>CM060927.1:11392500-11992500 GCA_030737875.1 Allium sativum | reverse complement strand
TGTCGACTTGGTCTGGGCCCAAGTTGACAGGCCTGTCGACAGCCCTGTCGACATGGCCTAGGCGGGGAAACTTCCCGCCTAGCCCCAGATCTGATTTCCAAAATTGTTTCCGAAATTCAAATTCCCAGAAATCTTCTTTGGGCCTTTAACGGGTCATACGGACTCCGATTATCGAAAACTCGGACTCTATTTCGCGTATTTTTCCGAGACGAACGCAATGGCATAGACCGTTTCACTTGATTCAGAATTTATAATTTAATTCTATCTTGATTCTTGATTTAACGTGTTGTAAAAATTTGGGTTGTTACAAGTGGCTACAAACAATAGGACCCAATGTGAGAAGTTGGTCATGTTGTGCTCGAACCCGAGGTTAGACCTGGTTGTGGTGTAAAGCTACCCGGACCCGCCCGGCTTAACTAGTAACCACAACAAAGTCTAATGTGAGAGGTTAAAGCGCATTAAGTTAATTAATGCCTCCTGATTAGGGTTAAGTCATGGTCCACTTAATACTTAACCAATTTGGGCTTGATGGATTAATCGAGGTTAAGTCAGGAGCCTTGGGTACTCTTAACCGATTTAATCCACGTTTGGATCGGGTTAACCACATTTAACCATTAAGAAACCCTAGTTGCGTGGTCCTTTCCAGCAGTAACCTTCTAGGTAGTATCATAAGACCCTAGGACTAGGCTAGGGTGGGGCACGATTGCTGGGCTGATTGTAAGAGACCAAAAGAAACGGCTGAATGATGCCCCGGTTGTTCAGGCGGACCATGGTCGTGCACATTAAGTCCGGAGTTGAACACGGGCACCGGTAGGTTTGGACTGTGCATCATGGTATGGTGTCAGAGGGTTACACCATAGGGCCTGATACACCCTAGGGTGGACCCTGCACAGTCAACTACATTACATGATTAGGCCGTATGACACCGACACTTGACGAGTTAGGCTTATAGGGAGCCGATCGACTAGACCGTGTAGTTGGACCTTAATTTAGGTCACCTCATGATGATGGGCCAAGCTTGGGCCAAGGGATCAATTCTTGTTTTTACTTGACATGTTAGAATGCTAGTACACCCGTGGTGCAAAACTTAACCTTAATTATGCGATGACACCTTTATCTATCTTGTTAGTTAATCATCATGCCAGTATGTTGTTATCCTTATGTTCATCTCAGCTTCTCATGCCAGTTAACTTTACTAGTTCATAGACAGATAGTAGTAGGGCTTACCAGTCTTTTTGACTGACCTATTTTCTTTCGCCTCTTTTCTTCCGCTCCCCCCCTCAGGTTCTCAGGGTGGGAACATTGGAGCTTAGCTTGGATCTTTACAACTTGCTTACTGGATTTGCTCATGTACGGTTTTGGACATTGAGCTAGCTATGGTTTATCACTTCATTTGGGGATAGTACTTTATGTATTTCAGTTTTTCAGTTTATGCTTTTATCTAGACTTTGTTGTTGGAAAATAATGACCAAGTACTTTGTTGTAACATGACTATGGTTTTGAAATGCTAAGTTTTATCCACTGCTTTACTACTCTGTTTTACTTATATGTTCTGTCTTGTGATATCTGCATGCATGTTTACCTTGTTTAAACGCCCCTCCAAAGCTAATGTCCTTGCAAGAGTGGCATTGGCGGAGGTGGGGTGTTACATTTGGTATCAGAGCATAAGGTTAACAAGATTCGAGCAAAAGGTTTTTAAAACTTACCTTTTGAAAAACTATTTTCAAAACCAATTAAGTATTTTCCAAGAAAAGTCTAGTTATTTTAAAAAAAAAGGCTATTCCTCAAAAGCAATAGCACTATCCTTCGTTCCTTCGTTCTGAATCTATCTATTTTTTTCTTCGTTTCAGTATGGCCGATCGCTTTAACATCCCAGAAGACGTACAAGTACCCGTCTGGTTCCGGAGATTTATGGAGGCAAGGGCGAATGAAGTCGGCCCCGCAAACATTCCTCCTCCTTCCCCCGTCGCTAACATCTCTCCTCCTCCCGTAGCTGAGGTTCCTCCTCCCCCTCAGCATACACAAGTGAATTTCGCGGAGCTTTGCAAAGACTTTAAGGCGATGGGTTGCAAGAATTTTGACGGAACGTAGACTTCTATGGAGGCAAGAAACTGGTTAAAGGAAACTGAAGACCTCTTTGATATCTTGGATGTGGAAGATCGTAGGAAAGTTCTGTTGGCGATATGGCTATTGAAAGGGGAAGCCGCTTATTGGTGGGTAGTCACCGCCACTACTAGACCCATTGAGACTTGGGATGACTTTAGGAGAAAGTTTGGACTAAAGTTCCTATCATCGACAGAAGAGAATCTTCAGATGGAGAAGTTCCTATCTCTAAAGCAAGGGGACATGACAGTTAGGGAATACGTGGATATGTTTAATCAACTTGCTCAGTTCGGTCTAGAATTGGTAAACACATCTCGGAAGAAGGCCCTACACTTTGCTCTAGGATTGAATGAGCCATTGCGCGGTTTGGCCATGTCTCATATACCCCTGGGGGCAACTTTCGAGAGTTTGGTGAATATGGCCCTGCTTCAAGAGGGAGATAAGAGTGGCAAGAAGGAGATCAAGGCAAATGAGTCTCAAGGCGAGAAGGTAGATTCCAGAAAAGGAGGCAAGAACAACAATAGCAAGAACAACAAGTCAAGAGAAAAAAGGAAGTGCAACTTCTGTGGGAATACTGGGCACATAGCCAAAGACTGTAGGAAGAAGAAGAGGAAGTTGGGCGAATGCTTTCACTGTGGAGAGCCTGGAAATCTTAGCAAGGATTGCCCCAAGAAGCAAGGACAAGGGCAAGGACAAACTCGGCAAGTAAGACCCTCTGGAGGGCAATTGCAGGCTCTCCTCGCTCTTCCAGCTTTTGATCGAGGTAGAGTTTTTATAGAAATTCATGTTTACATTTCTGATTTTCCTGTTCGCACCTTATTTGATTCTGGCGCATCGCATAGTTCTATCTCTTCTGGTATTGTTGAAAGTTTGCACCTAAGTACTAGCTTAGTTGAGGATCCCGTTTGTGTTTCAAATCCAATTGGGGGTTCCGCCCATCTACCTGTGGTTTGTATGGATTTGAAAATCTCTATCTTGAGCATAGAATTCATGTGTAATGTTTAGGTTCTCGGATTTATGGGATACGGGTTGATTTTGGAGGTGGATTGGTTGTCCAGTTATGGAGCCATTCTTGATTGTGAATATAGGGTGGTGAGGCTCATGATTCGCCTCGGTAATACCCTAGAAATTTCTTGTAACCCTAGAGGTCCCATCATGTTATGTTATCTTGAATCTCTTGACTCGTCCATCGATGATCTGCAATCTGTAAGGGTGGTCCGAGACTATCCTGATGTCTTTGAAGAAGTTAGGGGGTTACCCCCTAAGCGGGAGATAGATTTCCGCATTTATCTGGTTGATAATGCCGAGCCAGTTACATTGCCGTTAGGCACATGGCCCCGCGAGAAAGGAGAGAGCTTGATAAGCAAATCAAGGAATAGCTTGGGAAAAATTTCATTAGGCGAAGCATTTCAGAATGGGGTGCTCCGGTGGTATTCGCTACTAAGGCGGATAATCCATTTTACTTAAGCATGGGTTAGAGAAATCACCCTAGTGAGTACAATTGGTAAAGTGGATTGGCACATGTTTTCAAGAGATAGTTTTCTGCGTGGGATACCGTATAGTATGTAAACGAGATCCAAGATTCACTAACGAATTTTGGAAATCCTGCATGAAACCATGAGTATGCAGTTGGGTGGAAGCCAAGTATTTTAGGTAAAGGATAAGTGGAAGGGGAATGAGAGGCAACGGTGAAATGAGTTCTAACTCATATTTTGGAAGTAAGGATTAAGAACTACGGAATTATGAAGTTAAAAGACGGTCAAGGCACGATGGGATTAAGCACAAGAAAATGCGGCTTAGAAGACTGAAGACTAGATACACGCATTATATCTCTTTCTAAGAGTATATCCTTGATCCCTATTGTTCCGTAGAGCTTACTCGCATGCTATCTTTTAAGTATATCCTCTCGGTCCTATCCTCAATCTTAGTTCTGTTGCAAACCCCATAAGGAGTATGACTCGCCTGTTTGTGAGATATAGTTGGGGTAAAGATGTTCGTCACCAAACTATTTGGGCTTTATGGGATATGGGTAATAATTGATAGACTTACAAAGAAAGCCCATTTTATTCCGGTGAAAGCAAGAGGGCCGTATCACGGCTAGCATCTGTTTATCTTCAAAAGACAGTGCGGCTGCATGGAGTTCCTTCTAGCATAGTTAGCAATCGTGACCCAATTTTCACTAGCCAGTTCTGGAACAGTTTGCAAGAAGCAATGGGTACGCGATTGAATCTGAGTACAGCCTATCACCCCCGGACGGATGGCCAAACCGAAAGGGCGAATAGAGTGCTAGAAGATCTCTTGAGGCTTTGTGTCCTCGACTTCGGTGGTACTTGGGAAGACCACCTTCCTCAGAGTTTGCTTATAATAATAGCTATCAAGCCAGCATAGGGATGGCACCATTTGAAGCTTTGTATGGGAGGCCGTGTAGGTCACCATTTTGTTGGTGGGAGACAACAGATAGACTTATAATTGAGCCCGACATGATAAGGGACACATCCGAGAGGGTTGAATTGATTCGAAGACGGATAAGAACGGCCCAAGACAGACAGAAATCCTATGCAGACAAGCGAAGGACAGACTTGGAATTTAAAATTGGAGATATGATCTTTGTGAAGATTTCTCCTTTGTGAAATATGGTTCGCTGACACCAAGGATCGTAGGACCCTTCCCTACTATAGAAAGAGTCGGGAAGATGACTTATAAGGTGGAATTGCCGAGAAGCTGGCCAGAGTGCATAATGTCTTTCATGTCTCGCATCTCCGGAAGTGTTTGCACAGACCCGCCAAAGTGGTTGAACCAAGTATTTTTGAAGACATGGAGGTAGAGGATGAAGCAACCCTGAGACGAGCTCCGATTCGTATCATGGAAATGAAGACAAAGAAGCTAAGAAGCAAAGAAGTTAAGCTTGTTAAGGCGCAATGGAGTGAAACAGAGGGAGACGCAACTTGGGAAACCAAGGAGAAGAGGCGCGTGCTTTATCCATTTCTCTTGGAGGATACATTTTCAATCTCTTTTCCTAGATTGGTATATCTTCCCTTTGCTATCCATGCTTATCTAGTTTATCTTGTTTCGTAAATCTTGTCATGAGAACCTTAGGTAGAAACCCTTGGTTGAAACATGTATTTGAAACATGTTATGTTTGATGTTTGCAAGTGGTTGCAAGTGTTTGCAAGTGGATACTCGTGGATGCATAATACACGTTAGGCACTAAGATCGGCTCACACACTTTCATACCGCATATGCATGAGTGTTTATGCTTATTCATGGATGAAAACTTGTTATGCTATCACGTGGATGTTGCATATGGATGAATGTTATGTGCACTCATGTAGAGATTATAAATTATGTTAGGAATTTGCATACATATGGACTCATTTCACTAACATATTTTGCATTAAGGGGGTTTACTGAATCAGTAACCTCCTGATTTTCGCATTAGATAAGTACATATACACACACCTTTGCATATGATCATACAGCATTTATAACCTTTTAAGGACAATGATTGCTTGTGGATGATGTTTTGAGTAGATGGATGATGGATGGTAGGATACGTTCTTCCTAACTTGGAGATTTCGGGGACTAAATCCTTTAAGGAGGGGAGAATGTAACAACCCGTATTTTTGAATAACATGTTATAACATAAATGGAGGCAGAATTAAACTGTAAAATCTGAATCAAGGGAAACGGGCTGTGCCATTGCGTTCGTCTCGGAAAAATACGCGAAATAGAGTCCGAGTTTTCGAAAATCGGAGTCCGTATGACCAAGATATGGCCTCGCGAAGTTTCACGAAAAATTCACAAATTGAAGTATACTTAATTTAGTGAAATGGGTTGCGCAGAGAAATATATATATTGATATATATATATAATTGAAAATTAAATAAATAAATATGCAAAAATGTTCAAAACAGCGAATTGGGAGAGGGGAATAACCGAACCGGCCGATTTTTGAGGTCGACCCGAGCTCGCTGGGTCGACTAGGGGTTAATCCAGGGTGTTTGGCTGTCAACCCGTGGGCCGATTCGCTCAAATGCAGATTTTGCATTTGAATGGTTCTCATGGTTCAGCTTTAATCTAAAGGCCCTAGATGGTTCCTACACTTGACTTCTTCCCCAAGACATGCTTTGATGGCTTGGATTGAATCTAGGGTTAATCCTTTGGCTAATATTACCCTAATCTTCTATAAAAAGGACCTAACACCTAGCCTAAATCATCATTATTCATTCCTATAACTAAACTATGCCAAAATTGTTCCTCTCGTGGCCTCCACTCTCATGCTAAAATTTCTGAGTTAAATTATATGAGAGATTTTGAATGCATACAAGTATTTTCAAGCTTGTATGAATGTTCTTAGTTTGCATTCAAGTCAAGTTGCAACATTTCTATTTCAAAGCAAGGGTTTTTATTGATTTGGCTCAAGGGTTTTTCATTTGGAGCTTGCATATTAGGGTCTTTTTTGTGATTGCATAAGGGCTTCGTCTCAATCTTTTAATAACTATTTATTTGTGTCTTCATAACATTGTAAGCCCTTTTCTACTTTCTTTTTATTGAACTCTAAAGTTAAATGAATGATGCAAGTTTGGTTGATCATTATATGCAAGTTTGGTTGATCATTATATGCAAGTTTGGTTGATCATTATATGCAAGTTGGTTGATCATTATATGCAAGTTTGGTTGATCATTATATGCAAGTTTGGTTGATCATTATGCAAGTTATGTATGACACATGTTATCATGTTATGCGAGTTTGGGTTGATCATTATACACATGTTATCATGTTATGCAAGTTAAACTTGAGGTTATGGCCTTAAAGCTTCAAGCTTTATGTTAAAGGTTGCATTTTGGCAACATGAAAGTTATCATATCCCTTATGATAACTTGCATGTGAGCCTAAATGCGAACTTCTAGCAACTTTTACATGTTATTTATCACCATGTATCACTCATATGCTAAGTTTGGTTTTATGCATGCTTTTGAAGCCTAATAATGCAATATGCAAGTATATGAACATATGTACATTTCATATGCCACCATGATAAACTTGTGGCTTCAATACCTTTATGTCATGATTATGCTAAGTTCCCCATTTTATCCTTTATGCGTTGTTGCGATTATGTAAACGATGGGATTACGTTGGGGTTGGGTAACATTATGACATAAACATGGTTTTTATAACATGACGTGATATGTTAACTTGTAATTATGTTTTGGAAACATAATGGACATGACACTTAGCAAATATGAGTGTGGCCAACTCGAGGTTGGGTTGAGTTTGTAGCATAAATCTACCCGGACCCGCCCGGCTTAACTAGTGGCTACAAACAATAGGACCCAATGTGAGAAGTTGGTCATGTTGTGCTCAAACCCGAGGTTAGACCTAGTTGTGGTGTAAAGCTACCCGGACCCGCCCGGCTTAACTAATAACCACAACAAAGTCTAATGTGAGAGGTTAAAGCGCATTAAGTTAATTAATGCCTCCTGATTAGGGTTAAGTCATGGTCCACTTAATACTTAACCAATTTGGGCTTGATGGATTAATCGAGGTTAAGTCAGGAGCCTTGGGTACTCTTAACCGATTTAATCCACGTTTGGATCGGGTTAACCACATTTAACCCGTTAAGAAACCCTAGTTGCGTGGTCCTTTTCAGCAGTAACCTTCTAGGTAGTATCATAAGACCCTAGGACTAGGCTAGGGTGGGGCACGATTACTGGGCTGATTGTAAGAGACCAAAAGAAACGGCTGAATGATGCCCCGGTTGTTCAGGCGGACCATGGTCGTGCACATTAAGTCCGGAGTTGAACACGGGCACCGATAGGTTTGGACTGTGCATCATGGTATGGTGTAAGAGGGTTACACCATAGGGCCTGATACACCCTAGGGTGGACCCTGCATAGTCAACTACATTACATGATTAGACCGTATGACACCGACACTTGACGAGTTAGGCTTATAGGGAGCCGATCGACTAGACCGTGTAGTTGGACCTTAATTTAGGTCACCTCATGATGATGGGCCAAGCTTGGGCCTAGGGATCAATTCTTGTTTTTACTTGACATGTTAGAATGCTAGTACACCCGTGGTGCAAAACTTAACCTTAATTATGCGATGACACCTTTATCTATCTTGTTGGTTAATCATCATGCCAGTATGTTGTTATCCTTATGTTCATCTCAGCTTCTCATGCCAGTTAACTTTACTAGTTCATAGACAGATAGTAGTAGGGCTTACCAGTCTTTTTGACTGACCTGTTTTCTTTCGCCTCTTTTCTTCCGTTTCCCCTCCCCCCTCAGGTTCTCAGGGTGGGAACATTGGAGCTTAGCTTGGATCTTTACAACTTGCTTACTGGATTTGCTCATGTACGGTTTTGGACATTGAGCTAGTTATTGTTTATCACTTCATTTTGGGGATAGTACTTTATGTATTTCAGTTTTTCAGTTTATGCTTTTATCTAGACTTTGTTGTTGGAAAATAATGACCAAGTACTTTGTTGTAACATGACTATGGTTTTGAAATGCTAAGTTTTATCCACTGCTTTACTACTCTGTTTTACTTATATGTTCTGTCTTGTGATATCTGCATGCATGTTTACCTTGTTTAAATGCCCCTCCAAAGCTAATGTCCTTGCAAGAGTGGCATTGGCGGAGGTGGGGTGTTACAGGCACGACTTGCCACCTATCTCAAGCAGGTTGACGAGTTGTTGAATGACTTTGATTAATATAGTATCTCTCACATTCCCATGGAAGAAAACCAAAAGGCAGACCAATTTGTGAAATTGGCTAGCTTTGATGGTCCGAGTGAAGCAGAACTGGTCCCATAGAGACCTTGAACATTCCAAGCATAAATCAGATGGAGGTCAACCAATCCATAGAGACTGACCCGAGAAGGAATCTTGGACAACCCCCATCAGGATCTCCAACACGGGACCCTTCCAGTAAGGAGGAATGAGAGATGATCCCTCATACGACAAGCCTTTAGGTATACCATCCAATAAGATATGCTTTATAGGAGATGATTCTCGGTCCCGGTGCTTCGATGTATGGTTAATGACGACGTTAAAAGGATATCACGGGAGGTGAATGAGGGTGAATGTAGCGCTCATACAGGAGGGAAAACCCTGGATAAGAAGGTATTGTGGTACGTTTACTTCTGGCCAACCGTTAGTAGGGATGAGGCCAGTTATTCTAAGCGATGTGATAAAAGCCAAAGATTTTCCCAGATTCCACGGGCTCCATCGTCTGAACTTACCCAAGTGGTCAGTCCTTGACCGGTTGCCGTTTAGGGAATAGACATGATCGAGAGTCTATCAATCTCGAAGGGGGAGAAAGATACACAATCGTGGTTGTAGATTATTTTACGAAGTGGGCCAAAGCCGAATAGTTGACCACGATCACCACAAAACGAGTCATCAATTTTGTTATTAAGAATATTGTATTCCCATTTGGATTGCCCTGAACCATCATCATGTACAACGGGACTCAATTCGACAGCATGGAATTTAGAGATTTTCACGAATGATATCATATTGAGAAGAAGTACATGGCGGTCGCGCATCTGCAATCCAACATACAAGTTGAAGCCATTAACAAAATTATCAAATCTATCTTGAAAAAGAACTTGGAGCGGGCCAAAGGCAAATAGGTTTATGAGTTGCCTCTAGCCCTTTGGGCATATCAAACCACCCATAAGACTTCCATAGGTCACACTCATATTTCTTTGTCCTACGGCTCTGAAGCAGTCATTCCTATAGAACTTGAAGTTCCTTCCTATAGAACTACATACTACGACCCGTTGTCAAACAAGGCCCTTCTCTTGGAATCATTAGACATGATTGATGAAAAGTGAGAAGAAGATAACCTCCACGCTGAGGCGCAATGGCGTTGGGTTGCCCGATCCTGCAATAAGAAGGTCCGACCTAAGGCCTTCGTGTAACACCCCACACCCGCTACGGTCACTCACTAAGGGACTGCCATAGCATCGGTGGAGCATCTTAAGCGAATATAGAACAGAAAAGTTACAACAAGACAGATATAAGTAATACTTGAGAATTTAAAACATCATTTCATTGCAGCGGAAAGTAAAACATGTTTGGTTACATCACAAAACCATAAACTAGAGTCCAGTACATAATATCCATCTTGATAAAACAAAAGTACATAATCCCACTACATGAACTAATAGCCATAAAAAAAAGATAAGCTGAGCTTTACATCAATGGTCCAAGCTCCAAAAGACAGATAAAGCGATCTGATCAAAGTCCACTAGCACTAGGCCCACTCTGAGAACCTGACGGTTGGAAAAAAAAAAGATAAAAACAACGGGGTCAGACATAAGTCTGAGCGAGTCCTATACCCTTAACAATACAATCATTAAAGTAATTAGGGTATGATATAAACCTGGTACGGTACAACTGGGGATAAATGACTACGCTAAGCAGCCAACTGGACTTAGGAAGAACTAAGATAACGGTAAAGACGCATCTACCCACCCAAGGGTAATACTAAACTGCACCACACCAGATCTACCCACCCAAGGGTAATTCCTACACTGCACCACACCAGATCTACCCACCCAAGGGTAATTCCTAACTTAAAGACTGATCCCACTAAGTGTATTTAGTAATCTTAATAGTAGTCTCGTGTACCCCTAGCTGACTACATAGGTGCCGTCTGCCCCTATCTCCACTAGGTGTACCCACTACTCCCCTTCGATCGGCTCCCTAACGTAGATACCCGTGCTGGCCCCACAGTGGGGTGTATCACTCCCCAAAGTGGCAACCCGATACAACCAACGGTGCACGGCTTATACCTACACGATGCAACAACGTCTTACCTACCAGCCCGGGTCCACACACGCATATGAAACCCGTTGGACTTGCGTTGCCACCGCTAACCTGTTTTGGCCTCTTATAGTCAAGCCCAGTACGCGTGTCCCGTCCTCGACATGGGTCGAGCCCAATAAGATACATATGGGTTACTGGTTGAAATGGGCCCCCACAAGCTACCCACCTAAGCTTGTCCCTTCTAGTGTATCCCACTTAACCCATTTTAATAATCATGTCCACTTATATGTTCAAAGTTTGGTTAAGTCATCTAATCATATTTCGATTACCACTCAAGGCACCCACTAGATTTCCACATGCCACCCAAGGCACTTACTTGATTTCCACATGCCACCCAAGGCACTTACTTAACCCTTTAATCATGTTTAATTACATGTTCCACTTTGGTTAAGTATTCTAATCGTATTTTCTATTGCCACCCAAGGCAACCACTAGATTTTTCCACATGCCACCCAAGGCACTTACTTGATTTCCACATGCCACCCAGGGCACTTACTTAACCCTTTAATCATGTTTAATTACATGTTCCACTTTGGTTAAGTATTCTAATCGTATTTTCTATTGCCACCCAAGGCAACAACTAGATTTTTCCACATGCCACCCAAGGCACTTACTTGATTTCCTCATGCCATCCAAGGCACCCACTTAACCCCTCATGCCCCACTACATGCTTATTTGGTTAAGTGTTTCTTAATTGATTAAGAACGTAACCGTTGTAAAGACCTCTCACATTAGACTATCTTTTATGGCAGCTGGATTTGCCGGTCGGGTCCGGGCAGCCTTACGCCATAACCGAGTCTAACCTCGTGTCTTTACACTTGTCACGTGTTTAGTTTATGCCTAAGACCTCTCACATTGGGCCAATCATTTGTAGCCGCTGGATTTGCCGGTCGGTTCCGGGCAGTCTTATGCTACAAAAGAGTCCAACCTCGTGTCTTAGTCGATTAATTACACCTAATTAATCACCCCCATAATTTGTATTAATTATCCCTAATTAATTACAAATTTAACGATCTACATAATTGACTCAATTATGTCCATCCACTTTATGGTATGCATAATCATACCAACTTCACACCATTTCATTAACATGAATATTAACCCCATCGTTCCCCACGTAATTCGCTAACATGACATACTTAAAAGGGAAGATTCATCACAAATATAATGGGTTCAACTTGCATAACATTAGCATCAACATGGGTTTAAAAGGTGTCAACATGCATATGTGACCATAGCATCAAACCCAACTAGCATAAATAATCAACCCAAACTTGCATGAATCACATATGTCATAAAGAGGGTAACTTGCATAGGTTACTTATGTCATAAAAAGGGGTAACTTGCATATGTATGTATGACATACAAAGGGGTTAACTTGCATATGTATGCATATCATACAAAGGTGTAAACTTGCACATGTTACTTGCATAAACACAAACACCAAACTTGCATAACATGTCATATATGAACTTGCATATAATCAAACACCAAACTTGCATAACATATCAAATATGAACTTGCATATAATCAAGCACCAAACTTGCATAACATGGTGTCATAATGGATCAAAGTTTATCATATCAATTTGCATAACTAGCATCATGAACACATAGCCTAACACTTGCATAACTTGCATAACATCATGATCATATAGCATATAACTTGCATAACTTGCATAACATCATGAACATGTAGCATATGACTTGCATAACTTGCATAACATCATGATCATGTAACATGTAACTTGCATAACATCATGAACATATAGCATATGACTTGCATAACTTGCATAACATCATAAACACATAGCATATGATAACATAACTTGCATTGATCCACATTCATAGCCATAACCTCATTATATCCTATCATAATCATTTCAACAATTGGTCATTAAGGCTATAGTACTCACAACTTGTTGATTAGCACTCCTATGAAGAAGATTAAGTTGCTAGAGTTGATTAGAAGTTGATTTGAGAAGCTATCTTCTTCTACAATTTGATGGAGGCTCCTTCAAGTTGCATTTTGACGGCATAACGACGTTGTATCTATTTTTAGTATGAATTAGGGTAATCTTAGGGTGTATCTATAGATTAGTTAAGTGTTTTAGGCCATTAGATTAACCCTAAATCAGATTAGAGCCGTCAGATCTCGTCACTAGCCACCAAAACCAAGCCCAGATCCCAAATCAGTGCACCCAGGTCACCTGGGATCGACCAGGGAGGCCGACCCCCAGGTCGACACTAGGGTCGACACCCTAGTCGACCTGGTGGGCAGGTCGACACCCAGGTCGACCCCCAGGTCGACTCCCAGGTCGACCTGGTCTGGGCGGGAATTTTCCCGCCTAGCCCATATTCTGCATTTTTGAAATCTGTTTCGTTTTCTGATTTTTCGTGAAACTTCTAAAGGCCATATCTCGGACATACGGACTCCGATTCACGAAATTTCGGACTCTATTCCGTGTATTTTTCCGAGACGAACGCAATGGCATAGCCTGTTTCTCCTGATTCAGATTTTAAATTTTAATTTTGCCCTGTTTTATATTATAGCAAGTTATTCAACAGACGGGGTGTTACATTCTCCCCTACTTAAAGGATTTTGTCCCCAAAATATCCAAGTCAAGAAGAACGTATCCTACCAACCAAACAACCATCTACTCAAACCATCAAACACTGGCATCTATTGTCCTTACAGTTTCTAATGCTGTATGAACATATGCAAAGAGTGTGTGTATATGTTCCCTATCTAATGCAAAATCAGGCGGTCTACTGATTCGGTTGACCTCCTTTATGCAAACCATGATAGTGCCATGCATCCAATATGTATGCGAAAGAATCCTATCGACACATACTATTACTACATGTGTGCACAACCATACACCAAAATGCATCATCCATATGATAACACAATCATTATACATCCATTAATATAGCTACCTACACACAGTTATATGCAATATGCAATATGAAGTGACTGAGCCGGTCTAGTGTCTAAAGTGTGTGTATATGCATCCACGAGCAACCACTAGCAAACACTTGCATCCACGTGCATCCATCAACCATAACATGTCTCAAACACATGTTTCAACCATAGGTTTACCCTATCTAAATGTCAAAGGCACTAATGAGAGGACATACTAAAGATAAGATAAGTACTAGACAAACGATAAAGGAGAAGTTAAAAGACATACCCTAAAAAAGGAATGGGTACAGTGAACGCATCTTCGCTTCTGTCTCCCAAGTAGCATTGCTCTCATCCTCTCCCCATTGCACTTTGACTAGTCGAACCTCTCTGTTTCTCAACTTCCTAATCTCTGACCCAAGGATGCGGGTAGGAGCTCGTCGAATAGTCGCATCACGCTCTACCTCCACTTTTCTAAGCAAGCTCGGCTCTACCACCTCTGCGGTCTCGTGTAGGCACTTCCTCTAATGTGACACATGGAATACGTCATGTACCCCACTAAATCTCTCGGGTAAATCCACCCTATATGCCATCCGTTCAATCTTTTCCTTAATCGAAAACGGTCCTACAAACCTTGGTGCTAACTTCCCAACGGACCCAAAGCGAACAACATTCCGTAACAGAGATACTTTAACAAAGACCATGTCTCCAACATCAAACTCAAGATCCGTCCTCCTCTTATCCACGTAAGATTTTTGCCTATCTTGTGCCGCTTTCATCCTTCTTCGAATCAAAACAATCTTTTCCGAAGTCTCTCTAACCATATCGGGCCCAAGCAAGATCTTATCCGTAGATTCCCACCAACATGTAGGTGATCGACAAGGCCTTCCATAAAGAGCTTCGAAAGGAGCCATACCAATACTAGACTGAAAGCTGTTATTATACGCGAACTCCACCAATGGAAGATGCTCTTCCCATGTACCTCTAAAATCTAAGATACATAGCCTCAAGAGGTCTTCTAGAACACGATTCGCCCTCTCGGTCTGGCCATCCGTCTGAGGATGATATGCAGTACTCAAACACAACTGAGTCCCTACCGCCTCTTGCAAACTCTTCCAAAACTCGATAGTGAAGATAGGATCTCGATCACTCACTATGCTGGATGGTACCCCATGCAATCGAACTATCTCTCGAAGGTAAACTGAAGCTAGCCATGGAGCAGTCCTCTTGCTCTTCACGGGTATGAAATGGGCGCTCTTAGTAAGTCTGTCTACAACAACCCAAATTCCCGTATTACCCTTCCTCGTTCTTGGTAACCCATCAATAAAATCCATCGAGACGCTATCCCACTTCCATTGCGGAACTTCCAATGGGTGAAGCAACCCACCGGGTTTCTTTTGCTCCGCTTTCACTTGTTGGCACACCAAGCATCTAGCGACATACTCGGCCACATCTTTCTTTATACCGGCCCAAAAGAAAACTCGCTTCGTGTCTTGGTACATCTTGTCCCCACCGGGATGAACGGTCATCTTCGAATGATGCGCATCCTCAAGTATAGCCTTCCTCAAACCCTCGTCTTGCGGTACACAAAGTCTGCCGTCTCTACGCAACCACCCCCTATCGTCTAGGCTGTACCTACTCAAATGGCTGGACGACTCCCCTCTTATGAGCTTCTCTACTAACTCAACCAACTGTGGGTCATCCCGCTGTGCCTCGCCAATCCGTCCCAAAAGAGTAGGTCTGACCTCTAGCAAACCGAGTATAAAGTCAACGGAAGGTCTGAAATCAAACATCGAGATAAATTCCAAGCTTCATCGTTCCACGAGAAATGGATTCAAGGACAACCTTTTTCTGCTTAAGGCGTCTGCCATCACGTTGCCCTTGCCAGGGGTATACACTATCTCGAAATCATAGGATGCTAAGAACTCCATCCACCTTTGTTGTCTCAAGACTATGCGCTCGAAGAGTCTCCAACACTTCCCTGAGATGTAGGGCATGCTTTTCTCCACTCCTAGAGAAAACCAGGATATTCTCCCATGCAAAATCGTCACATCTATCCATCTTTCACGCAGACCATCCTAGTCGAACTTGACATTCCCCAAGTGCAAGCCCCAAAGGCCTAAACCAATATCAGACAAACACCCAAGGGATACCTCCTTCGAATTCAGACGACCTACGTGAGATGATACTAGTAACAACGGCTAAATAATTAAGCACTTGTCCAACTCTGGATATCCTTGCCAGTCTCACTCCAAAACCACCGTTGATCAAATAACTGGCTTTGCTTAACCTATTATGCACATACGAAAACTTATTTCGCTCTTAGAAAAGACCAAGATGTCATCCACAAAGACCACTACGAAGTTATTTAGGTACTCCCTGAACACCCTACTCATCAAATCAACAAAGTATGCGGGGGCGTTCGTCAAACCAAATGGCATCACAAGCCACTCATAGAAACCATCCGGAGTCCTAAAGGCGGTCTTCCCTATACTATCCTCAGCCACTCTCAGCTGATGAAACCCCATGGCCAAGTCCAACTGCGAAAACACTGAGGCGCCAACCAACTGACCAAAGAGATCATCAATCCTCGGCAATGGGTATCTATTCTTCTTTGTGAGCTTGTTGAGCTCTCTATAGTCTACACAAAGTCTGAGGGACCCATCCGCCTTCGTGGCAAAAACTACTGGAGCACCCCACTCCGATATATTTCGTCTTATGAACCCCTTCTCAAGCAACTCCCCTACTTGCTTATGGAGTTCCCTCCTCTCACGAGGAGCCATGTGGCGCACTGGCAATGATACTGGTTTAGCATTGTCCACCAGATATATTCGGAAGTCTATCTCCTACTTCGGAGGTAAGTCCTTCACCTCCTCAAACACATCCGAGTATTCCCGGACCACTCTTAACAGATTGCAAACTCTCGACCGAAGCGTCAAGCGATTCAAGATAACTTAGCATAACAGAATCCATGGGATTTCAAAAGATCTCGAGAGTGTTACCCAAGCGGGTCATAAGCCTAACAACTCTCCTTTCACAACCAAGAACGGCACCATTACTGGATAACCAGTCCATGCCCAAAATCAACCCATAGCCCGTGAAGCCCAAACAAAAGCATCACATCTAAACTCAACGCTAAGTATGGAAATCTTCAAACCCAAACATATCATGGACAAATAAGCGGAGCCCCCAATTGGGTTTGAAACAACCAAGGGATCATCTGCTAAACTGGTGTCTAGGTGCAGTGACTCAACTAATGATGATGAGATAAACAAATGTGATGCGCCAGAGTCGAATAAAGTTCGAACAGGATGATCGAGAGAACCAAATTTCAACCTCGACGGTCCTACCCCCATCAGGTATACCCGTCATGAGGGAATACATCTACCCTCCAGAAGATCCTGTACTTTGTCCTTACCTCTTTGGACAATCCTAATAAGGTGTCCTATTTCTCCAAAACAACTAGCCTTCTCCTTCACATCCTCCTTTCGTGGCCTTCTTACCACGATGAGGTTTCGTCCTTTATTTACCTAACAGCTATTTGAACCTTCCTCCCTTGTCCATCATAAAGGTACCCACAAGCCCTCCACCTCCTTGGACTAACTTCTTAGCCCAACAAACGTCTAAGTCCCTTGAAGTGGTTCTTCCGTCCTTCATACGGAATTCCTTATTTATCTTAAAAACGACATCTATACGCGGAGGGGAAATTCAAAAAGAGAAAGAGGAAGAGATTCAAAACGGAGAATCGAAGGAAGGATATATGGCTCTTGGGGATTATGTTCTTTTCTTTCAAAAACTTTTCTCTTAAAAGACATGTTTTTGAAAATACTTCTTCCAAAAATGTTTTTAGAAAAATAGTTTTTCTAAAAGTTTTATCTGTTCTGGTAACCTTAAGCTCTGATACCACGTGTAACACCCCACACCCGCTACGGTCACTCACTAAGGGAATGCCATAGCATCGGTGGAGCATCTTAAGTGAATATAGAACAGAAAAGTTACAACAAGACAGATATAATTAATACTTGAGAATTTAAAACATCATTTCATTGCAGCGGAAAGTAAAACATGTTTGGTTACATCACAAAACCATAAACAAGAGTCCAGTACATAATATCCATCTTGATAAAACAAAAGTACATAATCCCACTACATGAACTAATAGCCATAAAAAAAAGATAAGCTGAGCTTTACATCAATGGTCCAAGCTCCAAAAGACAGATAAAGCGATCTGATCAAAGTCCACTAGCACTAGGCCCACTCTGAGAACCTGAGGGTTGGGAAAAAAAGATAAAAACAACGGGGTCAGACATAAGTCTAAGCAAGTCCTATACCCTTAACAATACAATCATTAAAGTAATTAGGGTATGATATAAACCTGGTACGGTACAACTGGGGATAAATGACTACACTAAGCAGCCAACTGGACTTAGGATGAACTAAGATAACGGTAAAGACACATCTACCCACCCAAGGGTAATACTAAACTGCACCACACCAGATCTACCCACCCAAGGGTAATTCCTACACTGCACCACACCAGATCTACCCACCCAAGGGTAATTCCTAACTTAAAGACTGATCCCACTAAGTGTACTTAGTAATCTTAATAGTAGTCTCGTGTACCCCTAGCTGACTACATAGGTGCCGTCTGCCCCTATCTCCACTAGGTGTACCCACTACTCCCCTTCGATCGGCTCCCTAACGTAGATACTCGTGCTGGCCCCACAGTGGGGTGTATCACTCCCCAAAGTGGCAACCCGATACAACCAACGGTGCACGGCTTATACCTACACGATGCAACAACGTCTTACCTACCAGTCCGGGTCCACACACGCATATGAAACCCGTGGACTTGCGTTGCCACCGCTAACCCGTTTTGGCCTCTTATAGTCAAGCCCAGTACGCGTGTCCCGTCCTCGACATGGGTCGAGCCCAATAAGATACATATGGGTTACTGGTTGAAATGGGCCCCCACAAGCTACCCACCTAAGCTTGTCCCTTCTAGTGTATCCCACTTAACCCTTTTTAATAATCATGTCCACTTATATGTTCAAAGTTTGGTTAAGTCATCTAATCATATTTCGATTGCCACTCAAGGCACCCACTAGATTTCCACATGCCACCCAAGGCACTTACTTGATTTCCACATGCCACCCAAGGCACTTACTTAACCCTTTAATCATGTTTTATTACATGTTCCACTTTGGTTAAGTATTCTAATCGTATTTTCTATTGCCACCCAAGGCAACCACTAGATTTTTCCACATGCCACCCAAGGCACTTACTTGATTTCCACATGCCACCCAAGGCACTTACTTAACCCTTTAATCATGTTTAATTACATGTTCCACTTTGGTTAAGTATTCTAATCGTATTTTCTATTGCCACCCAAGGCAACCACTAGATTTTTCCACATGCCACCCAAGGCACTTACTTGATTTCCTCATGCCACCCAAGGCACCCACTTAACCCCTCATGCCCCACTACATGCTTATCTGGTTAAGTGTTTCTTAATTGATTAAGAACGTAACCGTTGTAAAGACCTCTCACATTAGACTATCTTTTATGGCAGCTGGATTTGCTGGTCGGGTCCGGGCAGCCTTACGCCATAACCGAGTCTAACCTCGTGTCTTTACACTTGTCACGTGTTTAGTTTATGCCTAAGAACTCTCACATTGGGCCAATCATTTGTAGCCGCTGGATTTGTCGGTCGGTTCCGGGCAGTCTTATGCTACAAAAGGGTCCAACCTCGTGTCTTAGTCGATTAATTACACCTAATTAATCACCCCCATAATTTGTATTAATTATCCCTAATTAATTACAAATTTAACGATCTACATAATTGACTCAATTATGTCCATCCACTTTATGGTATGCATAATCATACCAACTTCACACCATTTCATTAGCATGAATATTAACCCCATCGTTCCCCACGTAATTCGCTAACATGACATACTTAAAAGGGAAGATTCATCACAAATACAATGGGTTCAACTTGCATAACATTAGCATCAACATGGGTTTAAAAGGTGTCAACATGCATATGTGACCATAGCATCAAACCCAACTAGCATAAATAATCAACCCAAACTTGCATGAATCACATATGTCATAAAGAGGGTAACTTGCATAGGTTACTTATGTCATAAAAAGGGGTAACTTGCATATGTATGTATGACATACAAAGGGGTTAACTTGCATATGTATGCATATCATACAAAGGTGTAAACTAGCACATGTTACTTGCATAAACACAAACACCAAACTTGCATAACATGTCATATATGAACTTGCATATAATCAAACACCAAACTTGCATAACATATCATATATGAACTTGCATATAATCAAACACCAAACTTGCATAATATGGTGTCATAATGGATCAATGTTTATCATAGCAATTTGCATAACTAGCATCATGAACACATAGCCTAACACTTGCATAACTTGCATAACATCATGATCATATAGCATATAACTTGCATAACTTGCATAACATCATGAACATGTAGCATATGACTTGCATAACTTGCATAACATCATGATCATGTAACATGTAACTTGCATAACTTGCATAACATCATGAACATATAGCATATGACTTGCATAACTTGCATAACATCATAAACACATAGCATATGATAACATAACTTGCATTGATCCACATTCATAGCCACAACCTCATTATATCCTATCATAATCATTTCAACAATTGGTCATTAAGGCTATAGTACTCACAACTTGTTGATTAGCACTCCTATGAAGAAGATTAAGTTGCTAGAGTTGATTAGAAGTTGATTTGAGAAGCTATCTTCTTCTACAATTTGATGGAAGCTCCTTCAAGTTGCATTTTGACGGCATAACGACGTTGTATCTATTTTTAGTATGAATTAGGGTAGTCTTAGGGTGTATTTATAGATTAGTTAAGTGTTTTAGGCCATTAGATTAACCCTAAATCAGATTAGAGCCGTCAGATCTCGTCAATAGACACCAAAACCAAGCCCGGATCCCAAATCAGTGCACCCAGGTCACCTGGGCTCGACCAGGGAGGTCGACCCCCAGGTCGACACTAGGGTCGACACCCTAGTCGACCTGGTGGGCAGGTCGACACCCAGGTCGACCCCCAGGTCGACCTGGTCTGCGCGGGAATTTTCCCGCCTAGCCCATATTCTGCATTTTTGAAATCTGTTTCGTTTTCTGATTTTTCGTGAAACTTCTAAAGGCCATATATCGGACATACGGACTCCGATTCACAAAATTTCAGACTCTATTCCGCGTATTTTTCCGAGACGAACGCAATGGTATAGCACGTTTCCCCTGATTCAGATTTTAAATTTTAATTTTGCCCTGTTTTATATTATAGCAAGTTATTCAACAGACGGGGTGTTACACTTCGGCTTTGGCGACCTTGTTTTAAAACGGGTCTTCCCGACTCCCATCCATATGGGTCCAAAATAGGAAGGACCTTATGTCATCTAACAGAGGCTTGATAATGGAACCATCAGGCTAGCGAATTTTGATTGTGAACTCCTTAAAAGGGCGTGAAATGCTGAGCATTTGTGACATTATCTTTCTTAGAACTTTTATTTATTTAAGTATTGTAATAAGGCATGTTTTGCCACCCATTGTTTTCTATGAATAAATCTCCTTTCCTTTCTATATTTTACTGCTCTAGTAACCGTGACCATATGTTGAGGTTCGATCGACATAGGTCAAAATTTGGACCGAGGGAGTAGTCTACTCCCTAACCCTATTCATTGGTCCATGTCTCAATGAGCCGACTTTGCTCGAATACCAAAAGGATATGGATCGACTAACCTCAAGTTTGATGCCGACACTCGAGTCTTCAGATCCCACTTTACAGAACAAAGTGTGGAAATGATGCTAGGGCAAATGTCGTGACTGACCATTTAAAATATTCTAATTCTTGTGACTTGAGAAGGAGTATAAAACCATGGATGAGTGTGATAGGTGCACCCAAATTGACAACCACTCGATCCCTAGCACTCTAACTCCTAATGACTGAGCAGAGAGTAAAAAAGAACTTTTGTGCCTTGATCCAAGATCGTTCGACCCCTAGACTGGGTCCGAGTAGATCTTGTGAGGCCACAAAGGACTGGACGTCCAAGATGATCCCCCATGACGCTGGGGGCATGAGAATGAGCTGATAGGCCAACTATAGGCTTAACCCGAACATGCCTCGGAATTCAAAATTGACCAGGGGCACATGTGTCGTATCCCCGAAACATGGTCACTGCTTTCTCTTTGCAATATGTTGTTCATAGATTAACTTAGTAATATTTAATCTACTTTATTTAACAATGCAAAGGTTTCTAAGTAAATAACTTTTTTCGTAATAACATGAACCTAGTTTGCAAAAAACATAGAAAAACGCGAGGGCCGTACTTGCATGTATATCCAAAATGACTAACAACGAACACTGGACTTAAAACACTAAGCCTTAAATGGCTTATCGTTGGGCTTCATACCCTCCTCCTTCTCCTTTTTCTTGATCAACTCCAAGACTTCCTCCATGGACAGAAGACTCCTATGTTTCTTAGGTTTTCCGCTTAAAGATCCTGGAAGTCCGGAGGTTGGCGCATCATGCCTACGCTTGCCCAGACTAGTTAGAAAAGAAGTGGGGTATTTTTGATCGATGAACTTTTTGAAGAAGGAGGAATGGCTTGGATGGGCCTGATGTCTAAAGGATCGGTGTCTGATTTGACTTTGAGAGAGGAGACGTTACTCTCATCCTTGGCCTTCATCTGAGCAAGGCTTAATTGACGGGTCTTGCTCCTTAACAAACACCACATAATTCTCTTTTGGCTGAGCATCTTTAGCTTCCAGTCCCTTCAAAGCGTCAATTATCACTTCATCATTGCTCTAGTCTCCGATTCAACAGTCATCTTCCCTGCTGGTGTACCTATGGCAGGAAGTGCAATAATTAAACCTAAATAAATGAATACTCTGTGAAATTGTTGACAAAGTAATGATATACCATTAGCTGGGGAATCTTTAAGCATGGTCGGAGTCTATGCTTCAAAGATGGGAGTAAGTGTATTCTGTCGGAACAAAGGAGGATCATTCGGACTATACTACTTCACATCCCCTGAAGACTGAGTTGAGAAGGAGGAATGGTGGATGGGCCAACAGTGACATCACCAGCAACATGGGGAAGGAACGTCTTCTCTTTGCTCGTGATAGTCTCCCCATCCATGACTGATTTTCCCTTCATCTTGTATTGTTCCGCATCTCTTACTTCGTTTGCTATCCTCTTCCCCTTAGCTAATACCTCTGGTTCACCACCATGCAAAAACCGAGTAATCAAAGCTTCTTCATTCACTGGTTGCCCAGTCGCAACCTGGATCTCTTCCTTCATAAAAACTTCCCAAGTGTCGACCAAAATTCTTGGGTAGTCATTCACCTAAGAAAGATCTCCACGACAAGGACTCAGGCAAAGAACAACAACAGATTATCATCGAACGTATTGCGCATCTCATCCACCTTTTTCGCAGGTTCGGCCTTAACAGTTTGGATTTCGATATCATGTTGGTGCCAGGAATTGATGTCATTCTCAGTTACAGCCTCAATGTTATCTTCGGCTGTTTTCTGGCCACTTCAGAAGTAGTAAGTTCGACTTTGAGGCTCTGTACCTCCGTATCTAGATGCCCCTTTTCACTTTTCAGAATCTCGTTCTCGGCCATAAAAGATGCACACTCATGACCCACTAACTTCACTTCATCTTAGGCAATTAGAGTAAGGGAAGAAAATCGATCCAGTTCAACACGAAGCCATTCGGTTTTGTCTTCTAAGTCCTTCATAGTCTTCTCATACTTCTCTTTGAGCATGGCCACTTGAGCCTCACAATCCCCTAATTCTTTCTTCACCATTTCTAGAGCTCTCTTGTCATGGTCCCGCTTCGTTTGCTCCTTCGTTTTCCACCTCCATATTCCTGACAATGTAACAACCTGAATTTGTACCGACACTAAAAGAGTATAAATTAAATAATAATTAATTTAATATTCATAGCTAGAGGAAACGTACTACACCATTGCGTCCGTCTCGAAATTCTGGTCAAGATAGACATTTGGTTTGCGTAAAACGGACACCGTATGAGCAAGTTATGAGGGTTTAAAGTTTGTATACGCACAGAAAAAAATTATATACATACGTATGAGTCAGAGATGAGTCAGAGCGGAGTCAAAATTTTATCCAGAAGATTCAAATTCGAAAAATTCCTCAGAGCACCAAAATTACTGCTCCAGGGGGTCGACCCCCTAGAGGGGTGTCGAACTAGGGGTTGACCCACCAATAGGGTGTCGACACCCCTATGGCTGAGGTGGCAGTCGGTTTCAGAGGGCTCTGCAGCAATAAATATGTGGATATTTCTCATATTTTATTCATTGGAATTCATGGAGGCCATATGCTACTGGAGTGCGAACTGAACCGTTTTCTACAACAACATACTTTGCAAATCAAATTCAGAATTCTAGATCCTTTCTTTCTTAATTCTCTAAACCTACCGTTGTGAGTTTCCAGATTACTTTTAAGTTTAGATAAATGAAAGTGAATTGTGAAAGACTATGACTTGGATATGTTGTAAAGTATGGTTCTATGCAAGTGTTAAATCATATACTATGTTATGATAGATCTATTTCTCTAGTTCCAATTCAATTGTGATTTCTCTATTGTGGATCTTGTTTTGTAATTATATTATGGTTATTATAGATCTGTTAATTTGGATAGTTATATCATTGGATAGATCTAATCATTTATGTAAATCATGAACATATGTCACCATGAATTGGTTAGAATTGGATCTAAACCTTTATCTTAATTGTAACTTTTATGACATGATATGATTTGTATGTGTGTAGATCTATTTCTAAATTAGTAGATCTAATTTATGTGGACATTGAAACTAATAGATAGATCTAGATTATCACCTTATGCTATCATGTTAGATCTATTTTATGTGATCCAAGTTATCACCTTGTTATGATGACAATTTCATGTACATGCCAATATATATGTTCACCTTATTATCATACAAGTTTATGTTGATGCCAAGATGATCATTTTAGTTATTCTCCCTATTATCATCTATGACTAGGCTATTGTCTAGCCTAGGCATGTTGCCAATTTTGTGAGGGCGCTAGTTAAGGAACGGGGAAAAAAGGGTTGAAAATGGCATAATTTGAATATGAAAATTTATGGACATGTAATTCAAATTATTGGGTAAAATAGGTATTGACACCTATAAAAGGAAAGGATTAATTAATTGATTAATTAATTAAAAAATGGAATGTTTGTAATTACAATTAGGAATTGTAATTGTACTTATGACACAAGGTTAGATTGCATTAGTGATGGAAGTCTGCCCAGACCCGACCGACATATCCAGCAACCACTAATGTTGAACCAAATGTGGGAGGTCTAAGTACATAAACACGAATCCGGCTAAGACACGAGGTTAGGCCTAACTGTGGAATAAGACTGCCTGGACCCGACCGACAAATCCAACATCCACACGTTGTAGGCCTAATGTGGGAGGTCTAGCCTATTATAACCATAATTGGACATGGTATTCAATTGGACTATTTAACCTAATTTAAAGATTGTATGATTATGAACTTAAGTTAGGGTTAAGTAAAAGTGGATGTGTAGTGGATGGGTTAAGTAAATTAGAGGGAGTGGGTAATATTTATATATAGGCCCACGAACTTAACCCAGTAAGGTTATGTAATTAAAGACACCTAGTGGTATACATAACCGGTAGATAATGTAATGAAGTTATGTAATTAAAGACACCCTTTACGGTAAGCATAACTGGTATAGGGCTATGTAATTAAAGACACCTAAGGGTACACATAGCCAGTGGAAAACCTAGTGGGGATACAAGACAAGGGGGAAAGCTTATATCATATTGTGTGGGACCCATTTCATTCAGTAACCCGGAGTTGGTATCAAGTAAAGAACTCCGTACTAGGCGGAGAAGGGGCACGCTTACTGATTGATTGCAAGAGATCTAAACGGAACGGATGGTGTGGGCGGCGCAAACCGACCGGGGACATGTGCGTGCATGGGCCGGGTAGAGAGGGCTAAGACAACCGTGACACCAGTAGATATGGTTGTGCACATTTTAGGTTGCCACTTTAGGAAGAGATGCCTTTTACTATGGGGCCAGCACAGGATATCTACGGAGTAGGGAGCCGATCGATTAGGGTAGTGGTTAGGATATACTTGGACGTATGACCTAAGCCTACCAACTCATAGTGGAAGGGATCATCTCATTTCAGTTATACTAGTAATAGTGCAGAGTAATCATTAGTGAGGCACATACACCTTATCTTGCCTACCTTGTCACACGTGCCATTTATGTAATAATTTCTCTCTTATCCACTATATATGCCTATCATGTTGCTTTTGTTTATCTACTGGCTAAAAGTAACTAGACTCGCCAGACTTTATGTCTGACCCTGTTGTTTCTCCTTCTTTCTCCCCCCCACAGGTTCTCAGGGAGGAAACACTCAGACTTTATTAGGATCAGATATCATCTTGCTTGGAGCTACTTCTGAAGTATGGCTCAAGTTCTTGTCTCTACTATGGCTTAACTCTTTTAATTAGGGAAAATTATGTTTTTCATATTCTTATGTACTCTGATGATGCAAGACAGAAATTTATTTATTGTAATGGTTTTTGTGACTTATGAAATTATGGACCACGGTATTATGCTTTGTGGTTGAAATAAAAATTTAAATTTTCCGTTGCTGCCTTATTTATATCTGTCTTGTAATTATTCTATGTCTGTTTACCTTTAGCGCTTCACGAAACTTAATGCATTCCCTTAATGAGTGATATTAACGGGCGTGGGGTGTCACACTTGGTTTCAGAGTTGAAGGTTACCAGATTAGATAAAAGTTTTAGGAAATTATTTTCAAAAAGGTTTTAAAAGAAAGTATTTTCAAAAGAAAAGTCTGCTTTGAAAAATAATCCCCAAAAAGCCATATGTAGTATCCTTCAGTCGTTTATCTAAATTTCTTTCCTTTTCCCTTTTTTTAGCATGTCTGGGGAACAAAACATCCCTAATATCCCAGAGGGCGTCACAATACCCAGATGGTTCCATAGGTATTTAGAGGCCACGGCGCCGGCCGATGGCCAAAGAGACGTTCCTCCCCCAGCTACACTAGTCATTCCTCCTCCCCCTCCAAGAGCTGACAACTCTGCCAAGATCTGCAAAGACTTACGGGCTATGGGAGGAAGGCCTTTCCATGGGAACGAGACATTCGTAGAAGCTCGGATTTGGCTTAAGGAGATCGAGGGCTTATTCGTAATCTTTGAAGTGGAGGACCGAAGAAAGATCAAGTTAGCTGCTTGGCTGTTAAAGGACGAAGCCTCATTTTGGTGGGAAATCACCTAAGTTGGACATCCGGTGGAAACTTGGGACGATTTTAGACAGAAGTTCGAAATGAAATTTCTTTTCCAAGCTGAGAGAAGCATACAGATGGAGAGGTTTTTAACACTCGAATAAGGAAATTTGACGGTAAAGGAGTATGTGAACAAGTTCAACCAGCTGGCAAGGTTTGGGCTAGAGTTGGTGGATACACTGTACAATGAGCCTCTACATGGTTTAACTATGTCCCATATCCCAATGGGGCCACCTTTGAAAAGCTTCTTGATATGACCCTAATGCATGAGGAGGACAAAGGAGAAAAGAAGGAAATAAAAGCTGAGGGGACATCGCAAAATAAGAAGGTGTAGCCCAAGAAGGGGCAGCAACAACAGCAGAAGAAAGGAGGTAAAGATGATAAAGGCAAGGATAAGATAAAATGTCACAATTGTGGGAAAGAGGGACACTTGATCAAAGATTGCAAAAGAAGGAAGGCCAATTTCTTTAATTGCAGAGAGGTCGGACACTTCTCTAAAGAGTGCCCGAAGAAAGAGGGATCGTAGGGACAAGGTCAAAGAGCAAGGACTTCTGGAGGGCAGGTGCATGCTCCCGCGATTAGTGCTCCTGAAAGAGGTAGAAAAATTTCCGTAGAAAGTTTAGTTTCTCTTTCAAACCATCCAGTTAGAACACTTGTTGATTCTGGTGCTTCAAATTCGTTTATATCTAGATCTGTGGTTGAATCTCTGCACTTAAATACTAGTATAGTAGTAGATCCCGTAGTTGTTTCAAACCCCATTGGTGATTCGGCTCATTTATCAATGATTTTTTGGGGTTTGAAAATATCTGTGTTTGGCGTCGAGTTCGAATGTGACGCGTATGTGCTCGGGTTTATGGGCTATAGGTTGATTCTAGGAAGGATTGGCTTACCACGTATGGGGCCATTCTGGACTGTGAGAGGAGGGTTGTTAGACTCCTGACTTGTCATGGGAAGACCCTCGAAGTTTCTTGTGACCCATAAGGGTCTGTTATGCTTATCTTCCTAGAGTCTTTAGATGCATCCATAGATGATTTGCAATCTGTTCCAGTGGTTAGAGATTATTTCGATGTTTTTGATGAGGTACGGGGTTTACCTCCAAGGCGCGAGATTGACTTCCGCATATATCTGGTGGACAATGCAAAGCCAGTTGCATTACCAGTGCGCCACATGGCTCTAAGGGAGAGGAGGGAGCTGCGTTAGCAAGTAGGGGTGCTATTTGAGAAAGGGTTTATCAGACGAAGCATATCGGAATGGGGTGCTCCAGTAGTTTTCGCAACTAAAGCGGATGATACACTTCGTTTATGTGTTGACTATAGAGAATTGAATAAGCTCACCAAGAAGAATAGGCACCCACTTCCGAGGATTGATGATTTATTTGATCAACTTGTTGGTGCCTCGGTATTTTCTTAGTTGGACTTGGCTACAGGGTTCCATCAGTTGAGGGTGGCTGAGGACAGCATAGATAAGACTACTTTCAGAACTCCGGACGGTTTCTTTGAATGTCTAGTTATGCCTTTTGGGTTGACAAATGCACCCGCCTATTTTGTTGATTTGATAAGTAGGGTGTTTCGGGAGTTCCTAAACAAATTCATCGTAGTCTTCGTTGATGATATTTTGAACTTCTCCAAGAGTGAGGAAGAACATGCCCAACATTTGAGAGAATTTTAGAAAACTCTCCGTGACCATCATCTTAAGGCAAAGTTCTCCAAATGCCATTTTTTGGGAAAAGAGGTGAGATTTTTAGGGCATGTAGTCTCCAAAGAAGGGATAGCTGTAGATTCCGCTGAGGTGGTTGCAGTGCAAGATTGGCAGATTCCTAAAAATGCAACCGAGGTGAGAAGCTTTCTTGGGTTGGCAGGTTATTATAGGAAGTTCAATAAGGACTTCGTGAAGATATCAGCCTCTCTCACTAGGCTAAGAAAGAAGAATTTGGCATTTTAATTGGACATAGACTATGACGTTGCTTTCCAACGACTGAAGACGGGTCTGACAGCAACCCCAGTCTTGACCTTGCCTGATGGAAGTAAAGTGTTTACTGTTTACACTAATGTGTGCAGTACAGGGCTTGGTGCGGTTCTGATGCAAGAAGGGAAAGTAATATGTGATGGGGGTAGACAGCTGAGAGTTCATGAGAAGAATTACCCCACCTATGATTTAGAGCTAGCTGCCATAGTATTCACGTTAAAGACATGGCGTCATTATTTACTTGGAGAGAAGTTTGAGTTAAACACCGATCATAAATCTTTTAAGTATATATTCTCACAGAAAGATCTCAACTTAAGGCAACAACAGTGGATGGAGCTCTTAGCTTCATATGATTTTGAGATTGCTTATACCCCTGGCATGGGTAATGTGGTGGCAGACGCACAAAGTAGGCAGAGGATGGCCCTGAGTCCTCTGTTTGTGGAGAGAAAGAACTTGGAGTTCATTTCAGCTTTTGATTTTAGACCCTCCATCGAGGTTTTGCCTGATTTGTTTGCATTCTTGGAGTTACGACCGACCCTTATGGATCAGATAGGAGCTTCGCAACAAGGTGACCAACAGATTCTAGACATCATGGATAAGCTCAGAAGAGGGAAGACTTCTAGTCACCTCAGTAGATATGCCATAGATGAAAAGGGGTGGTTGCGACGAGATGGAAGGCTTTGTGTTCCTCAAACTGGAAGCTTGATAAAGGCAGTCCTGGAAGAAGCCCACCATTCTAGGATAATTATTCATTCAGGTAGTGATTAGATGTATAGAGACATGAAGAGGAATTTATTTTGGGATGGGATAAAGAAAGATGTGGTCGAATTTGTTTCTCAATGTTTAGTTTGCCAGCAAGTCGAAGCTGAAGAAAAGAAGCCCGGTGAATTACTTCATTCGTTGGAGGTTCCGCAGTGGAAATAGGAGAGCATCTATATGGATTTCATAGATGGGTTTCCTAGATCGAAGAAAGGTAACTCCGCTATTTAGGTGGTAGTGGATAGACTCACTAAGAGCACTCACTTTAGTCCAGTTAAGAGTAAGAGGACGACATCATGGTTGGCAGCAATTTATGTTCATGAGATAGTTCATCTTCATGGAGTACCTTCCAACATCGTGATTGATCGTGACCCCATCTTTACCAGTGAATTTTAGAGGAGCTTGCAAGAAGCATTAGGAACACAGTTGTGTTTGAGCACCGCTTATCATCCTTAGACCAACGGACAGACGGAGAGGGTGAATAGGATTCTTGAAGATCTTTTAAGGCCGTGTATTCCAGACTTCGGAGGGACTTGGGAAGAGCATCTTCCTTTAGTAGAGTTTGCCTATAATAACAGCTATCAAGCTAGCATCGGCATGGCACCCTTCGAAGAATTGTATGGACAACCCTGTAAATTGCCAACTTGTTGGTGGGAATCTACAGAATGATTATTACATGGACCAGATATGGTTAAGGAAACATCCGAAAAGATTGAACTTATTTGATGGCGGATGAAGACAACTCAAGATAGGTAGAAATCCTATGTAGACAAGAGAAGGACTGACATTAAATTTGAAGTGGGAGACTTGGTTTTTTATCAAAGTATCGCCTTTAAGTAATGTAGTACGCTTCAGATCAGTATGGAAGTTGGCATCTAGGATTGTGGGACCATTTCCCATAACCGAGAGGACTGGCCAAATGGCCTACCAAGTAACGCTCCCAGAAAATCTATTCGGCATTCATGACGTTTTCCACGTCTCTCATCTGCAGAAGTGCCTGCATGACACTGCGGAAGTTGTTGAGCCGAGCATGTTGGAATAAGTCGAAGTGGAACGGGAGGCGACAGTCTTATGAGTCCCTACCCGTATTCTTGGGTCAGAAGTTAAGAAGGTGCGCAATAAGGAGATCAAGTTGCTAAAGGTTCAATGGGGAGATAACCCAGAAGATGCGACTTGGGAGACCGAAGACAAGATTCGTGCTTCGTACCCTTTTCCTTTCGAGGGTATGTTCTTAACTCCTTTTCCTAAGTTTTATCAGTTCTTGTTTCTGTCAATAGAATATATCTTATCCATCGTATTTTTGACCTTTAGATAGGAATCCTATGGATGTAAACATATGTTTGAAACATGTTATGATTGATGGATGCAAGTGGTTGCTAGTGGTTGTCTGTGGACGCATATACACACACATTAGACACTAAGATCGGCTCAATCACTCTCATATTGCATATGGATATGTGTGCATTTTATTTTCTTTTATGAATGGAAATGGATGAGTTAGCATATGGATGTTGCATTTGGACGAATGAATGTGCACACATATAGAACTTATATGATATGATAGGTTTATTTGCATACATATTGGATTCATGGCACTAACATTCATTGCATCAAGGAGGTCAACTGAATCAGTACACCGCCTGATCTTCGCATTAGTGTTGGGACATATACACACACCTTTGCATGTATTCATATAAGCATTAGAAATCTTTAAGGATAATGGATGCCAGTGATTGGTGGATGAGTAGATGGATGATGGATGGTAAGATATACATTCTTCTCAACTTAGAGATTTCGGGACAAAATCCTTCGAGTACGGGAGAATGTAACACCCTGCATTTGTACCGACACTGAAAGAGGATAAATTAAATAATAATTAATTTAAGATTCAAAGTTATAGGAAATGGATTGAACCATTGCGCGCGTCTTGAAATTCTGGTCAAGGAAGATATTTGGTTTACGTAAAACGGACACTGTATGAGGAAGCTATGAGGGTTTTAACTTTGTATACGCACAGAAAAAAATTATATAAATACGTACGAGTCAGAGCTGAGTCAAAATTTTATCCAGAAGATTCAAATTCGAAAAATTCCTCAAAGCACCAAAATTCCTGCTCCAGCGGGTCGACCCCCCTAGAGGGGTGTCGACCTAGGGGTCGACCTACCCACAGGGGTGTCAACACCCCTAGGGCTAAGGTGACAGTCGGTTTCAGAGGGCTCTGCAGCTATAAATATGTGGATATTTCTCATATTTTCTTCATTGGAAGTCATGGAGCCCATACGCTGCTGGAGTGCAAACTGAACTGTTTTCTACAACAACATACTTTGCAAATCAAATCAGAATTCTGGATCTGTTCTTTCTCAATTCTCTAAACCTACCGCTGTGAGTTTCTGGATTACTTTTAGGTTTAGATAAATGAAAGTGAATTGTGAAAGATTATGACCTGGATATGTTGTAAAGTATGATTCTATGCAAGTGTTAAATCATATACTATGTTATGATAGATCTATTTCTCTAGATCAAATTCAATTGTGATTGTTCTATTGTGGATCTTGGTTTGTAATTATATTATAGTTAATATAGATCTATTAATTTGGACAGTTATATCATTGGATAGATCTAATCATTTATGTAAATCATGAATATATGTCACCTTGAATTAGTTATAATTGGATCTAAACCTTTTTCTTAATAGTAACTTTTATGACATCATATGATGTGTATGTGTGTAGATCTATTTATAAATTAGTAGATTTAATTTATGTGGACATTGAAACTGTTAGACAAATCTAGATTATCACTTTGCGCTATCATGTTAGATCTATTTTATGTGATCCAAATTATTACCATGTCACACCTTCCATTTATCTAATAATCTCTCTCTTATCCACTTTATATGCCTATCATCTTGCTTTTATTTATCTACTGGCTAAAAGTAACTAGACTCGCCAGACTTTATGTCTGACCCTGTTGTTTCTCCTGCTTTCTTCCGTTCCCCCAGGTTCTCAGGGTGGAAACACTCAGACTTAATTAGGACTCAAATATCATCTTGCTAGGAGCTACTTCTGAAGTATGTTTCAAGTTCTTGTCTCTACTATGGCTTAACTCTTTTAATTGGGGAAAATTATGTTTTTCATATTCTTATGTCCTCTGATGATGCAAGACAGAAGTTATTTTATTGTAATGGTTTTTGTGACTTATGAAATTATGGACCACGGTATTATGCTTTATGGTTGAAATAAAAATTTAAATTTTCCGATGTTGCCTTATTTATATCTGTCTTGTAATTATTTTGTGTCTGTTTAACTATAGCGCTTCACGAAACTTAATGCATTCCCTTAGTGGGTGACATTAACGGACGTGGGGTGTCACAGGCAACCACGTAAACTCGCCTTGCATATGTGTACAATTGCATCATATTGGGATAGGGGAAGGTCAGTATCTGACCTAACCTGCTCGCTAAAGTTCAGCAGTAATGGTCGAAGATTGGGAACAAACTTGATACTAGAAAAGCGAAGACGAAGGAAAAATTCCTCCCGTTCTTTAATTCGTTTGGCAGGTGTCCTTACTTGGCTGAGGAGATTGATATTTGGGGGGCTTTTCTCGGGACGCTTGGTGAGAGTGGTAATGTCTTGACCAAGAAAACCGACTGGCTGAAGCTTATGAAGGGGATTGGTAAGAGGCCTGGGATGAGCAGGAGCAATTTGTTAATGTTCGCTGGTAGTCTTTCCATGACACCTAGAGGTTCTGTCTCGAGAGCGAGAAGAAGATTGGTGCTTATGCATCTCACGATCCTTACCCTTCTCCTTATCCTAGGGTCTTTCTTTCTCCTTCTCTTTCCTCTCCTTGTCTCTGTTATGCTTCTCCAGTTCCTTTATCTCCTTTCTCTCTCACTTCCTCTCTCTCCACCCTAACTCATTCACTATCCTTATGTTTGTAGGCCCGCCTGTCATCACTTTCCTTATCCTTCCTTCCCTGTAATGATGTTGAACCAGCAAGGCCACCTCTTACCAGGAGAGAGATGAAATGATTATGGTAATAACCACCTTTCTTAGTAACTGCAACAAAATAAAGAAAATTTATTTAACATTTAATCTACATGTTAGAAATAGTGCTGTGACGTGCAGTGCTTGTGCCATGTATTCCCTAAGTGATTCCTAAAATAGACCCGAGCCTAGGACTTGGCTCGTTTCTGTTACATCTTTTGGTTCGACAAGTGCAACGTCTTTCCCAGATTGGGTAAGAAAGAGGCTGAATCCAAATTTTGAGAATAGAGGATGTTCTTTGGGAGGTCCAAATCCTATAAACCATGGTATAGAGAGTGCACTTCTTCCTCCTATAGACCCTGAGCCAAAAAAGTTATTTTTTAGGACAACAAAACACTTCGGTTGATGATCCCGAGGCTCTTCCTCAATCATCTCCTCTAGAGTTTTCTATGCAACACTTGCAACCGAGTCCTTCCGTGTCTTCAGTCGATCGGCCTCCTTTATCAGTCTTGTTCTCATAGGTTTCTTCCCCTTCGCTGGGGAACAAACTAAACTAGCTACTTTCTCCCTGGTTGAGGGTTGAACGGACTGCCCCCTCCCCCGCTTGGGGAACATTCCTGACAACGATCGGTGATTCTTCATCTGGGGGCATGTTGGTTTGTGCAATAGTCGAGGGAGATGTTTGACCACCAGGAGATCTTAACGTTCTCTTCGCATCAACAAGATCGTAGCAATGTAAAGGTGCATCAGTCAAGCATTTCCTAATGCTTCGATGCTCCATGCTAAGTCCAGCTAATGTAATTAAGCATTCCTTAAAATCTCTTCATGTGGGGCTATGTGCTCACCAATTACAAAAAACGATTTATTTGAGAAACTTCCTTATAGCATGTTCAGTTAAAATATGAGACTTACTACTTTGAAATCAGTAACGGGTACATCTTGGTTGCTATAGGACATGGAACCAGTCGTGTCTAATGTCTCCCAATTTGCTGGGTGTATCCTTGATAACTTTTCGCTGACGGAAAACTTCGAAGAAAGTAAGGAGGGAGTGTAATCATCTCGATGCTTGGAATTAAAGTAAAAGACTATGTCCTCAAATGTTGGGGTTGGTGTATATGATCCATGTATAAGACATACAATGACAACATATTAGTGTATGTGATAGGGTGAAGTCACATCGACATTAATCTCATTCGCCTCAGGAAATCGACTACGAAGGGATAATACGGAGTTTTGGCTCCTGCAGTACACATTTGGCGAGTTAACGCCATAAAACCACTTGGCAAATTATATGGACGATCATATTTTTATGTAATGCGGATGTCTGCCCAAGGAATATTATGTTTGATACTCAACCTTTTCAATTGCCTTTCACTCATCATACAAGGCTAAAAGTCCTCAGGATCCCTTAGAAATATGGCACCAGAAAGGGTGTCAGATGTTTCCATTGCGACTGCTGCCCCGCTTATCTCTATTATTTCTATGACAGATGACGGATTCACCGATTATGCTTGAGATTCAATGTTAAGGTTAGGATCGGGGTCGGTTTTAGATTCAGAGGAAGAGTCATTCTCTAAGTTTACATGGGCAGATAGAACCTTGCCCCTGCCTGTTCCAGAGCTACAAGTCTTATATCTTCCAGACATTATTGGTTATGCTATTCATAAGAGACTATTAGTTAGAATGTTGAAACTGTAACCCCCCAAGTGTGTGTACTAATGTATGTGTATGCGGTGGAATAATAGCATAATAAGAAATAACGATAAAAAGCATGATTAATTTCATGATGTTCTATCCAACGTCGTGTTCAAGAAGCCAGGGCCCAGGGCTCTATCCTAACTGTCCAGTATGTGCAAGTGAAATTGATTATTTGATAAAGGCTTGTGTATAGTACTGGACATCGAACAGCTCAATCTTGGTTCAATACGATTGATTTGGATCTAATAATCTAGTTACATGTTGCCTAACTATGATCGTCATAGCAGATAGTGCCTTCAAGACTTTTATTCGAAGGATCAGGCATTTTTCATATGGTTGCTCATTTTTATTCGATCTCCTCGGGATCGGTCAACAGTTCTACCAATCCCAGGCTTGGCTCTATTTCTGGAAATCTTGAAGACGATAATCACTGCCAATCGAACCTACAGTTTGCAGTGCGTTCCCTTTAATTTAAATGGATAACGAACCCCCGATCCTGTAAGACTTAGATCAACTATCTTGCTTTATCAAACTCATAAGAATTAGTTTTGGAGCCCCTTTTTGTCCTTTTCTACCTGTCAAAGTCGGAGGTCAACATCATTGTCTGACCGCATCCATCCAATCATGCCTTCTTTCTTTGCCATGTATCCCTGGAACTGATGGTGCCTAGAAATTCAAAATTCCTTGAAGAACAGGATACCCATTCATCTTCTTGCCTCTTCACTGAGACCATTTCACTTCCATCATCGACCATATACACTTTGCTACGAACGCCGCATGTGACCGCCGCCTTGCCATCCAGTTACGGATCTGACGAACTCAACATTGGCGACTTAGCCATGAATTACATCGTATGAAAATCAACACAATAAAAAAACAAAAAAAGAGGAGAATTTATACGCAAATCGTGCGAGAATATGTTTCGAATATGAGAAAAGGAGAATTAGATCTTATCTGCAGAGTAATTGGAAGGGCAATCTTATTCTTCGACAAAAAGAAACTTCTTCTTTAATTTCTTGGAAAATAACGGGTTCGACTGTAGTAAAAATTAAAAGTAAAATAATGAGAGTGGGTCGGCCTTTTAGAGTAGAACATAGAGACTCTTCGTGTTCTCTTTAACGTGACTATTGACTGTGACTATTTATTATGACTATTAGGCTGACTTGCCGACCCAACAACTCATCAAACAAGGATGGATTGATGTATGACTACAAAGTTTTATTTCGCTCAAGATCAATGTCGATCCCGAGTAACCGGCTATAAAGTTGTTGACTTACAATTCTAGTGACTCATGGTAGAATTTCCAAACCAACTTGCACGCGGTCTTCCGATGCCCCACCCATAACAATTTCTAGTTCTCTGAATGATGGCAATGTAAAAACAAAAATGATCTAAAGACTAAGAAATCAAAGCATGCCCCGTTTTTAACATGACATACTTTGGGGGCAAAGTTTTGACCAACCTTTTGGCAAGGCTATAAAGAATGCAATAAAATAATGGATCCCAATAGAATTAGCATTGAAGGGCCATATAATCTCAACTAAGGCACTGACCAACCCAGGTAATTGATACCAAGGCTGTGACACCCACGGGATTCGAACCCCCGACCTCTCAGAAAGCAACACCACACACTAACCATTGTGCTAAAAGATCTTTGTGTTTGCTTTTTGAGAGGGGTGTTACAGACTACCCCGCTTAAAGAGCCCAACGTCCTCGTTGGCTCATATCACTCATCACCCAGGCGTTGTGCATGTAACCCACATTAGTACCGCACCGACCGACATCCACTGCATTACACCCACAATTCCAACTAGGTATAGGCTCTGATACCAAATGTGACAACCACGGGATTCGAACCCCCGACCTCTCGGAAAGCAACACCACGCACTAACCATTGTGCTAAAAGATCTTTGTATTTGCTTTTCGAGAGGGGTGTTACAAAGGCCATTAGGCATTAGGTCATCTTCGTTCGGTTCGATAAATGGTCCGATCAATTAATAAATGGTTCGACCCAAACCAAGAATCTACTTTGTAAGAAGTCCAATATGTAAACCTGTTGAATCGAATGACTTTTGGTTCGATTGAGAGGAACCGAACCTATTCTTGCATGAGATATTTTCCTGAAGATTGCTCCTATGCCTACTTGACGAATTACAACCACCCTCGAATATCAGATCAACTTCTACCTGTCATTGCGTGGTTGTGTCATGCCTTTTTATATGAAAAGAATGCTTCTATGCATTTTTCCTATGGTCTGGGAATGAGCGATACATGTCCCAGCCAATCTGAGTTATGTAGCATCTACAAATAGACCTTTTGGACTCTAGAGAATGGGGACTTTCTAGGGACAATCTTTTATCACTCTGTTGTTATGATAGAACTTTGTAAAAATATATTTCAAAAATAAGAGATTATAAAGTGGACATAGGCTCATTAACACTGAACCACTATATATTTGCATGTGATTCCATTTTTCTTCAATTTTAATTTATTTATCTTCACTTTGATTCTCTACGTTTCCATTTCTTGGGTGTTGTACCATTTTTTGATGTCAACAGACGTCTTTGAGGAAGTTATGAGATTTCCATTCCATTGGGAAACCTCTTTTTGTATTGACCTAGAGAAGTATTCTACATTAGTAGCTTTACCCTTAAGGCATATGGCGCCAAAAGAAAGGAGAGAATTGGATAAATAGATTTTAGAATTGCTATAGAAAGGCTTCATTTGACGAAGTACGTTAGAATGGGGTGCACTTATTGTGTTGCCACCAAAGCAGATGGATCCCTAAGACTTTGCATGGATTATAGGGAGCTTAATAAGCTAACCAAGAAGAATAGGTACCCTGTACCCTGAATTTATGATCTTTTTGACCACTTGGGAGGAGCTCGAGTATTTTCCCAGTTAGACCTTGCAATTGGATTTCACCATTTAAGAATTTTGAAAGACAGTAAGGATAAAACTGCGTTTCGGACACCGGATGTGTAACACTTCGTAAAATTCATAAGTATTAACAAATAAATTAAATAATTAAAACAAGCAATTAAATGATACGGCTGGAAAATGGAATTTTTGTAGCTTTAGGAATTTGACTACGAAACTCTTTTATTTGGATTTGTGGTGAAATTCTACATCGTTTTCATATATAATATGTTGAAAACGGTTAACGTATGAAGGAGTTATGAATAGTTGAGTTTGGACAGTGTAATAGTTTTAAACAAATAAATAAAATGAGGGAAATTCAAAATTTGAAATTAGAGATAAGATAATATCAAGGGGACAGAGAATATTGGATATATGGAAAGATGTAATTAGAATTAATTGCGTTATTGTATGTGTTTGAACTGATAATGTCTAAGGATAAACTACATGTTTGGGCAACAATAACTTTTACTTTGGTGGATTTGAAATCCAAATAAATAGATAAAGGCAAGGGGATATGTTACGTAACGAAAAGGATTGGTAATAAAAGGCAAGCAATTAAGCAAATAAAGAACGTAATTAATCAAAATGAACAGCTCAACAAGGCTATGTAATTAGAGTTTTCTAAAGAGGTTATGTTTATATGGATGGTTCGGATTATTTTTTATAAATCCGATGGCTCCTGCTCACACGAGCAAGTACAAATAACCCCTCAAACAACGCACTAGAAACCTTAATTATTCTAAACCTCTACCTCCATGCTGCTGAATTCCATAGAAAAATAAAGAGAAAAAGGGTGAAGGTTCTTCTACTTCTCTACCTCCGTTCCTATAGCTCTCTATTTCAGTTTGTATAAGTTTAGGAAGTTGGAAATTAGCGCAAACAATATATACATAAGAATCTAATTATATGTTTCTTATATTTATATTATTAGGAGATCAACTAGAGTCTGCTTGAACGTTGAGAACCGTCGCAGATCTAGAGATTTCTATCATATCTCCACTTGATTAGTGAGTGGAATCTAGGTTGGCTTAAAGGCTTATTCATATTATTATCAGTTTGCTATATGAATTTTTATGCCTATGAAGATTTGATTATGCGATGATAAAATATGAAAAAACTCCAAATATTCTACTTTGTAATCACGTAGGTAATTGTCATGTAATATCGGCTTTGTAGAATTGTGAATTTTGTATTGAATTAAAGGTAAACATGAGTATTGTATTATTATCTATATTTTATGCAATTCACGACTATTATCATTTGATTTGTCCTAAAAAGGTTGGGATTTGAATTGTTTCATAATTGAATTGGGTTTGGATCCTAGTTTGGATGTAAATGCATTAATAAATTGGAATAAATCAAATGCGAACATTTTTGGGTGTATAACACCACAAAAAGGGTGGATTGGGTGAAATATAGATTGAATGTATGAAATACTCTACTTTTAATTTTATATTGAAACCTTTTTATACATGCCTAGGATACAAGTTGTAATGGATATGTATGTATATGTTTTCCATTACTGCTATTTGCTATATGTTCATTATGCCACCATGTTATATTGTAGCGGTAAAATATGGAAAGATTTAGATTTGTATGCCTTAATTTTGATAAATGACAATTGCCATCCCGATTAGAACGTTTCTCGTTTATACGAATGTTATGGGCGCTATTATTATATTAATTATTTAAATGTCAATAACGTAATTAACATTATATTAGCGTAATAAATATGATTAGGTTAGAGTTTGAATTTTAAATGTCCCCTTAACAAATATACATATATAAATTTGTTTGCTTGTGTGTGCGTATATATAGATTGGCTTATATATATATATATATATATGACACATAGATACGAGGTTAGTTGTCATTTGTGGTAGAAGCCTGTCCGGATTCGACCAGCATATCCAGCAACCACAAATGGACCCAACTAATGTGAGATGTCTAGGTGTTATAGGCCATTCATAAACTTAGTACACTAGACATGAGGTTAAAACGACTTGTAGTAGAAGCCTGCCCGGAACTGACAGACATATCCAACATCTACAAGTACATGGGCTACTGTGAGAGGTCTATTATGTACACATATATAACTATATATATATAAGTTGATGTGTGAAAGCAAATAGGCTTACTACACCATAAGAAGGTATTAATTGTATATCTAATTTGGATCTTAAGTGGTTAGGACTAGGATCCCTCTGAAGGTTTATTCCTTGGAAAGGAACCCAATTCATGGGACCCACCCTTATTAGTATTAAGGTAAGTCTTTGGGTCCTCCTTCTTTAAAAGTGGTTAGGCATAGAACGGTTAACGGAGTAGGGTAGTTCACAGGGGATGTCCACTTCCTCTAGAAGCTTATAAGGGCTCAACTAGGGACAGATTGGTAATTGAAGGATATGTGGCCATCTCATGCTCACTAACTGTCTAAGGGAAGTCTTAAGTGACATAGGTGTCCTACTGGGTAATATCAGTTAAGTAGTAAAGTTTGCAATACTTCTTCTCATATTACAAATGAGATATTAAACTTAAGAATGCTAACGTACTAGGATGGGGTTCTTAAAGGGCTAAGGGCTACCTCAAGGTTATTAGAGATTATAAAAATCCACCTTTAGTAGAGCCATAATTGACCGAGAATGCCACCTCGTTGGGTCTTTACCCTAAAGACACTAATGGGAGATTGACTTGGATATCCATTCCCATTGGTTAGAAATTTATGTTTGTGTGAAATCTTGTGTGTCGTACATACCTTAACATGTGTAACCTACTAAAAATATAGGGTATGGACATTAAGTAACACTATATTCCAGTCACACAGAACTTTATGTTCTAGTCCCCTCTCCTTAACATCCAACAGGTCAATATATGGGGTAAAGCCATGGATGAAGTTAGGATTAAAGCCGATAAAGAAGATGAAGTTATTATGATATTATTGGCAGTTATTGCTTTGCTTCTTTTGGAATCATTTGAAAATGAACTATTTGATGTACCTATTGAATAAATGTAACTATGACTATGTATATCTGTGATTTTGAAATAAATGGTACATCTTATTTTTGGTATTATATTTTCTCTTTCTGCTGTGTGAGAATTCCATTTGAAGTATATGTTACTGTTATATATGCAAATGTAATCCTTACAGGAACCAATGAGCCGTTTAGAATAGCTCTAAGTTTCCATGGGCCTTTTCTAGGTTGAAATTTAGGCCTGTTCCGGGTGGGTTATTACATGATGGATTGTTACAATGGGAGGTTATCCCCTTCGGACTGACCAATGCACCCACCTTCTATGTTGACCTCATGAGTAAAGTGTTTAGAGGCATCCTGAATGAGACCGTGGTAGTTTTCGTAGATGATTTCCTTATATTTTTTAAGGACCATAAAGAGCATGAAAATCACTTAACACATGTCCTAGGGATATTAAGACAGAACTAGTTGAAATCCAAATTTTCGTACTGTCATTTTTGGAGAGAAGAAATTAGATGTCAAGTAAGGGCTTGGCAGTTAACCCCGCGAAAATAGTGGTAATTAAGGAATGAAGAGTACTTAGAAATGTTACGGAGGTGATAATCTTCCGTGGATTGGCAGGATATTATCGAAAGTTTATAAAAGACTTCGCAAAGATTGTTACTCCGTTAACATAACTAACAAAGAAGAAGAACTGGGTCCGCCTAAGGGTCATAAGAGATCATGAGAATTCACCCTAAATAAACATGCTAGAATAGGCCATAAGTGACCAAGAATGTCCACCTCGTTGGGTATTCACCCTAAATGCATCAACAGAGGTCCTAAGAGATTGATTCAGATATCCACCTCATTGATTAATTATGTATGTGTGTGCTTATGTGCTTCGTAGACATACCTTGAATATATAACCTACCAAATCTAGGGTATGGTCTTTAAGCAAATATTATTTTCAGTCACACAAGATTTTACGTTCTGACCCCTCTCCTCAACACATCTAATAGGTTAATAGGTGGGGTAGCGACTTGATGGCCGAAACGATGATGGAACGTGATAAAGACGCGATGAGACTGTTATGTTATTATCAGCTAGTATTGCTATTTTGCATATAGAAACTCTAGATTATGAACAATGATAATGTACCATTTTGAATAATTGTATTTGACAATTTGTATCTTAATTTGTGGCTTTTAATTAATGGTACATCTAATTTTTGTATTATACTTTTTCGTTCCCATGTATGAGATTCAATAATGTTATATTATCTGTTATTCTATGCAAATGTAATTCCTTGTAGGAACCAACGATCTATTGAGTGGCTCTAAGTTTTGATGGGCCTTTTTTAGGTCAAAAATTTAGGCCTACTCCGGGCAGGTTGTTACACATTTGGTGACACTATAAATCTATAACGTTGGATCACCCTATGAATTCCGCTCTTTTATATAAAGACAAAATGATCCCATGTTTAAGATTCGAAGTCTCTTAATTTATGCCCAGATTTATTTCTAAATAGTCGCTTCCATTCTTATATAGGTCAAAAGGTTGAGAATTTTGAAGTATGGATTCATCTTTAAAGGTGGCAATTCTCTAAAGCGGCATAGACCAATAAAAACTAAACATAAATATTGAAGGTTTCTATTCAAAAGTAAAGGATCAATTATACCATGCTCATACTTCAAAATCTCATTCATGCATAATAATATAAATAATATAAAAGGAATTTTAAAAAGGCTTTCTCAAAGGCATAAACATTTCGCATAATAAATACTCCACTAAAAGTAAAGCAAACAAATTATTACGACCAACATTATCGAAGGCATGACTTTTCAAAGGCAATGTATTACACATTAAATAATATAATTATTAATAAATGTGATATAGTGTACACCGAAAAATTCCCATGATACAACAATTTCAAGAAAACATGGCATTCTAAATCCAACTACAGTCAATGTTGCTAAATTTGGATTTTCTATGTTGTCTTCAATATCAAAAGTCAACTTCCCAAGTCTTGTTATGATGATTGTGTCCTCGATTCTAAAGTCCTGTTATGATGATATGATGTGTCCACTATTCTGACTGTTTTGTACAAATCATATCTATAAAAGTTAATTAAAAGGATTGTCAGTCAGGACAAATATATGTGCATACATATTAAGTAGTAACAAAATTTAGGAAACCTTAACATGCCTACTAATACAAATTTATTGAAATAGTTATAAAAAATACATGTTAGATGGCCTAAGCGATGTATTCAGGTAATTCTTGACCCTTTGTGATGAAATCCTTCTCATTTTTTGGTATATAATCTAATTGCATCAAAATTAATTACATCTTAGAGACAATATTCAATTTACTTCTATCAGCTACATTGAACCTGATTCATAAATTGGTTCTAATGAAACTTAAATCTCTAAAAAAGTTAAAAATAAGCATAATGAAGTATATTTAAACAAATTTCGAAGATAACTTTAAACTTTCCTTCCATTAGTTATATTCAAATGGTTTTAAAATAATCCTACTCATCGATCAAGAAACATATGATAGATAGCAGCCCGTTGGCATAATAAAATGAGCAATCTACTCTTGAACTTGTAATATAAGGTGATGCAAACTAATGATTTCATCGGCATTATAAAACACATTAAATTGGTATAATAAACCAAAATAAAGAAAAATAATGCGCATTGTTCATATGTACCATAGTCCATGCTGAGAAATAGTCTTTCCCATTTTTGAATTCATGATAATTCAACAATAAGTTCTTCATGTTCAAGATTCAATTTAATTACATTTTAGAAAAATTATCATGAACTTTCTTTCGTCATCGATCTTAATTCAACATGGCGATATGATCACATGCTTGACCATAAAACTAATGAAATTTTTTATTCTTTGTACTATTAAGAGACAATCTAAAATTAAGATACAGTAGATGTTAAAAGAGAATGGAAATGCATGGCTTGGTAAATAATTTATTCATTAGACATCACACATTCGTCAAAGAGTACAAATAAAATACTTAAAGGACAAACATTTTTTTTTAAATGAGGACTATGAGTTTTTGTGGCGCCCTCTTAGATAAAGGGCATCAATTCTTCTCTTGATTGTAGTGTATGAATCTTTGAAAAATAAAAATAATATTTAATGTCTTTAATAATCCTATGATAGAATAAATGAATTTGGTAGGATGTAATTTATTTGACAATGAAATTTTCTAAATGTTTAATATTTGTTAACAATTCACATGGTACCAGATTACCATTAATGGCCCAGTAACTAATCAAACTTGGTTACAATATCATCAGTGAGATAGGATAAAAGGAGGTAGAAAATATCGATCTTCTAAATGCAAATACGCTTTTAGACTATCATCATCGACATAGAACAAAAAGAAGAAAAAGATCACTCTTCATATTTTGAACATGCTTTTATAGGAACATCCAAGTACATTAGCCTGGATGATGGTAAGTCATGTTGTTGAGGAACTAACCAAACTAAAGATATGATAACTTAATACAACTTACGTCAATTACATTTGACCCTAGTCACTTTGTATTTTCCACCTTTGTAATTTACCGGTCGCACGTTACCAGTTCATAGTTCAACCCACTGTCATGGTTTTGACTATCAATTCAACCATTTTTTAGGTTTCTTCACGTGTATCATAGTTAAACGTCCATCTATCATGGTTTCAGGACAAATTGACATCAATATCTAGGAGCAAACAATAAATTTAATATTAGAGAATGCTTCACATATATTTTAATGATTGATGATGGTAATTATGCATTTTAAGAATTAGTTAGTTGTAAAAATAGGTCGTCGTTAGCTCTGTAGATTGGCTGTGTTAATAGTTAATGCTCTTTGTTTGGCCACTAATCTAATAATCATTTAGGTTTTGCTTAAACTTTTGACACACTTGATATTTATCGTGTGGTTGTTTTGACAGCTACCAAGCTTCTTGAAAGTATTTTGTTTTGTATAATAATAAATAGTTATGAGTGTTATGTCCTCAACTTATGGTCACTTTCATAAAAATAGCAATGATGATCCTTGTGTAGTAGCATTATTATGTTCCTGTGATACAACATACTTATATGAAATAAAGAATTTTGCTATCATTTATTATATTGTATTTTAAAAGCTAACGTGTCATTAAAGGAATTTCAATAAAATATGGAAACAAATAGATGATTACTAATGAGACAGTTAAAGAGAGACTCTCTGTGTGTGTGTGTGTTGTGTGTGTGTGTGTGCATATGTACATACGTGTGTGCACGCGCTTGTTCAACAGATGTAAACATATGATTATAAAACGTAGGACTTTGGGAGATAGACTCTAGTCTTCATTTGTAGTTTGATTACTGTTGTATTTGTCAAGTAGTTGAAGTTGTAAGATTGGCTATGTTTGAGCCTTTTGATTTTTTTTATTTAATTTATTTTTTCAACTGAGTAAATAGGCAACATGTAATTATTTGTTCACATTACTAGCGAATGCTTTGTACATAGTCAATTTTGTTTGGTCATAAAGGTCATCTTTTCAGAAAAAAGCATTTATGGATAATTTTATATGCTTTAAATAATGCTATCCAGCAATAAAAAATAATGCGGAATATAACTTGTTTATAAATAATAAATTAAACTATGAATTTGTGTGGTTTTTATAGTTATCCTATAATACACTATATGAAATTATAGCTAATTATGTATTGTACTTTTTAAAAAAACTAGTGACCATAATAGATGGACTCATGTCAACCATATTTTTTGCTGCAATCACACAGTTTGGATGCTCTCATGTGTTATAATAGACAATGATACATAAACCAAGTGTGAGGAAAAGACAACAATCATAACTAAGTTAACATCGAGGTTTGTGAAACCAAAATATGATACATTTCCCCATATTTATTAAACTAAACATTCTATACGAAAATGAAAGGATTTTCAATAATTTGTCTATATGATTTACCTCTAAATTTGACTTCAAACATTCTCAAGCTTTGCTATTATTTTCTAATTTCGTGTGGCCTTCCCCTCTTCATATTTTTGTACTATCTATTTATTTTCATTGGTAAGCTAAGAAGGCTATGTTTGAGTGAGCTATTTGTGTAATCAGCATTGCAGTATAGTTTTCTTCAATTGATATGGGACTCTTCCAACAAAGATATGCCCTACTTCTTATGCAAGCTTCCTTGACTCAAGTTGTACTTGTAGAAGAAGTTGTATATGTTCCAGCAATAGCCTTTTCTAAAAAAATGATCTTCATACCACTACGCCTATCAGTGTTGACAACCTTCTCACCTTTGTTGGCAGCAGCGTTAACAGCTTTCCCGTGGAGCATGACTGGATTCCAATGTTGGGAGAAGGTTCAGACCCTCACATTTTATTTATAGTGAGCGAATTAGGGTACCAAATCGAGTACCTAAGAATAATAGTATATGTATGATAAGTAACACGGGGATAAAAAACTGCAAATTGAATTATATTTAGCTATACAATTTTTTTGTATAGGATGACATACATAAATTGCTAATTAGTGCATAAAGCTCCTATCATGCATATATCCCTTCTGCTTGTTGCAAACCTACCTCGGCATTCAGTTGATCACCGGACTGATCTACCAGCGGATGATCTTCGAGCATACATAAAAGAAAAAAATTCTGGAATTCACAAATAGGAATTATGATAGAATTTCGGAAAACTTTGAAACAGGACTAAAATTTAAGTTTTTTAGATAAGAAGAACAGAAAGGAAAGGAAAAATTTGAACCTTGGTTTGTATGCATGATAACTATTGCAATAATAATAGCATTATTCCCGGTTAAATCAGTGATCTCTTTAAAATAAAGATACCTTTAGTACTATACGTATCAAAATCAAATTTGCCTTAAAAATGTTGCACATAATAACCTGAACAATGTAGAATTAAAAGATGATCAGAAGAAGATTTTTTTCCCCTTAAAGGAAAGGATTTGGTTGATTATCGTTTATTTCGATAATTAAACATCCAAAATCTGTCCTCAACATCCAAAGAATGTGGATTACCTCCTATACACTTAAAGAATTGAAGGAGTTTGAATAACTATTGTAACAACCCAAATTCTGGCAAACCGAATTTTTTTCTCGAAAATTCCAATCTACCGAAACTCGAGTTGGCTTGTCTGGTATCCTGCAGAAAAGAAAGAGATATAAAATATATCAGAGATCAGAAAACATCTCACAACGGAATGGATAAAATATAATATAATCAAATATAGCCTTACCAAGATAATAATACTGCCTAACTAGTATCCAAAGCTATCATATCTCTTTCATAAACTTAACCTGGGAGTAAGTTATGAGGAGGGGTCAGAACATATGTTCTGATGACTGGACTAAATTATACATTATGAAATAACCCTACATATACAGTTTAGTTATATTTCCTTATTTATTAGGTTGTTTGGGTTAATGGCACTCAAGGCTCTATACTCACTTCGTACCCATCTACCTCCAAGTAGATTAACATAATGTAATACATATATATAACTACCGCCAATATATCATGGTACCCCACGTGGTAACCTCCTCGCATGGTCTCCGCCATCATGCCATAGAAGCATACGCTACTTTCATCATATGCCGAACGATGTACGGACCTCCATATTACTATGCCATGTTCCATACAGAACTACCGTCGCTACGGTACGTAAGCGTACAGACTGCCATATCCAAACTGCTCGGTTGAATCACGCCTCAACACGGAGTAATGCCCTAGCATCTACGATACACCACCCGGTGCGTGTATCTAGACTCTCACTACATACTGTCTATTGTACCCCGAGCCCCGTAATAAGGTTGCATCCAAATGCATGAAACTTGGTCGGGAGAATTTTCCATATTAGTACAAGTCCACTACAAAGGACCCAAGGTACATATATTGTAACACCCCGTATTTTCTGTGAACGTATAAGTAACAAATCAGAGAATAATTAATTTTTAAAAATAGAATCAAGGGAAACGGGTTGCGCCATTGCGTTCGTCTCAAAATTCTGCTTGGAAACGAGTCCGAGATTTCGAGAAACGGAGTCCGTATGAGGGAGATTTGACCCCCCGAAGTTTCAGGAATTTTCAGAACCGAAAACAGCTCGAAATTCGAATTCGAATTTCGAATTCAAACGCCAGCGCAGACTCGACGGGAATTTTCCCGCCCAGGACTAGGTCGACCTGGGGGTCGACACTATGGTCGATCTCCCAGGGACCAGGTCGACCCTATGGTCGATCTGGGGGTCGACCTGGTGACAGAACCCAGTTCTGAGCCTGGGTTCATTCTGATGTATCTGGTCACATTTTTTGTCTAGATTCGTCCACCTAATCCTATATAAACTGCCCCCTAGCCCTATTCTCTTTACACCATTCTTCTTCCCTTATGCTGCCTCTGAGATAATAGAAATAAATAAAATAATAGCGTCGCTACTCTGCTGGAATCAAAACTAGAACTAGTATCTCTTCTTCCAAATCTGAATTAGATTAAAAGAGAACAACTGCAACTCTTCTTCTATAATCCAATCAAGGCAAGTGCAGTTATTTTCCGATATGAATTTTAATCATGATCTTGACATAATTATAGAACTGAATTTGAGATTATGCCATTTCTCTATTTATCAGATCTGTTCCTCTGTTTTATTATTCTGTATGTTCTGTATTTCTTCCTCCTTTCTTTCTTTTTGTTTGATAGCCAGGCTACCACGAGCCTGAGCAAAGTCTCGTAAGAGATGAACGCATAAACGCTAAATTAGGGAAGAATATTGAATGAGACATATTTGGGCAAAATCGATGTGTAATTAATTTGAGGATACAACGCATGTTGTAATTCTGGACATAAATTTGAGGCATATTACGAACTACGACTTGGAAGAAGAAGACTATTGTGACTTAGAACATAAAGGACATAGGTTGTAACTTAGAACATAAATCTGAGGCATATAACTGGGCATGTTGTATTTAAACCATAAGGTGTATTTAACATATGACTTGGGATTTGTGGCGTAAAGTTTAATTGTAAACATGTAATTGATTTGGATGCATAGTACAAGTTGTAATTCTAGATCTGGACATACTTTATATATTATAGTCTGTAATTTAGAAGAAGGAGAATTATTTTTGTATATAACTTAGGCGTAAAAGACCTATATTAAATAGGATAACCATTAATGTGAGCACGCCTAAAAGTGGGTTTTGGATATGTGACATGCATTGTAATCAATGACTATATTTGACATAATTTATATGTGAATCACGATTAGGGCCCTTGGATAATATTCTGAACTATGCAAGTTTAACCAAAATTTGGGACATATGTTATATAGTAAATTATGACCATAACTTAGGCATGTAAGTTTAGGCTCGCTCCATGATTAGGCAAGATATGTGAATAGGACTTTAAGGAATGTTTAATCGACTAAAACTGTTATCTGTTTAATATGCTAAATTTGCCTAATCTGCTAAATCTGTTACCTGTTTAATCTGCTGAATTGCCGAAACTGTTTAATATGTTGAATCGCCTAATCTGCTAATTGTGCCCAATCTGCTAAATCTGTTGAGTTGCCTAATCTGCTAAATCTGTTGAACCGTCTAAGCCGCTAAATCTGTTAAATCTATTGCAAAGCTGAATGATTGTTATTTGTGTAAAACATGTTAATTTGTTTAATCTGCTACGACTTCAAAAGAAGTCAAATCTGTTAAATTGACATTATTAGTCTGATCTTTGTATAATTTGTAATGGAATAAATGGGTTATAATAAATGCTGAGACACGAGGTTAGACTCATGTTTGCGGTAGAAGCCTGCCCAGACCCAACCGGCATAACCAGCAACCGCAAACTGCTAGTCTAATGTGAGAGGTGGTAGGCATAACTAAAATATGCTTAGACACAAGGTTAGGTCTGGCTTGTGGCAGAAGTCTGCCTGGAACCGCCCGGCATATCCAGCGGCCACAAGCTACCGACCTAATGTGAGAGGTCTGTGCATTAATATTTAATTAATGCAAACCTGAGATAAATATGATGTCTAAAAAGTGTTGGGTGGATAGGGATAAACCAACTAGACTGATGAATTTAATAAACCTGTTTCATGAATCTGTAGGCCTAATACAAAGTTAGACAATCTGTAAATTTGCTAAAACTGTACATCTGATCCGTTAGTCTGAAAACCTATTAACCGGATTTTCCGATCTGTGAACTAGTTGACTTGAACTCTGTATGTTTGAAAACTTGTAAACAAGCTAATCTGAAATCTGTTAGTCTGGGGACACAAGGATAGGAGGGAAAATACTTGTGTCATCTGTTCTTTGGGACCCATATTAGTCAGTAACCCTTTCTGGTATCAAAATTATGACCCAATAGTAGGTAGGGTCCGGGCACGCTTACTGAACTAATTATAAGCGGTTCATTCTGATAATGGCGAGGGGTGTTGATGGTGCGTTCCAAGCAGGTCATGTGCGTGCATGGATCCCGGTCTGCCTCTGAGGATGTAAGACGCTGTGACATCTGTAAATAGGTCTGTTCATTCAAAGGTTGCCACTTTAGGGAGTGATACACCCTTCTGTGGGGCTGGCACAGGGTATTTATGTATTAGGGAGACGATCGCTTGTGGTAGATTTAGGCTACACTTAGTTCTATCTGTTTCCATTGGGGTACCGTCTGTTTCTGTTGGGTGGTAACACATGTCTGTTTCTGCGTGGTACCGTCTGTTGGGGTGGTAAAGGCCCATTTACTAGTGTACACCTAATTCTAACATTCTGTTTCCGTAAGGATTATTCTGTTTCTGTTCCTGTACCTTCTGTTCGGGTGGTAAAGGCCCATTATTCTGTTTCTGTTTAGACATTAGGGTAACACCTAATACTGTTATACTAGTATTAGTGCAGAGAAGTAAAATATAAGTAAGAAGCATAACTTAGGCTATATTATTCTGTTTCTTCTATTTAGCTTAAGTATATCAGTTACCCCTGTTGATATTGTCTCTTATCCAGCTTTATTTTCATGTCATGATATTATTATCTGTTCATATGCTGAAACTCACTGGACTTGCCAAACTTTATGTCTGACCTTGCTTGTTTTCGCCCCTTCTCTTTCGATTCCCCTCCCAGGTTTTGTAGGTCGGAAATCTAGGAGCTTGATTTGGACTTTCTCTGCTTGAAGTATCGCTTGGCCTTGGCTCTATCTTTCCATGGCATTTTATGTTAGGGATTATGACTTTAAAAACTATGCATTCTGAAGGCTTTGAACAAGACCGATATTTTGTACTTGAATTCTGATATTGTGATTTGAAAAGATGTAACCAAACTTATTTTGGTTTCTGTGGTAATAAAGTTAGTAATTTTTCAAGTACTGTTTTATCTGTCTTGTAAATTTCTGTTCTGTCTACTAAAACACTCCATCAAAGTTAAGGCATTCCCTTGGTGAGTGACCTTAACGGAGGTGGGGTGTTACAAATATATAAACTATGATCTGCATTTTCACGATGGTTATGGTTCCGCCTCGACCCCTCCCTCAACTAGTGAAAGTCTACATCAAGAGCAAAGTGATGTTCCCCTAGCAAACAATCTATCATCATATTTGGCATGTCCCGCAACCAAAGTCTCAATGGTGAAAGATCGATGGTCTCTTGGTTTATCTCTAGTCTTTCTTCATACCACTGACTGCCGATGACATGTATTCGACGATTACTATCCTATATTGGTCTTGACCCACCTATCTGTATGAAAAATCGTCGAACCACCCAACGCATACTTGACAACCTTTTGACTACCAAACTACCATTGCAGTCAAGGTATACTCACTGGGTCGCAGACCCAACCCTGCGAGTACAGCCGGATGCATGCACTGCAACATAAGATCACCACAAAGTACCCTACCACATCCCTCGGAAGCCACGTGCTTCCCTACAGTCTCACAGAGCAATCAAGCAGAATAATCAGATGGACATGCTTCTCTCGTGCCTCTAGACACTATGATGATCTACCCCATTGGGTTCTTCAACTTCGTATGTGCGGACTTGTTCAAACGCATCACGTTAACATGTTATTAGACCCTATGTCTAATCGTTTTATCACGCGTTTACTGTATCTTATCTGCTTACAATTAACTTGGTTACCCACATATTAATTTTTATTCTGATTACTAGTTTTTCTCTAATCCCCTTATATCTCGAAGGAACGAACACCTACTGCTTATTAATTCAGTGATATAACTAACCCATTTGAGTTCATCAATAAGCCTATAACATGTCATTCCCTAGATTGTAATTAACGAAAGTAATCTACAATCTTTTTACATTATTACCATGTCGTTCATTGTCCAATTTCATTTTTACAAGTTACAATAACATGTTTTACAGATTTAGCAGATTGGATCCGGGATGTCAAATTATTGCTAGGTTTCAAATATCATAATTTTTGAAGTTAATATGTGAGCATGGCAAAGGAAAACGTGTTATGGTCAACTACAGTTAAATTGGATCGACCAGAAATGGGCCATTTTTCAAACGGTCTCAGAATTCGACGAAACTAGTTTTGTTGGGACCGTACCGTCAAAACATAGCTAGATTTATTTTTCTGGAATTCTTAGAATCAGTATGTGGCCCCAGCAAATTGAAATGTACGTTAAAATTAAATATTGAATGTTTTATATTTTAATTTGAAGGAAAACTGTCTGAAACAGTCGAATAGGTCTATGAAACATATCCCATTGTGTTCGGAATGAGGGTAAAACGCTAGGGACGATAGTCGTTGGGTCTGGATAGAGGTTCGTGGGTGAAAGGGGGTATTTTCGAGATTTTAAAAATATATAAATAAAAAAAATCTGGCCAATCCCGTACTTTCTCTCTCCCCGTATTCACTTCCGAAACCCCCAAAAACGAACGGCGGCTACAGCGGATTCCTTCTCTCCCCTTTTTCTCTTTATTCTCTCCACAAAATCGAGCGCCCCAGTTAAGGTTTTTGAAGAGGGTCCTCCAAGCTTCAAATCCATATAACCCTTGCCCTCTATCGTGTCGTGTGGAACGAGATCCAAGCCCAGAAAGTCTGGGACTTTCGAGCGCCACCGTACCCTCCTCCCTGGTTCGAGTTCGCCGCGGTCCCCACCCCCTGGTGCGCCGTTCGAAGCCCTACGTCGTGGCATCGGCCGATCATCCCCTAGTTGCTCGGATTTGGGGATAATCGCTAACCTAGTTTTGAACGAAACTGTGAAGGTATACGGTTGTTTTATTTTAAACTATATTATAGCAATTTAAAGCGCTACGGTTTTTGATTTCACTGTAAAAATAATATCTTTTTCGTTTCTTGATGAAATTCAGTGAAACAAGAGACAGTGGACTCGTGTGGACGTCTTCTACATTCTAGAAGAGACCGCATATTTTTATGAGCCTTCTGCTATTTTTGGTGGAGTGGAACCCAATGTGAGATTTCAAAAAATTATAAACGATATGGAAAACGACGATGTATAAATTATATAGTCGATGTATGACTTGTATAAGCATTGTAAACCTCATGTATAAGCGTTGTATAGGTTGTACGTTCGATATATAAGTTATATAGGCGTTGTAAAAATTATATATGTGTTGAAATAGAAGTGAAATGCTTATATATATATGTATATACGCCCCTCGTCCACAAACCAGGGACGATATTTATTGGTTGTGATTGATGTGAAAATTGGTTAATAGCGAAGGGTTGATTAGAATTGTTTGTGGTTGAAATTAATTGATAGTGGTTGAAAAATACCCGTTTGTGGTTGAGAATTATTTGGTTGAAACCACATAGGATTAGTTTGTGGAAATGAAAAATATATACATGCCGCCTGCGTGCGAACTAGATGCATGAAATCCCCATTGTCAAAAGCTGCGAGGCTTTAAGGTAGAGCGAGGAGCCGTACTAGGGCGGCCCCGGTTTTAACTACCCTGCCGTTATGCTGCCGAAATTTTGAATAATATTCATGTGTTAGAATTATTTTCATGTGTTGAAACTATATTTGTGTGTTGAATAGAAATTCATCTATTGAACGACATTCATGTTTTGAAATAAATTGTTTTGCAATAAAAATCACATTTTATCTATATATAAACTATAGAAAACCTTCATGTGTTGAATTGAAATTCATTCGTTGAATAGAAATTCATGTGTTGAATGGTATTCGTGTTTTAAATATAAAAAACACCTTTTTATCTATATATAAAAACTATAGAAAACCTTCATGTATTGAATTGAAATTCATTCGTTGAATAGAAATTCTTGTGTTGAATGGTATTCGTGTTTTAAATATAAAAATCACCTTTTTATCTATATATATAAACTATAGAAAACCTTCATGTGTTGAATTGAAATTCATTCGTTGAATAGAAATTCATGTGTTGAATGGTATTCGTGTTTTAAATATAAAAATCACCTTTTTATCTATATATATAAACTATAGAAAACCTTCATGTGTTGAATAGAAATTCATTCGTTGAATAGAAATTCATGTGTTGAATGGTATTCGTGTTTTAAATATAAAAATCACCTTTTTATTTATATATATAAACTATAGAAAACCTTCATGTGTTGAATAGAAATTCATTCGTTGAATGGAAATTCATGTGTTGAATGGTATTCGTGTTTTGAAATAAATTGTTTTATAATAAAAGTCATATTTCTACCATTTATATGAACTATATAAAATAGCTGTGTTTTGAAAGAAATTGTTTTATAATAAAATCATATTTTTACCATCTATATGAACTATATAAAATAGTCGTGTTTTGAAATAAATTGTTTAACAATAAAAATCATACTTTTATTATATACATGAATTGTTAAAAATAGTGAAGTGTTAAAATAGAAGACAGTTGGATAAAAATATCATTTTTATCAAATGTATGAAAAGCATATAGTTTTGAAATCGAAGAATCGATTATATTTATATATATATAATTAAAATATATCGAATAACGAAGCTGCAGTTCGTGTTTTGAAACCGTGATTTCAAACGATTAGTGTGGGAGATCCAACCATCGGATTTTCCCGAAACTGAAACCGTTGGGTTCGCTTTGGAAATATCTTTCCAACGACACCAACTTTGTAAAGATACAATTGTTGGATTGTCTGGAATGTTTAATTCAAATCTGAAGAAAAATAGCGCCAGAATTGATTATATTTATATATAAAAATATAATTAAATTAAATCGAATAACGACACTGCAGTTCGTATTTTGAAATCGAAACTTCAAACGATTGCACCGGGAGATCCGACCGTCGGATTTTCTCAAAACTAGAACCGTTAGATTCGTTTTGAAAAGATCTTTCTAATGATGTAAATTTTGTGAAGATTCAACTGTTAGATTTTCAGATATGTGTAAATCAAATCTGAAGAAAAACAGCGCCACGGCCGCGTTATGGCCCGAAGCGTCGTTTGAATAAATTGGCTATTTTAAAATAAATAAAAAATAGCAATAAATCGTTATAAAATATTATAAATGATATGGATGTGAAATTTAGAAACTAAATGAAGGTTGGCTAAGTCGAATGGTTTCCTAGATTTGGATCTGATGTTGGTTTCGGCCTTCGGGGTTAATATTTGGGAAATCGCTCTCTTACTGATTTACTGTTATTGACTAATGAATTGAAATGATGCGTATGTTGTGTTTGTGTAGCACTTGTTTATTATATACGCGAGTTGCTCAGAAAGACCGGGTTTATCCCATTCTGAATAACTGAATCGACGATAAGAAATCGAAGATGAAGACGGTGGTCGAAGACCGGAGATTTTCACCTCGTTTGGATGGTAGCTGATGTCCTGATTGGGAGGCATCCCGAAATATGGATAATGAGTGGTGACCGTCCAGACGTACGTGGAGATCAATGGGTCTGCGAGGTGTATAGTGCCTCCGGTTTCGTTCAGACCCAGAACGGACTTGCAAATGGACTGTGTGTCTGACATTGGAATTCATTCTGTGTGATTGATAAACATCAGTTACATGGCGTGAATTGCCTGTGTGGCATGCTAAGATGCAGTGATCAGGGCTTCTGTTGAAAAGCAAAGTCTTGTGGTTGATGATCAAAGCACCGCCTGTGTGGCGTTGCTTTGTGTATAACGTTAATTCGCGAACCTCACACCCCGGTATGAACCAGAAACGGGAGAGGACCTCAGAGGGACGTGTGTTTCTTTCTAGCTAGAGGTAGTGTCAGTGCTTAAACTGGCTGACATTTATACTATTTTCACCTGTGTGGTTGTTGCTGTTGCGAGGCGCCTCAGAAATATCGGTCGATCCGGGACTAATGGAGTCATTCGTTGGCTCATTTATGCCCAATAGGGCGGGGAAACGCATTGTTCAGGCATTATAATTCACTCCATGTGGACCGGCCCTGACGATCCAAGGTGCAGTTGCGGCTGTTCCTGAGGCTCGGGCTAGAGAGTCTCTAATTCGGTAAGGACTATCTTTTGCCTTGGTTCATGACGGAAATCCAAATTCCAAATACGTGATTGTGCGGTTTTGATTGTATATATATATGGCGACATGATATATGGTACTCATGCAGTCTATGATTGATATTTATGATTGTGTATAAAATTAGAAACTAACTGCGAACGAGCTAAGATGGGTGGTTTCCTGGGTATTGGTCTGATGTTGGTTTCGTCCTTCGGGGTTAATACCTATGGAATCGTTCTCTTACTATTTTACAGTTGGAGTCTGATTATCAAATGCTTTTGTTTTATTCGTATCAAGCATATTTTTGCCATTATATGGTAAAACTCTATCCTTCGGTTTGCGTTGCATTGTGTGATGGGAACTGAGTCTTATAATGGCTTCATTTTTATAAAAAGCATTGCGATGTTTAAAAGATTTAATTGTTTTAAAGCACTGGCAATCCAATGGAGTAAACCCGTTCCGCGAAAGTGGCGTGGTCCTGTGATTAGCTAAATTATATAATGTGTTAAGTAGATTTCTCTTACCAGTCCCATGACTGACTCGTAGTTTGTTTCACTTGCAAACTCGGGTGCCCCTTTTTCTACACGGGTAGCCTTGTATTCAGGTTTTAGCAGGCTCTTTCTGGATAGCTGGAGCTGAAGATGGATTCAATTATTTATCTCTTTTTATGCTGTTCAGCTCCTATTGTACATATTATGTTTGTTTTCCGCTGTAGACATTTATGTATAGTTGAATTGTATTTGTACAAAGTATGATCCTGTATACTGTGTAACTCTGATGATTATTGTTTATCCGGTGATTATTTGTTCATTATCTGGTGTATTTAATTAATTCTGTTCTGCTATTATCTGTTTATGTGTTATATTCCAAAGATTACCCTTAACTCCGTCAGTACGGGTTTTGGGGTCGTCACAGCGTGGTATCAGAGCTCTGGTTAAGCTTGGTGCTGGAATATGACATATTAATGAACTCGTCAGAAATAGAACCAGTAGTGTTCTAGGACGAGTAACTCATTACAGATAGGATTACTAATATCCTAGTATGAGTAAAGCAGAATGAAATACACCCCACTAGACACATTTACATTTGAAGTATATGTTTCTATGTTTTAAAATACCTTTTCTGTGACCTGACACTTGATCTGCTATTTGCAGAAGTACTAGAAAATGAGTGTCAGAAACAGAAGAAATGCAGAACCAGATCTAGAGGCTCTATTAAAGAGGTATAGAAATCTGGGCGGAGCACAATTTTCGGGCAATGAATCTATAATTCAGACTCAAGCTTGGATGAGTTCTGTTGAATTTTTTTTTGAACGTATCCAGCTGAAAGATGATCAGAAAAGATTAGTAGCATCTTGGGCGCTCAAAGAAGAAGCTTTAATCTGGTGGGAAACAATCATCAAAGATAATCCAGAAGGTGATATCACCTAGGATAGATTCAAAGAGATTTTCCTAGAAAGATTTACTCCTCCTGAAGCGACTAAGCGATTATGTGATGAATTCTCTTATCTGATACAAGGAGATATGACCATTCCAGAATATCATAGGAAATTCAACGAACTTTCTCACTTTGCTCCTCATCTGATTCAAGATCCAAGGAGGAAGAATCTGAGATTTATTCATGGCCTGCAAAGGAAATATCAGAATAGTGTAATGAGGAATGTGAAGCTTCCTTTTTCTGAAATGATATACATGGCTTACCAGTACGAGGATCTCGACAAGAAAGGTATGTTGCGTTACGAAGAGGAGGTCAGTTCTAGTAATAAAGCTGAGTCTGAAACTGATCGTCCTGAGGCCAATACGATGTCAGAGGTCAGTAAGAAGCCCAGTGCCAAGAGGAAAAGGGCTAAATCTGAGAAGGAACCAGTAACAACAGCTGTATGCTCTAACTGCAATAAGCAAGGCCATTTCTCGATAAGTTGCAGAGCTTTAAAGAAAAAGGAGAAGTTTTGAGAAAATAGAAGATGCAATCAATGCCATCGGTTTGGACATGTGAAGAAAGATTGCCGGCTGTTAAAAGCGGTCAAAGAGGCTCAGGTAAATGAAGTGGCAGAAACTTCCTAGCCCTCAGTTATTCAGGAAAGGCCAGATGTTTTAGAAGGCATGCTTACTGTCAAAGATATCCCAGTTAAAGTACTATTTGATACAGGTGCGTCGCGAAGCTTTATTGCAAAGAATGCGGTTAAGAAACTGAATTTGAATTTGAAGAAGCTCAAAGAACCAATGACTGTCCATAATCCGGTTGGGGTTCCCTCAACATCAGTTGGGTTTGTGGAGTGCCGGTTTCCTTTTCTCGTTATCGATTCCCTACCATCGCGGTCGTCATGAATTTTACAGAGTTTGATCTTATCTTGGTATTAGACTGGTTGACCAAATATGAAGCTGAGGTTAAATGCGCCGACAGAGTCGTTAGGGCGAAGATTAAATCAGGTGATTATATTACCATTCCCTGTGAAGGTCAGAATTCTAATAGAAAAGACTTATGGGCAGCTTTGGATGTTTCTCCTACTCAAATAGAAGATATCTCTGCAGTCATAAAGAATATTCCGGACCTCATCAAGGATATTCATGTCATAAAGAATTATGCGGACGTGTTCGAAGAAGTTGTTAGCTTACTTCCGCAGAGAGAAATTGATTTCAAGATCGCTTTAATTCCGAATGCAAGGCCAGTAGTGCACGCTATTCGGAGGATGACCCTAAAGGAGAAAGAAGAACTAGACAATCAAACTCGACAGTTTGTATGGAAGGGTCTGATCAGGTCTAGTTTCTCTGATTGGGGAGCAGCAGTGGTGTTTGTCCCAAAGTCTGACGGTACTCTGCGACTATGTGTGTATTATCGTGATTTGAACAAGCAGGCAATAAAGAATAAATATCCATTGCCGCGAATCTATGATTTATTGGATAATATGAATGGAGCACAAGTATTTTCAAGGATGGACCTAGCTACAGGCTTCCATCAGCTTCGTGTTGCCAAAGAATGTGTTCCTATGGCAGCATTCAGAGGTCCATACTTATTCTATGAGTGGTTAGTAATGTCGTTCGGCTTATGTAACCTCCAGCATACTTCGTCGATTTGATGAATCGAGTGTTCAGAGGAATCCTGAATAAGTTTGTTCTGGTTTTTATCGATGATATTCTAATCTTCTCTAAATCAAAAGCCAAACATGAAAAGCATTTGGAACAGGTTCTAGAAATTCTGAGAAGGAATGTATTGAAAGCTAAACTTTCCAAATGTATATTCTGGCAGGATGAAGTGAAGTTTCTTGGCCATGTCGTATCGAAAGAAGGAATTGATGTGGATCCAAGTAAAATCACCGCTATTCAAAACTGGAAACAACCTAGTACTCCTACAGAAGTCCACAGTTTTCTTGGATTGGCTAGTTATTACCGGAAGTTCGTTAAAGATTTTTCGAAGATATCTAGTCACTTAACGAAGGTTACAAAGAAGCACTCAAAATTCAAGTGGACTCCAGAATGTGAGGAGGCTTTTGAAGAGTAAAAGTTAAGATTAACAACGGCTCCAGTGTTAACGATTATCGACAGCAATCAGGACTTAAAAGTCTGGGCAGACGCCTCTAGAGAAGGCCTTGGTGCAGTGTTAATGCAAAGAGGTCAAGTTGTTGCTTATGCTAGCCGTTAGCTAAAGCCACATGAAAAGAATTACGTAACTCATGATCTTGAGTTGTTGGCTGTAGTATTTGCTTTGAAAATATGGAGACACTATCTTCTGGGTGAGAAATTCGAACTGTTTACAGATTACCAGTCGTTAAAGTATCTGTTCACCCAGAAGGACATGAATCTGAGGTAGCAACGTTGGCTAGAATTCCTTGCAGCATACGATTTTGAGATTCAATACACTCCAGGGAAATCCAATGTCGTGGCCGATGCATTAAACCGAAAGAATGTAATGATTGCCAGTTTTATTATCACGACTTCGTTGATAGATAAAATATCTGCTCTTCAAAAGGATGATCACTTCATTCAGAAGATCAGAGAGATAATTCAAAAAGGAGAGCCCTCGAGATTTTAGGTTGATAATGAAGGGATTCTAAGGCTAAAGGATTGAATCTGTGTTCCTAACATTTCTTAGCTCCGAAAGGAAGTGCTGGATGAATGCCACAAGTCAAAACTTAGCATCCATCCGGGAGTAAGCAAAATGTATAATGACATCAAACGCACTTTCTGGTGGAAGTCGATGAAGAGGGACATTTCTTTATATGTTAGCCGATGCCCTACTTGCCAGCTAGTCAAAAGAGACCAACAGAAACTTTCTAGATTGTTGCAACCGCTGGACGTTCTAGGTTGGAAGTGGGAACATATTTCCATGGACTTCATAGATGGTTTGCCCAGAGCCAGAAAAGGAATTGACAGTATTTGGGTGATCGTAGATCGCTTCCCAAAGATCGCTCATTTCATACCTGTCAGATCAAATAGAACTGCTCAGAGTATGGCGTAGATATATTTCAAGGAAATAGTTAGACAACACGGAGTACCGATCAATATAGTTAGTGATAGAGATCCAATATTCACTAGCAAATTCTGGGAGGCATTTCAAGTAGTACTGGGAACAAAGTTGAATCTAAGCACCGCCTATCATCCTCAGACAGATAGTCAAACTGAGAGGGTGAATCGTATTTTAGAAGATCTATTGCGGGCTTGTGTTCTAGATTTTGGTGGATCAAGGGAAGACCATCTGCATTTGGCTGAATTCTCATATAACAATAGCTACCAGGCGAGCCTGACAATGTCACCATTCGAAGCATTGTATGGTAGACCGTGCCGATCTCCTGCTTGTTGGGTCGAACCTGGTAATAGACTTGTATTGGGACCTGATATGATCCGAGAAGATGCCGGCAAAGTCGATTTCATTAAGAAACGATTACTCGCCGCTCAAAGCCGACAAAAGAGCTATGTCGATAAGAGAAGAAGGGACATATCATTTGCTGTTGGCGACTATGTATATTTGAAAGTATCGCCGATGAGGGGAGTTATATGGTTCAGTAAAACAGGGAAGTTGGCACCCAAATTCATTGGTCCATTTCCTATTCTTGAACGGATTGGAAGTCTCGCTTATAGGGTTCAATTGCCTGATTGGTTGCCTGGAGTGCATGATGTATTTCACATAACTCAACTTCGAAAGCATGTTCATGACCCAGACTTGGTTGTGGAAGAGGCCGCACAACAAGATATTGAAATTACTCCATGGTTGGCTGTGAGAAGAGAGCCGCTAAAGATCATTGGCAAAGAAACCAAAGAACTGAAGAACAAGAAGGTTCACTTAGTCAAAGTGCAATGGAGTGGAGATCCACGAGATTGTACTTGGGAAACTGAGGAGAGCATTCAGAAAGCCTATCCTAGGTGTCGAGTAGATGTCTCTGATTGACTCCGGTGCAAGGTACATTTACCATACTTTGTATTACCAATTAGTTCTCTACTCTGTTTTTATTTTCTTTCCATGGATGTGCACTTTTAATTCTATAGTATGAATGATTTTAAAAGAGTATAGAAATTGATTAGTATATTTTTGAAAAGTTAAAAACAATTTGATTGTTGTTTGTGTTGTGTGATAGTAGATTTGATTAATTTAATTATTAAAATGGTAGTTAATTTAATCAATAAGAGTATAATGGTAGAATTTATTCGATTAAATCACACATTAAACCGATTTAAAAATAGATAGAAATATATACATGTGCATCATATATGTTTGAACTGGTAAATGGATAGCTGTTGAGTAAAGAAATTATTTGCGTGCCCGACAAATAGGTAAACCTTAATGAGTTGGATGCGAAATATTATTATATCAACTCATGTGAATGCCATTAGATGCAGAGTGTTGATTGTTCTGTGTGTAATAATAAACATCGCCATAGGATAGTAACAATTAATTTTGAACTACATTACATGGCATACTTCTTGAAGATAGGCATACTTCATCATATACCACATGAGCATTTGGAGCTTGTGTGATGAGGTTGAAGATTTACGAGCGAGAGGCTTGTATGGCGATGACCATATATTACAGGTTGAACTGATGACTGATATGGACCATATAAAATTGTAACGATAAATTGCCAGATTAATAAAAACCCCACACGGGTCTGGAGTTGACAATAATCACGTCTCTCTAGTCATTAGATATGGCACATGGATTATTTATTTCCCACATGGGACGAGGTGACGAGAATTTATTCTCTGGAGCAATTAAAATACACACTCCCTCAGGCTTTGACAGGGTGACGAGAATTTATTCTCTAGAGTTATTATCAATACACGCTCCCCTGTAAACACCAGAATATATCACTATAAATATGTGTGTGCTTTATAGGATTTATTGGGTACCTAATACGGCCCAATAAATTTCCAAGCCCCTCCCCGTACAAAGGAGGTTATGGCAAAAAAATTCTAAAATTCCAGGTGTTAGCCAAATTTTTTGAGGAATTTGAAAATTCTCAGAAACTGAAAAGTTGGAGAATGGAAGCCAGATTGAACGTAGAGTTGATTAATCAAACCACTTTCGACTTGGTTCCTTTTCGGGGACGAAAAGTTTTAAGTGGGGGAGATTGTAACGACCTGGAAAATCTGAACCAATTAAAAAATTTTAAATTGGCTATTTTAGTGGATTTTAAATATTAAAAATAAATATTTTAAATAATAACGATGAAAAGTAAGTTTGAATCGACATTGAAAATGAATATAATTATTTCTAATTATAAACAAGGCCTGAAATGGCGCGGTAATTTCAAATTTTGAATTCAAACTTTAATTGACTGTACCGGGTGCAAAACAAAACGGATTTGAGTGAAACCAAAAATATTTAAATCTGTTAATGAATATCTTTCTAATGAATATGAAAAATCAAAGTTTCATAGCGAGGAGAAAAAGTTATGGCCAAATGAATTTTCAGAAAGGTCGCTATAGAATATATATAGCCCGTGAAAATGGCCATTTTGCAAACGACCTCGGAATTCGACGAAACCACTTTTGTTGGATCCGGGATGTTAAACTATTGCAAAGTTTTAAATTTCATAATTTTTGAAGCTAGTATGTGAGCGTGGCAAAGGAAAATGTGTTTGGTCGATTTCTATTAAATTGGGTCGACCAGAAAATGACCATTTTGCAAACGATCTCAGAATTCGACGAAACTACTTTTGTTGGATTCGGGATGTCAAATTATTGTTAGGTTTCAAATTTCATAATTTTTGAAGTTAATATGTGAGCATGGCAAAGGAAAACGTGTTATGGTCAACTACAGTTAAATGGGATCAACTAGAAATGGGCCATTTTTCAAACGGTTTCAAAATTCAACGAAACTAGTTTTGTTGGGATCGTATCATCAAAACGTAGCTAGATATATTTTTCTGGAATTTTTAGAAACATTATGTGGCCCCGACAAATTGAAATGTACGTTCAAATTAAATATTGAATGTTTTATATTTTAATTTGAAGGAAAACTGACTGAAACAGTCGAATGGGCCTACGAAACCTATCCCATTGTGCTCGGAATGGGGGTAAAACGCTAGGGATGACAGTCGTTGGGTCTGGAGAGGGGTTCGTAGGTGAAAGGGGGGTATTTTCAAGATTTTAAAAATATATAAATAAAAAAATCTGGCCAATCCCATACTTTCTTTCTCCCCGTATTCACTTCTGAAACCCCCAAAAACAAATGGCGGCTACAGCCGATTCCTTCTCTCCCCTTTTTCTCTTTATTCTCTCCACGAAATCGAGCGCCCTAGTTAATGTTTTTGAAGAGGGTCCTCCAAGATTCAAATCCATATAACCCTTGCCCTCTATCGTGTCGTATGGAGAGAGATCCAAGCCCAGAAAGTCTGGGACTTTCGAGCGCCGCCGTGCCCTCCTCCCTGGTTCGAGTTCGCCGCGGTCCCCACCCCCTGGTCCGCCGTTCGAAGCCCTACGTCGTGGCATCGGCCGATCATCCCCTAGTTGCTCGGATTTGGGGATAATCGCTAACCTAGTTTTGAACGAAACTGTGAAGGTATACGGTTGTTTTATTTTAAACTATATTATAGCAATTTAAAGCGCTACGGTTTTTGATTTCACTGTAAAAATAATATCTTTTTCGTTTCTTGATGAAATTCAGTGAAACAAGAGACAGTGGTCTCGTGTGGACGTCTTCTACATTCTAGAAGAGACCGTATATTTTTATGAGCCTTCTTCTATTTTTGGTGGAGTGGAACCAATGTGAGATTTCTAAAAATTATAAATGATATGGAAAACGACGATGCATAGATTATATAGTCGATGTATAACTTGTATAAGCATTGTACACCTCATGTATAAGCATTGTATAGGTTGTACGTTCGATATATAAGTTATATAGGCGTTGTAAAAATTATATATGTGTTGAAATAGAAGTGAAATGCTTATATATATATATGTATGTATGTATGTATGTATGTATATACGCCCCTCGTCCATAAACCATGGACGATATTTATTGGTTGTGATTGATGTGAAAATTGGTTGATAGCGAATGGTTGATTAGAATTGTTTGTGGTTGAAATTAATTGATAGTGGTTGAAAAATACCCGTTTGTGGTTGAGAATTATTTGGTTGAAACCATATAGGATTAGTTTGTGGAAATGAAAAATATATACATGTCGCCTGCATGCGAACTAGATGCATGAAATCCCCATTGTCAAAAGCTGCGAGGCTTTAAGGTAGAGCGAGGAGTCGTACTAGGGACAGCCCCGGTTTTAACTACCCTGCCGTTATGCTGCCGAAATTTTGAATAATATTCATGTGTTAGAATTATTTTCATGTGTTGAAACTATATTCGTCTGTTGAATAGAAATTCATCTATTGAACGACATTCATGTTTTGAAATAAATTGTTTTGCAATAAAAATCACATTTTATCTATATATAAACTATAGAAAACCTTCATGTGTTGAATTGAAATTCATTCGTTGAATAGAAATTCATGTGTTGAATGGTATTCGTGTTTTAAATATAAAAAACACCTTTTTATCTATATATAAAAACTATAGAAAACCTTCATGTATTGAATTGAAATTCATTCGTTGAATAGAAATTCATGTGTTGAATGGTATTCGTGTTTTAAATATAAAAATCACCTTTTTATCTATATATATAAACTATAGAAAACCTTCATGTGTTGAATTGAAATTCATTCGTTGAATAGAAATTCATGTATTGAATGGTATTCGTGTTTTAAATATAAAAATCACCTTTTTATCTATATATATAAACTATAGAAAACCTTCATGTGTTGAATAGAAATTCATTCGTTGAATAGAAATTCATGTGTTGAATGGTATTCGTGTTTTAAATATAAAAATCACCTTTTTATCTATATATATAAACTATAGAAAACCTTCATGTGTTGAATAAAAATTCATTCGTTGAATGGAAATTCATGTGTTGAATGGTATTCGTATTTTGAAATAAATTGTTTTATAATAAAAATCATATTTTTATCATTTATATGAACTATATAAAATAGCCGTGTTTTGATAGAAATTGTTTTATAACAAAATCATATTTTTACCATCTATATGAACTATATAAAATAGTCTTGTTTTGAAATAAATTGTTTAACAATAAAAATCATATTTTTATTATATACATGAATTGTTAAAAATAGTGAAGTGTTGAAATAGAAGACAGTTGGATAAAAATATCATTTTTATCAAATGTATGAAAAGCATATAGTTTTGAAATCGAAGAATAGATTATATATATATATATAATTAAAATATATCGAATAACAAAGCTGCAGTTCGTGTTTTGAAACCGTGATTTCAAACGATTAGTGCGGGAGATCCGACCATCGGATTTTCCCGAAACCGAAACCGTTGGGTTCGCTTTGGAAATATCTTTCCAACGACACCAACTTTGTAAAGATCCAACGGTTGGATTTTCTGGAATGTTTAATTCAAATCTAAAGAAAAACAGCGCCAGAATCGATTATATATATATATAATTAAATTAGATCGAATAACGACGCTGCAATTCGTATTTTGAAACCGAAACTTCAAACGATTGCACCGGGAGATCCGACCGTCGGATTTTCCCTAAACTGGAACCGTTGGATTCGTTTTGAAAAGATCTTTCTAATGATGTAAATTTTGTGAAGATCCAACGGTTAGATTTTCAGATATGTGTAAATCAAATCTGAAGAAAAACAGCGCCACGGCCGCGTTATGGCCCGAAGCGTCGTTTGAATAAATTGGCTAATTTAAAATAAATAAAAATAGCGATAAATCGTTATAAAATATTATAAACGATATGGATGTGAAATTTAGAAACTAACTGAAGGTTGGCTAAGTCGAATGGTTTCCTAGATTTTGATCTGATGTTGGTTTCGGCCTTCGGGGTTAATATTTGGGAAATCGTTCTCTTACTGATTAACGGTTAGTGACTAATGAATTGAAATGATGCATATGTTATGTAGCACTTGTTTATTATATATGTGAGTTGCTCAGAAAGACTGGGTTTATCCCATTCTGAATAACTGAATCGACGATAAGAAATCGAAGATGAAGACGGTGGTCGAAGACCAGAGATTTTCACCTCGTTTGGATGGTAACTGATGTCCTGATTGGGAGGCATCCCAAAATATGGATAATGAGTGGTGACCGTCCAGACGTACGTGGAGATCGATGGGTTTGCGAGGTATATAGTGCCTCCGGTTTCGTTCAGACCCAGAACGGACTTGCAAATGGACTGTGTGTCGGACATTGGAATTCATTCTGTGTGATTGATAACAATCAGTTACATGGCGTGAATCGCCTGTGTGGCATGCTAAGATGCAGTGATCAGGGCTTCTGTTGAAAAGCAAAGTCTTGTGGTTGATGATCAAAGCACCGCCTGTGTGGCATAGTTTTGTGTATAACGTTAATTCGCGAACCTCACACCCCGGTATGAACCAGAAACGGGAGAGGACCTCAGGGGGGATGTGCGTTTCTTTCTAGCTAGAGGTAGTGTCAGTGCTTAAAATGGCTGACATTTATACTATTTTCACCTGTGTGGTAGTTTCTGTTGCGAGGCGTCTCGGAAATATCGGTCGATCCGGGACCGATGGAGTCATTCGTTGGCTCATTTACGCCCCATAGGGCGGGGAAACGCATTGTTCAGGCATTATAATCCACTCCATGTGGACCGGCCCTGACGATCCAAGGTGCAATTGCGGCTGTTCCTAAGGCTCGGGCTAGAGAGTCTCTAATTCGGTAAGGACTATCTTTTGCCTTGGTTCATGACGGAAATCCAATTTCCAAATACGTGATTGTGCGGTTTTGATTGTATATATATATATATGGCGACATGATATATGGTACCCATGCCGTCTAAGATTGATATTTATGATTGTGTATAAAATTAGAAACTAACTGCGAACGAGCTAAGATAGGTGGTTTCCTGGGTATTGGTCTGATGTTGGTTTCGGCCTTCGGGTTTAATACCTATGGAATCGTTCTCTTACTATTTTACAGTTGGAGTCTGATTATCAAATGCTTTTGTTTTATTCGTATCAAGCCTATTTTGGCCATTATAAGGTAAAACTCTATCCTCCGGTTTGCGTTGCATTGTGTGATGGGAACTGAGTCTTATAATGGCTTCATTTTTATAAAAAGCATTGCGACGTTTAAAAGATTTAATTGTTTTAAAGCACTGGCAATCCAATGGAGTAAACCCGTTCCGCGAAAGTGGCGTGGTCCTGTGATTAGCTAAATTATATAATGTGTTAAGTAGATTTGTCATACCAGTCCCATGACTGACTCATAGTTTGTTTTACTTGCAAACTCGGGTGACCCTTTTTCTACACGAGCAGCCTTGTATTCAGGTTTTAGCAGGCTCTTTCTGGATAGCTGGAGCTGAAGATGGATTCTATTATTTATCTCTTTTTAAGCTGTTCAGCTCCTATTGTACATATTATGTTTGTTTTCCGCTGTAGACATTTATGTATAGTTGAACTATATTTGTACTAAGTATGATCCTGTATACTGTGTAACTCTGATGATTATTGTTTATCCGTTGATTATTTGTTCATTATCTGGTGTATTTATTTAATTCTGTTCTACTATTATCTGTTTATGTGTTATATTCCAAAGATTACCCTTAACACGGTCAGTACGGGTTTTGGGGTCGTCACAATCTACGACACTACCCGGTCTGTGTATCTAGACTCTCACACATACATATTGTCTACTGTACCCCGAGTCCCGTAATAAGGCTGCATCCAAATGCACGGAACTCGGTCGGGAACTTTTTCCATATCAGTATATGTCCACTCAAAAGTACCCAAGGTACAAATATCTAAACTATGGTCTGCATTTTCACGGTGGCTATGGTCCCACCTCGACCCTTCCCTCAACTAGTGAAAGTCCACATCAAGAGCTAAGAGATGTTCCCCTAGCAAACAATCTATCGTCTAATTTGGCATGTCCCGCAACCAATGTCTCAATAGTGAAAGATCGATGGTCTCTTGGTTTAGCTCTAATCTTTCCGCATCCCACTAACTACCGGTGATAGGTATCTAGCGTATGCTATCCTGTATTGGCCTTGACCCACCTATCTGTAGGCAAAATTGTCGAATCACCCAACACCATCTACCGCAACCTTCAGACTGCGAAACTACCATTGTAGTCAAGGTATACTCACCAGGTGGTAACATGAAGACCTAACCCCTGCAATTACAGCCCGTACGAATGCACCATAACAGAGGATCACCATAGAGTACCCTATCACGTCCCTCGGAAGCCGCGTGCTTCTCTCCAGTCCCATAGAGCGATCAAACAGAATAATCAGATGTTCATGCTCCTCTCATACCTCCAAACACCACGATGATCTATTGGAGAATGGAGTTTTGATGACAATAACCTTATTTCAATATTAATTGATCATAAATTATATACTAACACCTCTATATAGAATATATATATATATACATATATGCAGGATTTATATATAGGAAATATTACTGAAGATTGTACAGTTTAAAGATGTTAGAGATTCAGAATTCAGAGATATTTCAAGACTCATGAGTATTCAAGATTTCAAGAGTTCAAGATAAATATAGCTATAGAGTCTAGATTGTGTAAGAGTGGAATGGTACTCCAGGTTCAAATTCAAAATAATTTCAAATTCTGTTTTCAAATTCTATCTTCTATCTCTTTCTTCTTTATTTTACTTTCTATTTTTATTTGATTTTGAACTTAAGTTTTATAAGTTTATACTTTATAAGTTTTATATATATTTATATTTTATATATATTATATTTATATAGTTTTAAACTATATAATTTTATAAATATGTTTATATAGTTTATATTTATGTTTTCATATGATTTACTACTTTATAATATTTATTTATAACACTATATTTTAATTCAAGAATTTCTAGAATTATATATATATATATATATCAAAACACTTGAAAAATATTCAAATTTCAATTTTGTACATATATATGTTGACATACATATATATACATGTCGACATATAACTGTCATTTTTTCAAATTTGAAAGGAAGTGTCTTTTCACTATTTGTGACGGTTCTAAGACGTTGTAACCTTTCACACATTATAAAAAGGGGCTGATTTCGAATTTTTAATCACTTCTTCTTCTCTACTTTCATTCCCATTTATTACACCATTATTCTTTACCATTTTTACAATTTCTACACTTATACTCTGCCAAATGCAATTCTGTTTTCATTAATCTTATTCTCTCAACACTCTCTACTCATTATTCTATTAATCAAGTGAAATTGAAGAGTTATAGGGGTGTTTGTAATTGTTTGGGTTGTGTGTGAAATCAGTGGTAACCCTTGCAGCCGTGAAATCAAGGACGGGTAATCGGTGGTATCGCTTGTAGCCGTGAAATCAAGGAAGGAATACTTGATCAAGTATGTGTGTGGAATCGGTGGTATCCCTTGTAGTCGTGAAATCAAGGAGGGTTGTAATTAGATATTAACATAGTAATAAAACTTTGCGCAATCCAGCATTGCGTGGGACTGGACATAGGAGTAATTCCGAACCTGTAACAACCCGGAAATCCGAGCCAATTTTTTTTATTTTGGCAATTTTAGTGAATTTTGAATATTTAAAATGAATGATTTTAAATAATAACGACGAAAAATTTATTCTGAATAGAATTCGAACGTACATATTTATATAGATCATCGTTAGAATATAAATATTTAATTATATATATAAAAGGAATTGAAAATGGCGTGGTAGTTCGATTTCAAAATTCAAATGAATGTGCAAGATTCAAAATAAAACGGATTATAGCAAAACCAAAAATATTAGAATCTAATTGAGAATATCTTTCCAATGAATCCGAAAAACTGAAATTTCATAGCGGGAATCAAAAGATATATCCAGTTGAAATTTCAAAATAGTCGCTATGAAATTCTGATCCTTAAAAATGGGAATTTTGCAAACGACCTCGGTTTTCGACGAAACCACTTTTGTTGGATCCATGATGTCAAGTTATTGCTAGGTTTCAAAATTCATAATTTTTCGAATCAATATGTGAGTGTGGCGAAGGAAAACGCGTTTGACCAGTTTCAGTTGATTTTAATCGGCTGGAAAATGGCCATTTTTCAAACGGTCTCGGAATTTGACGAAATTAGTTTTGTTAGGACCGTATCGTCAATACGAAGCTAGAAATAATTTGTCTGGAATTTTTAGAGACTGTATGTGGCCCCGGTAAATAAAAATGTGCGTTTAAATTGAATATATAGTGATTTACATTTTAATTTAAACGAAAGCTAATCGAAATGGACGAATTGGCTTACGAAACATATCCCATTGTGTTCGGAATGGGGGTAATTAGCTAGGGATGACAGGCGGTGGGCCTCGTTTTGAGATCGAAATTTAAAGTTACATTTTGGAGGATAAATTAAATTAAAATATTAATCAAATAATATATATATAAACCCCCTCTCTTCTTGCCCTCTTCCTACCCCCGTTGGCCAGAAATGAAATAAAATAAAAAAGAAGAAGAAGAAGGAGACGCGCAGCAGCAGCCGCGCGAGGCGCCGCTGGCGATCGCCCCCCTCCGGTGACGCGCAACCCTTTCCTCTGACGAGCCCCACCTGAGCAGCCTCCACCCAGCCCTCGTTTCTCCCTCCTCATCTTCAAACGTCGCCTACCTCATCCAAAAACCTAAACGCAGCCACACCCTAACCCGAAGACCCAACGCTGAAACCCCTTGGACCCGCGGAAAACCCTAACCGAGCTCCCCTCCGCCCTCCTGAAACCCGACGAACTCAGCTCCTCCCCATTCGACCAAGCCCGATGTAAAACACCCCATCTCTCCCTTTTTAACTATAAGTGTTCAATTTATTTATTTAATTTTCTTTTTCTGATTTAATGTGTTAGGAAAAAGACACGATCTTTAAAAACTATAAAGAAAGGTGATTTTTAATTTTTAAATTTAGTTTTAATTTTTAAATTCAGTTTTTATAAAAGAAATGTATATGTGAAAAGGTGATTTTTGTTCACATAAAAATGAGATTATTATTTACGTAAAGGTTCGATTTTTAAAATTTGAAAGCGGTGATCTTTTTAATAGGAAAGTTATTATTTTTAGAAATAAAAAGATCAAATTTTTAATAATAAAAAGGTCAAATTTTTTGAAATGAAAAGATCGAATTTTTGGTAGTATAAAGGATCGATTCTTGGATTAGATAAAAATGTGATTTTTTTTATTCTATGTATAAAATATTTTCAGTTGATAAAAATATAATTTTTATATGATGTAGAGAATAAAAATATAATTTTTATATTCTGTAGAGAATAAAAATATAATTTTCATATGCTGTAGAGAATAAAAATATAATTTTTATATGCTGTAGAGAATAAAAATATAATTTTTATAGGTTAGATTTTTTTGTTCGTGTGAAGTAGCAAATGAAAATGTGAACTTTATTTTATATAAGGCGAAGCAAAAATATAATCTTTATTAGAAGAAGAGCTATACAAAAATGTACTCTTGATATAGGAAGTAGCGTTATTAAAATATAATTTCTAACATATACTTCGTGAAACAGACTGCGTTGGAAGAACGATGGAGATTTCTACAAATGAAGAGTAGTGGCGTTTGGTTTAGCTAGTCGGTGAGAACTCCTCACCTTTAATTTAAATTTCTAGTTAAAAATATATACTAGGATGCAGACGGTGTTTAGTAGCACCCGACACCTGTCGTCCACAGACCATGGACGGCTTGTATGCTTATTTGTTTGATTTTGATGTGTAGTTGATTATGTGATGTCAAATGAAATAAAATATTTATATAGTTAAAAATATTTTATAGTTGAAAATAGAATTTTTGACGTGTATTTAAAATGAAATAAATATAAACAAATCAGACGATCTGTTTATACACACATTTGACTGATATTGATTGGGACGATAAATTTTACACATCACCCAACTGCACAAATAAAATCTGTGTTTGTTGTTTTGAAACCCCACACGGGTATTGGGATGAGATTTGACGTACACTAATCCCGATTGTTTAGTTGTATGTCAATCAATGGATTGACAGAATGTGTAAGCGCTAATTATTTATATTTAATGCTTATGCAGTTGAGTGGTGCACTCTCGATGATGGTTGATTATTTATCATTGTTATTTTATACATGTGTTGTAGAAAATCCATATAATTAACATTATATGGTAATTGATTGGGCCTCATTCCAGTTTTGAAATAGAAATATTTGAAATAGAATATTTGAATAGAAATATTTGAATAGAAATATTTGAAAAAGAAATATTTGAAATAGAAATATTTGAAAAAGAAATATTTGAAATAGAATATTTGAAAATAGAAATATATGAAGTCGTGTTGATTAGATTGACGCCATTTTGACGTGAACGATATTTATATCGATTTTATTCATTTTTATAATGAATATAGAAAAGGAAGTGATTTCAAATCTGATATTTTGAAATGAGTTGAAATTCGAATTAAATTGAAATGATTTGAAATTCGAATTAAATCGAAATGATTTGAAATTCAAAATAAATTGAAATGATTTGAAATTCGAAATAAGTTGAAATGATTTGAAATTCGAATTAAATTGAAATGATTTGAAATTCGAAATAAATTGAAATGATTTGAAATTCGAAATAAATTGAAATGATTTGAAATTCGAAATAAATTGAAATGATTTGAAATTTGAAATAAATTGAAATGATTAGAAATTCGAAATAAATTGAAATGAGTTGAAATTCGAAATAAATTGAAATGATTTGAAATTCGAATTAAATTGAAATGATTTGAAATTCGAATTAAATTGAAATGATTTGAAATTCGAATTAAATTGAAATGAATTGAAAATCAAATTAAATTGATAGAATTAGAATTCGAATTGAAAATAAAATGAATTCGAATCGAATTGAAATTGATTGGAAATCAATTTGAAATGAATTCGAAGTGAATTGTAATTGAATAGAAATCGATTTGAAATAAATTCAAAATCGAATGGAAATTGAACTGAAATTGAAAACGAACTGGAATTGAATTGAAATCGATTTGAATTGAAATCAAATTGAAATGAATTTAAAACGAATTTATAAGGAAAAAAATTAATTTTGATTAGAAATTGAATGTGAAGTTGAAATTGTTCGAAAACAAATTTAAAACGATTTATAAAATACGCTTTAAAAGGAAATCGACGAGATATATATAATATATATATTATATATATATAATGGCCTGAATAGAACGCGCCGCGGCAGTTCGCGAATTTCGACCATTGACTTCGAATGGATATTGCGGGAGATCCGACCGTCGGATTCTCATAAAACCAGAACCGTTAGGTTCGTATCAAAAAGAGCTTTCTAACGAATACTAGGGATTTGAAATCTAACGGTTGGATTTAGAATTATGTCCAAATCAAATTTGGAAAAGGTCATTGTAAGTGCAGTTCGATGGCCGTTGATGGAAATCGACTGTACGGGCCTTGATAAAATTGTTAAAAATAGTAATAATTTGTGTAAAATCATAAGAAATGAGTTGTGAAGAATTGGGATGAAAAAATCCATATTTGAAAAGATAAAAATAGATTTTTATCGAAATGAACTAGTTTTGAACTAGAATTATAATTCACTTATTTTTGAAATAAATAAAGTGGATTTGAAATGGTTTTGAAATATAACCAGAATTTCCAATATATAAAGTGGAAAAGGATTTGAATCGAAATTGTCTTTGTAATATTTCGATGTTGGATTTCGTGATTATACAGATATTGTTATGGAAATTTGAAAGATATATTTATATCGTTATTTCCAATACGATATTTGTTGGTCGTAGAATTTGATATTGAATATAAGCTGATATTTTCTATTCAGAGCCTTGTATTTAATATCAAATGTGATTTGGGTTTGTCGTGCACGGTGTCTTCATTAACACTGTTCTTAAGCCCAGTTGCGAAAAAGATTAAATCTTTTTATTTAGATTTAATGAAGTGTACCAATTAAATGGTATTTAATTGGAATAGAATTTGAATTGATTTTTGGGTTTATCGTGAATGGTGTTTTAAATAACACTTGTTCTTTAACCCGATAATTAATGGAATGTGATTTTGGGTTGTCGTGAACGGTATCTTCAATAATACTGTTTTTAGACCCAACTGAGTTAAAAGAATCAAAAACTAACTGGAGATTAGTTAAGTTGAATGGTTTCTTGGGTATTGATCTGATGTTGGTTTCGGCCTTCGGGGTTAATATTTAGGGAACTGTTCTCTTACTAATTTACGGTTAGAGACTAATAAAATGGAATGTGATGTGGGTTTATCGTGAACCGTGTTTTAAATGACATTGGTTCTTTAACCCGGTTAAAGATTAAAACCAAGTGGAGTTTTAATGCATCTTTAATTAGATTGAAATGATCGAGAATGGAGTATCACCAGTTTTGCTCCAGGCGATAGTTAAATCTTTAATTAGATTTAAACTTGAAATGGTAATTGAATTTACCGATAACACCGTGGTGTTATATATGAAGTATGACCAGTTTTACTTCATGGGATGAATAGGTTGGGATTGGGAAATTAAAACAAATGATTACTTCGGTAAGGTTCGTTAATCCCGACTAGTTGAATCGATATTCAAAAGAAGATTAAAGGATAAATTTTAAAGAATTTATCTTTGATAAAATTAATGGGAACCTTTCCCTAAGAATGTGAAATTTAGAAACTAACTGTAGGTTAGTTAAGAAGAATGGTTTCCTGGGTATAGATCTGATGTTGGTTTCAGCCTTCGGGATTAATATTTGGGGAATTGTTCTCTTACTAATTTACGGTTAGTGACTGATGAATTGGAATGAGGCGTATGTGGTGTTTGTGTAACACGGGTTTATTATATACAGGAGTTATTCGAAAAGACCGGGTTTATCCGATTCTGAATAACTGTTACGACGATAAGTCAAAGATGAAGACGATGGTCGAAGACCGGAGTTCTTCACGTCGTTTGGGTGATTACTGATGATCTTGATTGGGTCGTACACCCAATAGGAGTGAATCAGTTAGTGGTCGTCCAGACGTACTTGGAGATCGATGGATATGCGAGGTACAAGGTGCCTCCGGTTTCGTTCAGACCCAGAATGGACTTGTAGATGGACTGTGTGTCTGACATTGGATATCATTCTGTGTGATTGATGGATATCAGTTGCATGGAGTGGTCTGCCTGTGTGGCATGCTAAGATGCAAATGATCAAGGCTTCTGTTGAAAAGCAGAGTCTTGTGGTTGATGATCAAAGCACAGCCTGTGTGGCATAGCTTTGTGTAACGTTGATTTGCGAGCCTCACACCCCGGTTGTGAACCAGAAACAGGAGAGGACATTAGGGAGGGCATGCGTTTCCTTCTAGTTAGAAGTGGCGTCGGTGGTTTTACACGCCCTAACGAGTTTGACTTATGTGGTTGTTGCAGCTGCGAGACGCCTCGGATATATCGGTGACTATGTGAAGCCGATAGAGTCATTCGTTGACTCATTGACGCCCCAAAAGGCGGGGAAACGTATTGTTCAGGCATAATAATCCACATCGGTGGACCGGCCCTGACGATCCAAGGGGCAGTTGCGGCTGTTCCTGAGACACGGGCTAGAGCATCTCGAATCGGTAGAGGACTATCTTTTGCCTCGGTTCATAGATGGAAATCCAAATTCCAATACGTGACTGTGCGGTTTTGATTGTAGAGCCTAGTGTGGCGACATGATATATGGTACCCATGCCGTCTATGATTGATATTTATGATTGAAATTGTTTTGACACTATACACTTATAATAGTATCAAATAACCTATTTTAAACGTACTAAGCATGTTTGGCTATTATAAGGGAAAACCCTATCCTCCGGCTTGCGTTGCATTGTGTGATGGGACTTGGGTCTTATAATAGCTTCATTTTTCTTTATTTAGCATTGCGCTATTTGTTTTATGCACTGGTATTCTTGGGAGGAAACCCGTTCCGTGTTATACGGCGTGGTCCCTTGATTTACCTAACTTTAAAAATAAAGATTAATAACTGTTTTTGTTCTCACACCAGTCCCATGACTGACCTGGAGTTTATTGTTTTAACCTAAACTCTGGGTGCCCTTATTTTCGACACGGGCAGCTAGTAGTTTTGGTTTTGCAGATTTATATTCACAGGATCCTGATTTACAGCTGGAACGATACTCGGAAAGCTCTGTATCCGTGTATTACTTCTAGTTGTGTTTTGTATTATTTTTCCGCTGCATTGTAATTTGTAAATCTTTGATATTTATCGAATGTGTAATATTTATTTATACTCTGTATATTCTTGTAATCTGGCGGAATTGTAATATACAATGAAATGTTCTTCTATCTGCGTTCTTTTGTGTGTTGTTCTCAAGTATCCGGGCTTTCCTTACCGGGGAAGTTACGGGTTCTGACAGAACCAGTATAAAATCCGATGTGTTCTTTCCTTTTCTGCAATTTATTTTTGTTTGTCTTTGCGTTTTTGTTTGATTTTGTGTCTGTGATTGTTTCTGTGGTGTTTGATTCATATAAGTTTAAATTTTGTTTAAATTCTAAAAAACACTATTCACCCCCTTAGTGTTTGTTTTGCCTTAACGATCAATTATGCAATCCCTAACAATTGGTATCAGAGCAAGATTTTTCAAAAAGTTCATAATCTAATTTTTGATATTTTTTAAATGGCAAATTTTGAGGTAATTGTTAATACTGGTTTCAATTCATGTATTTCATCAGTATTAGATGAGTCTGCATTCAATTTTATTGAAAAATCAAGTTATCATGATATGATTTCTTGAAAAGTTTAAATGGATATATCATAGAATCATCATGATGTTATTATTTAAAATTTCAATTAGTTATTTTGAAAAATCACTTGATTCTTTGAAAAGTTGTGTTGTTTTGCAGGAAAAGATGCGTTATATGACTTTTGAAAATTAAAAAGTTGAAAAGATAGGTAAAGTGAATGTTGGTGATTCAAACTCCGAAATGGTGGCTATCAAAAATTCAAATTCTGAAAAGGTGGTTGTTGGAAATTCAAATTTTGAATTGGTGAACATAGGTGTTGAGAATTCAAATTCTGAAGGATAATTGAAGAAGAGTAATAACGGTTGGTGAAAAGACATCAAGAGGAAGGAATGACAATATACAATGTAAATCAACAAAGAAATGGGTACCAGATAAGTAGAAACTTTTTATTCTCATCTACAAGTAGATTCAATATTGTACTTCACTTCATTTTCTTTGGAATGCCGCTGGTTTCATGTAAATCCATCAAGAGTTGATCAAGTAAGATCAAATGAAGTTTTGGTGAATAAAGAGAGAAGGTAACCAAAACTATCGACAGTTATCTTTAAATTGCATCCGTAAGTTAGACTATTTTGTCTCAAATCCTTTTCTAGATTGTAGTTCTCGTTCTCGCAGTCGATTTGATGGGTAGATCGTCAAATTTCGATCAAAATTTAGTGAGATATGACTATTTGAAGTTGGCTATGCAAAATTGAAAAACCGTTATTGGATTTCATGCATATCTCTTACTGTTTCGACTTGTTGCACCCCAATACCATCCAAATTCATTTCCAAATTGTCACTAAAACGTAGTCCTTGAATTCCTCTTCAATTTGCCGTTGATTTCATATAATTTCATATAATTTCATTTAGAAATGAAGAAGTTATGCCTCTTGAAACTTTGATTGGAAATGAAAAACGAGGAGAAGAAGAGATATGACTTTTGGGCCTTTATATAGTAGTTGAAGTGTCCGTGCATTCAAAATTCAAATTCAAATTTTGGCGCCAAGTTGGTTGAACTACTAAATCTTCGATATCTTTCTCATATGGTATTCAAATTCAGAAAATGAATATAATATCCTGATCAGAAAAACAAACCCGTCGCAATAAGTGCAGATCTCATCATCAATTTCTGGAAGATCAATTCAGAATTCAGAGAATGTCGAAGAAATGGATCTAAAAACTGGGTACACCATAATTAATTTTTTGGTTGAATGGATGTTTTGTTTGCTGTACTTTGAATTTGAAATTAAAAACTTTAAAATTTAAACTTGAAATTTAAAATTCAAATTTGAAATTTCAAATTCAAAATGTTAATAAAATAATAAAATAAAATTTGGATGTTTGTTAGGATTAATATTATTTCAGGAAATAGTTAAACCTGAAATATAAATTGATAATATAAAACCAAGAAGTAAAAACAAATTATCTTTTGATTTTCTACATGTATGTCGACATACAAAAATGATCACGTCGACATAATGGAACTTAAATTGTAAATTTCAAGAGTTTAAACTTTCAAACTTCCCTCCATCTTTTCAATTAAAAAATGCCAGTTCAAATTCTAGTTATTAGCATTATCTATCTACTTATTTTTTATATCTTGTTTCAAATATATATATATATATATTATAAGTATATAAATTAATAAAATTATATAGACATGTTAATATGATATAAGAGTTAAAATAATTTTTTATTGTTATAAAATATAATTTTACTTATCTTTCATATATAGTTTAAACTTATATATTGTTCATATTTATAACTTAATACTAATTTTGATTTCTTATTAAGATTTATAAAAGCTTGAATATTTAACCTAAATATTTTGGTATAATAATATATATATGTTATTTTTATGTCTTAAAAATATAGTTTAAATATAAGAAATTATAGCTTTATATATTACTTCATATTATCAGTTTTCATTAAAATAATTTTGTTATAACTATTGATTTCTTTTAAAATTTTAATATATAAATTATTTTCCAACAAACAAATATGTTTGGATTTCTAAAGTTTAAATTTATAGTTTTTATATACTATTATGAATATATTTTTATAGTTTGCTTTATATAATTTTATATTCTCTCTAAAAAGATCCTCAATTATTACTATATTTACCCTACTAATATTATTTAACTCCATAATTATTTTGAATATTTTATTACTTATGATGAACATTTTTTAATTACACTCTTATCTTTATTATTATTTCAATCACTTTCATTAGTATAAGTAACCTAAGTCTAGAAATTAACATTATCCTTGTTTGATTCAAATAATTTATTATATGCATAAAGTTAGATATTACTTTAAGTATCTTTTGTAAAAATACATACAATTATCAAATCATTCGATATATTATAATCATAATATCATTACACATATTATTTCATATCATACATCATTAAAGTGCATCTCAAATTAAAATCATTTATATCACAAATTGCATTTTATTCAATATACCACTTCATATAGTTTTGCATATGTCATACTACACTATTACCAACACATTGCATTACATGTTAACTTTAACAGATAACAAGTATACTTAACATAAATACTATGTCTTGATTAATTTGATTTACTTATTTAGCTTGATTGAATTAGCTGGCTTGATTTAATTGGTTGGCTTGATTGGATTGATTGACTTGTTTGGTTTGTTTGAATGACCTCTTTGGTTTGTTTGACTTGAATAACTTGATTGACTTACTTGACTTGGTGAATTTCATTAGTGGTCAATAGGCGTGTTAGGAATATATTTATGCATTTATAGTTGATAGGAGCTTTATAGGTTTTAGGACAAATAGAAGTTACAAAAATTGTTTGGTTTTATGCTTGAATTTATGTTTTGTGACAACAAAACTTGAATTGATTAATTGTTTGGATTAAATTGCTTTACTTATATCCTAATTTTAAGGAAATCTTATCAAAGTGATTTTTCACTCTAGATTAAAGTCCTTTTATAGATCAAACGAAACTAGAGTTTAGGATAGGCTTAGTCTTATATTAGATTAAGGGGGAGTTTTAGAGTTTTTAAGGATTATTTGAACGTTCAAAAATGCTTTGGTTGATTTAATTGTTTAGATTGTTTGTTTGAATTGCTTGTTTGGGTTGATTTGCTTGTTTGGGTTGATTTGCTTGTTTGAATTAATTGGTTTGCTTAGTTTATTATCCTTCTATTTAGTTTATTAGATTGGTGTTATCATAGATTTTAGGGGAGTTATATAAGTTTATAGAGAATTAAAAAAGGAGAGTTGTATATTTAGGGGAAGTTATATACAGAATTAGGATAATGTTTAGGCATAAATTTAGGGGGAGTATTTTACTTTAGTATAGGAATTATTTAGATAGTTATACGATTTAGGGGGATTAGTTTTAGAATTTCTTTTTGATAATGCCAAAGGGGGAGAAATTATAAAATATAGACATAGTTTGTAGTATTCATATAAATAGGGGGAGCATTTGAAGGATCATCATCAACAGGTGTATACAGGTATGACATTTTATAAACTAAGGTTGACATCATCAAAAAGGGGGAGATTTTTGGAGAATGGAGTCTTGATGACAACAACCTTATTTAAATATTAATTGATTATAAAATGTATACTAACATCTCTATCTACAATATATATATATATATATATATATATGTACACACACACATTCATATGCAGGATTTATATACAGGAAATATTACTGAAGACTGTACAGTTTAAAGATGTTAGAAATTCATAATTCAGAGATATTTCAAGACTTGAGAGTATTCAAGAGTTCAAGATAAATATAGTTATAGAGTCTAGATTCTATAAGACTCTGAATAACACTCCAGGTTCAAATTCAAAATAATTTCAAATTCTATCTTCAATCTCTTTCTTCTTTATTATAATTTCTATTTTTATTTGATTTTAAACTTAAGTTTTATAAGTTTATACTTTATAAGTTTTATATATTTATATTTTATATACTTTATATTTATATAGTTTTAAACTCTATAATTTTATAAATATGTTTATATTTATGTTTTCATATGTTTTTCTACTTTATAATATTTATTTATAACACTATATTTTAATTCAAGAATTTCCAGAAATATATATATATATATATATATATATATATATCAAAACACTTGAAAAATATTCAAATTTCAATTTTGTACATATATATGTCAACATACAAATATATACATGTCGACATATAACTGTCATTTTTTCAAATTTGAAAGGAAATGTCTTTTCACTATTTTTGACGGTTCTAAGACGTTGCAACCTTTCACGCACTATAAAAAGGGGCTGATTTTGAATTTTTAATCACTTCTTCTTCTCTACTTTCGTTCCTTTTCATTACACCATTATTCTTTATCATTTTTATGATTTCTACACCTATACTCTGCCAAATTCAGTTATGTTTTCATTAATCGTCTTCTCTCTACACTATCTACTCATTACTCTCTGAATCAAGTGCTATTGAAGAGTTATAGGGTTATTTTTAATTGTTTGGGTTGTGTGTGGAATCAATGGTATCCTTTGTAGCCGTGAAATCAAGGACGGGTAATTGGTGGTATCCCTTGTAGCCATGAAATCAAGGAAGGTTTACTTAATTAAGTATATGTGTGGAATCAGTGGTATCCTTTGTAGCTGTGAAATCAAGGAGGTTTGTAATTGGATATTAATATAGTAATAAAACTCTGCGCAATCCAACGTTGCGCGGGACTGGACATAGGAGCAATTCCGAACCAATATAAAATCTGGCGTGGTCTTTCCTTTTCTGCACTTTATTTTTGTTTATCTTTGCATTTGTGTCTGATTCTGTGTTTATGATTGATTCTGTGATATTTGATTCATAAAATAGTTCATATAAGTTTAGATTTTGTTTAAATTCTCAAAAACACTATTCACCCCCCTCTAGTGTTTGTTTTTCCTTAACGATCCATCCCGCAATCCCTAACATGATCTACCCCATTGGGTTCTTCACCTTGAAACGTGCGGACTGGTCCAAGCGCATCACATTAACGAGTTACTAGACCCTATGTCTAATCGTTTTATCACGTGCTTGCTTTATCTTATCATCTTACCAATTAACTTGGTTACCCACATGTTAACTTTTTATTCAAGTTATTAGGTTTTCTATGAGCCTTTATATCTCGAAGGAATGGGCCCCTCTCACTTATTATTTTAGTGATATAACTTAACCCATTTAAGTTTAATAATAAGCCCATAACATGTTATTCCCTAGATTGTAATTAACGGAAATAATCTACAATCTTTTTACATTATTACCATGTCATTCATTGTCCAATTGCATTTTTACAAGTTACAATAACATGTTCTACCTATTGTATATTTAAGTACATCTTATCTTAATCCACATGTTTTCTATTAAATGTTATTTACTATATACAATTAAGTACAACTTATTTCATTCCATAAGTCTTCTTACTTTACTCTTTCTTATTCCATCATAACTATCACAACTTGTTGTGGTTTACTTATTAACCTAGTTCTCTTAACTAAGATTTATTGATAAGTTTCCGTTTTATTTATTATAACCCATGCTATAATTACACTTGTCCTTAGGACAAGCCTACCTATTATATTACCTTCTTACTCGTATAATCAGCTATAATAGGTTATATTCCCCATTCATCATTATTCTCTAATTTAGGTTCCTTAATATGAACCAACCTTTACTATTGTAATCTTTCTTTCATTACCCTCATACACATTTCTCTTACTTTAGTGAAACCTTTTATGCACCTCATCAGTTTGATTTATAGAAAGATATAACGATTTATTTCTATAGCACACACCGACTTAGATCCGTAATTGCAAATTATTTTCTTTGTTTGAAGTGTGGATGTATATATGCACTTTATTCGATTAGTGTGCAATACGGTAAAAGAATACCTATTTCACACTAATTAATTTTCCTTTTTCCTTGCAACAACATTCTTAGTAATTTGTCGTTATAGAGATATATCATTTTCCCCAAATCCAACTAACTCGGTCCACTAGCAACTTTTCCCTTTTTATTTCTGAGTTAGATAATGAATTCCTATTCCATATGTTGTCCGTAGTCACTGTAATTTAGCCGATTAGGCATATCCATTCTTTTCCATTATTCCCATATTTTACTATAATTCTATTTACAACGTTTTGGCATAATAATACACTGGAAAAAAAATTAGTGTTTATTTTAAAATCCATAATTACAATGTTTAAAGTAATTCCCAATTCTTACAAAATATCTAATGGAAATAGGTTTCATACAATAATAATATTCTTAACATATTCTATGCAAGCTTAATCTTAATTAGCACAATTTCTAATAAATTATCACGTTAAGAATAATGGGGAATGCAAACAATAAATATATCATTGCCCAAAAGGTATAATTTAAATCCACTCACCTGAGAGCTTTCCAATCCTTAAATCTTATCCAAATCTATTACTCCATGGCTTTCCCAACTGAATCTATTATTTAAACAACCATGGATTCACAAATCTGATGCTAAAAGAAGAGGGAAAGAAAGGGAGAAACCTATATAAATCAGATTGAAGAGCTTACCTCAAGTTGATTAGAAATCTGAACACTTATTTGTAGACTTATATCTCTTGTCTTTAAATCTTGAATCAGAACCCCTATGAACAAATAATCTATTTTTTATGAAAAGATTTGGAGGAAGAAGAGAATGGCAGAGCCTTAGCAATATCTTAGAAAATATGAGTTAAAGCTAGGCTATGCTAGTCTATTTATAGGTGTACAAGATGGTCTGATCCATCGGATTTAACCAAATAAAATTTGATCCGTATACATCAGAAAATCACATCCAAAAAATGTATTTGTGCCGACGGGGTCGACCCCTGTGTCAACCTACCTTAGAGGTGGGTCGACCCCTAGGTCGACACATGGGTCGACCTAGGTCTCATATGGGTCGTCCCATCCTGGGTCCAAACACGATTTTCTGCATCGCTGTGGTTTTTGATTTTAACGTTAATTAATACCGTTAATTTCTTACTTAATATAACTTATCTGATTTATAATATTCTAGTTATAAGTTATCTTTAAGTTTGAATTTCGAATTTGCATGTATATATATGCATGCAATCTTTTGGTTATTAATTCATTATAACTTTCCCATGCAAGCTCTATTTTATAGCTGCTAAATTAATGTAATTTATAAGGCTATCAATGTATTGTTATATTCCCTTTTTAATGCGTTGTTTTATTCCTTTTAATGCATTATAATTTCATACGCAACCAAATTCTTGCCCACTATTAATTTATTATGCATTTATTTCTTTCTGTTTTTAACTTGCATTTTTTATTTTAACATTAGAAACTATGCATATATATACAAGAAATCTATATTTCTTACTTATTTTATTATTAATTAATGCGGGGTGTTACAACTATGCTAAGAGAAGAAAAATTAATGTAAGAAAAATAATGTAGGTTCATTCCGCATGAAGATAAGTAAGCGGCAGAAGAAAAGTCAGAGAGAGAAAAAAAGAACTAGCATCTTTGTTTCTCAATTACGATAGATAATAAGAGAAGCGTGAAAAGCAAGGTGCTTAAGGAATAAGGGTTAATGAGATAAAATACAAAAATGAAAATTAATGAGATAATAAGAGACCAATCTTAATAACAATGTAGTATAAATAAGCCTGATCAATAGGTTGTGGCCAAGCTTCAATCAAGTTGCATTTTCTTCCTATGTGAAAAATTAAGTGAAAATATAACAAATGAAATCAAATAAATAATAACTATCAGAATTATTTTTGCAGTAAAAAATTAAAACCAACAATATTTGATTGAGTGAAATAGTAATGAGTAAATTTATCAATAGGTACACACTGGTACAATAAAATATTTCCACCCATCATCAAACAAGTAACTCAGATCTCAAATTGATTCACAATGCAAATGATCAAATGCACTCCAGCTAGTACTTCTAATGGATTCAAGTACAACCTAAGGTGCCAAAATGTTGTCATAGCTGACAACATAAACAGATAAAATGAAAGATTAAAAAAGAGAATATGATATAATGTATGATTCATAAACTTATTAAGGGCAATGTATTGTGAAATTTTGTAATAATTAAGTAATATATTTGCTTCTATCACACACAAGACGTCTTCATATTTCATTTTAGTCCTATAAAATGTGCTTGCTAATCTATGTAGTTACGTAAACATACAATTTAACAGCTCGCATTTTACGTATCGGAGGATCGTAAATTAATTTAATTCCCCGATGGTTGGATCATTCTCATATTTTGATATGTTGTTTATGGGGATGAAAGACATGTCCATAATTTTTACCAATTTTATTTGTGAATATTTTACCCCTGTCAATTCTGTATAGGGCAAAATTTTTGACTGGGATCGAATCAGGTGCTGAGATCAATTTCATTGGAAAGGAATGACGTTGCCAATTCTGTAGAGTTGTCACATTAAAGATTTGGTTCCGCGATTTGGGCAGAATCGCTGTTTTAGTGCTGCTGTGACAGCAAGGAATTTCGCTCGGTCCGAACCAGTCGCTAAACCGACCCAGACCGTTCGAAACACCCTATCGTTCGAGAACACGACAAAATAGAACGCATACAGAAGAACATTTCATTGTATATTACAACAATGCATCAGATTACAAGAATATACAGAGTATAAAAGAATATTACACAGAAATATCAGAGATTTAAATTACATTTAAATACATAGCAGCGGAAAATAATACAATACACAACTAGAAGGGATATACGGATACAAAGCTTTCCGGATATCATTCCAGCTGTAAACCAGGATCCTGTGAATATAAATCTGCAAAACCAAAACTACTAGCTGCCCGTGTCGAAAATAAGGGCACCCAGAGTTTAGGTTAAAACAATAAACTCCAGGTCAGTCATGTGACTGGTGTGAGAACTAAAACAGTTATTAATCTTTATTTTCAAAGTTAGGTAAATCAAGGGACCACGCCGTATAACACGGAACGGGCTTCCTCCCAAGAATACCAGTGCATAAAACAAACAGCGCAATGCTAAATAAAGAAAAATGAAGCTGTTATAAGACCCAGGTCCTATCACACAATGCAACGCAAGCCGGGGGATACGGTTTTCCCTTATAACAGCCAAAGAATGCTTGATACGTTTTAAAACAAATCATTTGATACTATTATAAGTGCATAGTGTATAAAACAACTTCAAATCATAAGTATCAATCATAGGCGGCATGAATGGCCCATAACACTATGTCGCCATATATAGGTTTACAAATAAAACCGCAAAGTCACGTATTTGGAAATTGGATTTCCATCTATGAACCGAGGCAAAAGATAGTCCTCAACCGATTCGAGACTGTCTAGCCCGAGTCTCAGGATCAGAACGCATCGACCCTTGGAGCGACAGGGCCGGTCCACCGATGTGGATTAAACTTAAACCCTGAACATGCGTTTCGCCGCCCTTTGGGGCGTAAGTGAGCCAACTAAATGACTCCATCGGTTCGAGAACGACCGATCAATCCGAGGCGCCTCGCAACAGCAACAACCACATAAGTCAAACTCGTCAGGGCGTGTAAAACCACTGACGCCACTTTTTAGCTTGAAGGAAATGCATGCCCTCCCTGAGGTCCGTCTCCCGTTTTTGGTTCATACCGGGTGTGATACTCGCGAAGTAAACGTTACACAAAGCTACGCCACAAAGGCCGTGCTTTAATCATCACCACAAGACTTTGCTTTTCAACAGAAGCCTCGATCAATTGCCACTTAGGCATGCCACACAGGCAATTCACTCCATGCGTTTTGATATCCATCAATATATAACCCCTGAGCTCATACGTCTCAGAGAAGGGCGTTAAGCAAAAGAATAAATTCTCCGCCGCCAAACAGATATATATTTAATAGAGATCAATCACACAGACTAAAATCCAATGTCAGACACACAGTCCATTTACAAGTCCGTTCTGGGTCTGAACGAAACCGGAGGCACCTAGTACCCCGCACATCCTTCGATCTCCAAGTACGTCTGGACGATCACCAACTGTTTCCATCTTCTTGGGTGTACAGCCCAATCAAGATTGTCAGAAATCACCCAAACGACGTGAAGACCTCCGGTCTTCGACCATCGTCTTCATCTTCGACTTATCGTCGTATCAGTTATCCAGAATGGGATAAACCCGGTCTTTCCGAATAACTCGCGTATATTTTAAATAAGTGTTACACAAACACAACATACGCCTCATTCCAATTCATTAGTCACTAACCGTAAATTAATCAAGAGAATAATTCCCCAAATATTAACCCCAAAGGCCGAAACCAACATCAGATCAATATCCAGAAAACCCTTCTGCTTGGCTAACCGACAGTTAGTTTCTAAATTTCACATTCATAGGGAAAGGTTCCCATTAATTTTATCCAAGATAAATTCCTTGAATTTATTCTTAAATCTATTTTTGAATATCAATTCAAATTAGTCGGGATTAGCGAACCTTACCGGAATAGTCATTTGTTTTAATTTCCCAATCCCAACCTATTCATCCCATGAAGTAAAACTGGTAATACTTCATATCTAACACCACGGTGTTATCGGTAAATTCAATTACCATTTCACGTTCAAATCTAATTAAAGATTTAACTATCGCCTGGAGTAAAACTGGTGATACTCCATTCTCGATCTTTTCAATCTAATTAAAGATTCATTAAAACTCTACTTAGTTTTAATCTGTGACTGGGTTAAAGAATCAGTGTCATCTAAAAACACGGTTCGTGATAAACCCAAAGTCACATTCCATTAATTATCGGGTTAAAGAACGAGTGTTATTTAAAACACTGTTCACGATAAACCCAAAAATCAATATCAATTCAATTCCAATTAAATATCATTTAATTGGTACACTTCATTAAATCTAAATAAAAAGATTTAATCTTTTCTCAACTGGGTTCAAGAACAGTGTTAGTGAAGACACCATTCACGACAAACTCAAATCACATTTGATATACAATATAAGGCTCTGAATAGAAAATATATCGGCTTATATTCAATATCAAATTCTACGATTAACAAATGTCGTATTGGAAATAGCGATATAAATATATATCTTTCAAATTTCCATAGCAACATCTGTATAATCACGAATTCCAACATCGAAATATTCCGAAGACAATTTCGATTCAAATCCACTCCAATGCAATCATTGGATATTCTGGTTATTTTTAAAACCCTTTTTAAATTCAATTTATTTATTTAAAAATAAATAGAATTATAATTCTAGTTCAAAACTAGTTCATTTCGATAAAAATCTATTTTTATCTTTTCAACTATGGAGTTTTTCATCCCAATTCTTTCTAAATCATTTCTTATGATTTTACGCAAATTATTACTATTTTTAATAATTTTATCAAGGCCCGTACAGTCGATTTCCATCAACGGCCATCGAACTGCACTTACAGCGACCTTTTTCAAATTTGATTTGGACATAATTCCAAATACAACCGTTAGATTTCTAATTTCTAATATTCGTTAGAAAGCTCTTTTCGATACGAACCCAACGGTTCCGGTTTTAGGAGAATCCGACGGTCGGATCCCCCGTAATGTCCGTTTGAAATAAATGGTCGAAATTCACGAACTGCCGCGGCGCGGCGCGTTCTATTCAGGCCATTATATTATATATATAATATATATAATATATATTTCGTCGATTACTATTTAAAACGAATTATATAAATAGTTTTAAATTCGTTTCAAAAGCAATTTCAACTTCCATTTCAATTCAAATCAAAATTGAATTCTTCTTTATAAATTCGTTTTAAAATTCATTTCTATTCAATTCAAATTTCAATTCAATTTGAATTCATTTCAATTCGTTTTCAATTCAATTTGAATTCGTTTTCAATTCAATTCATTTCGAAATCGTTTCAATTTAATTCATTTCGAAATCGTTTTCAATTCAATTCATTTCGAAATCGTTTTCAATTCAATTCATTTCGAAATCGTTTTCAATTCATTTCGATATAAATATCGTTCACGTCAAAATGGCGTCAATCTAATCAACACGGCTTCATAAATTTCTATTTTCAAATATTCTATTTCAAATATTTCTTTTTCAAAATAGTTGTTATTATCAAAATATTTCGTTCAACACATGACCAATCTCGATGGATGAGTACTGTCAACACATGAACCTTTATTTTATATTATAAAGATGTAAATTTTATTACTAAAATATTTCGTTCAACACATGACCAATCTCAATGGATGAGGCTGTCAACACATGAACCTTTATTTTATATTATAAAGATGTAAATTTTATTACTAAAATATTTCGTTCAACACATGACCAATCTCAATGGATGAGGCTGTCAACATATGAACCTTTATTTTATATTATTCTTTATTTTTCAAATTGGAATGAGGCCCAATCAATTACCATATAAGGTTAATTATATGGATTTTCATACATTACACATATATAATAGCATTGAAAAATAATCAACCATCAACCAAAGTGCACTACACTGTATAAGCATCAAATATAGATATCTAACGCTTATAACAGCCTGTCAATCAATCGATCGACATATTTAATCAATCAGGATGAGTGAACTTCAAATTTCATCCCAACACCCATGTGGGGTTTCAAACAATCAAACACAGATTTTAGTTGTGCAGTTGGGCGATGTGTAAAATTTACCGTCCCAATCAATGTCAGTCAAATCGGTGTACATAAACAAACCGTCTGGTTTGTAAATGAATATTTATTTATTCACATTCACTATATTCATATTCACGTTAAAAATTATATTTTTAACGATAAAACATTTTATTTTAACATATGAATTTCTATTCAGTTCATCCTTTAAATAAAATGGTATTTTTATTTTCTAACTTATTTTAGAAAATTCCGGCGGCATAGCGGCACGATACTAGAAACGGGACAAGGCCTAGCCTTATCCCCGGTCTAGTGAAGGCCCACGCCATTCACGATCAATCAAATTCACCAAACAACCAATTCAAATCAAGTCATCAAATTAATTTATGCAACCAAACAAACAAGTCCATGGTCTGTGGACGATTGTGTCGGGTGCTACTAAGCACCGTCTGCATCCTAGTATATATATAACTAGAAAAAGAAATTGAAAGGTGAGAAATTCTCACTTATAGCTATCCAAACATCTTGACTCTACTTTGATATAAATCTTCTTCGTTCTCGCCTTTTTGTTACCTTCGTTGCCCGCTTTCACTACCTATGTAAAAATCGAATTTTTACTTCGCTATTCCATATATAAAAATCGAATTTTTACTTCGCTATTCAATATATAAAAATCGAATTTTTACTTCGCTATTCAATATATAAAAATCGAATTTTTACTTTTGCTGAGAAAATCGATTTCTGTAAAAGGGGAAAACTGATTTTTCCTTTATAACGTTTTAAAATATATTCATTCTATTTTATAAAAACCAATTCTTTTTACAATTAAAGATGATACCTTTTCATATTTACAACGATTAAAAATATAAACTTTATGGCGACTAAAAATATAAGCCTCATACGATAAAAATCTAAACTTTCCTTTAGTAAAAGATCTCAACTTTTCTTTGGTAAAAATCCTTACATTTTCTATGTTAAAAATCTGTTCTTTATCTAATGAAAAATCTATTCTTTATTCATATAAAAATATGAACTTTATATTTTCAAAATCAAATTCTAGTTTGTATCCTGAAAAAAAAATCTAATCTTTTGATGATTAAAAAAAAAGAAAAATCTTATCTTTATAACTGTTTTATAAGGTTTAAAAATAATATATATAAAACTGTTCTATATGGTTTAAAAATAATATATATTTATAACATAGTCATATTCATAAAAAACCATGTTTTAAACTAAGTCGTATTTATAAAAATCATGTTATATATATACATATATATGTATATATATATATATATATATTAAACAATGTTATACTTCATTAGTAAATTAATTAACTAATTACATTATATATAAATAAAAATAAACTCACTGCGACCGTCGTTCATAAGTGCTCGCAACCTAGAGTTGCAGTTTTCTGCCACCAGGGTCATCGAGGGTCCGATCAGAGGCTGCCACTTTGAAGGTCTTCGCGCCAGCTCTCCGGCGAGGTGCAACTCGTCAGGTTCGACGGTCAGATGGTGACGGAAATCTAGGCGCTGCGGGTGAACTTTGGGCACGAAATCCGATCACCTGAGCTCGCCTAGGGGCAAGCGTCGCCGGCTACTGGCGGATCTCCCCAAGCCGAGCAATTTTTCAGTGGTCCCCATCACCAGTAGGTGCGCCGTGGAGGAGATCGGCGACGTTGAAAGTGGGAGCTCATATATCGTTCGTTCTTTTTATTTATGGAGGCGCGATATCTGTTTGACCATCTTTTTAATTTCTAACCTAGGGTTTGACCTCCTATTTAGGTTATATTTTCTATTTTATATTATATTTAATCCACGCCTTACTCGTTTAACATTCTGAATCCCAAATCAAACCCAACGACTGTCGCCCCTAGATAAATACCCCTATTTCGAACACAATGGGATATGTTTCGTAGCCCAATTCGCTTGCTACGATCAGCTTCGTTCAATTTAAAACATAAATCTTTATATATTCAATTTGAACGTACATTTCAAATTACCGGGGTCACATACTGACACCGAAAATTCCCGAAAAATTATTTCTAGCTTCGTATTGACGATACGGTCCTAACAAAACTAATTTCGTCGAATTCTGAGACCTTTTGAAAAATGGCCATTTTCCAGTCGATTAAATTCAACTGAAACTGGTCAAACGCGTTTTCCTTTGCCACGCTCAAATATTGATTCGGAAAAATTATAAAATTTGAAACCTAACAATAACTTAACATCACGGACCCAACAAACTGGTTTCGTCGAAATCCGAGGTCGTTTGCAAAATGTCCATTTTTAAGGGCCTGAATTCCATAGCGACTATTCAGAATTTTCAACTGGACATATCTTTTGATTCCCGCTATGAAATTTTGATTTTTCGTATTCGTTGGAAAGATATTCACAAAGAGATCCTATTATTTTTGGTTTCACTAAAATCCGGATTGTTTTGCACCCGGTACATTCAATTGAAGTTTGAAATCGAATTATCGAACTACCGCGCCATTTTCAATTCTATTTATAATTATATAAAATTATATATATTCTAACGACGACGCGTATAATATATACGTTCTAAATATATTCAAAATAAATTTCTCGTCGATATTATTTAAAATAATTCATTTTAAATAATCAAAATTCGCTAAAATTGCCAAAATAAAAATTTTAAACTGGCCCAGATTTTCCGGGTTATTACAATCTCCCCCACTTAAAACTTTTCGTCCCCGAAAAGGAACAAAGTCGAAAGTGGTTTGATTAATCAGCTCTACGTTCGATCTGGCTTCCATTCTCCAACTTTTCAGTTTCCGAGAATTTTCAAAATTTCAAAAATTTGGCTAACACCCTAAATTTTCGAAAAATTTCGCCATAACCTCCCCTGCACCGGGAGCATCGGGGAATTTCAAATAGCTTCCTCGGTCCTTCAGATCTCAAAAAGAAAAAGAAAAAGCCAAGCGGCTAGCCAATAGGCTCATAAAATCATCATCACCCAAACAAAACAGTAAATTATATAGTAAACATGTACCTATTTGTCGGGCAAACAAATTTTATTCTTCGGCTCTAGCCTCCTTGCTATGACCTGTTCAATGATATACATGTATATGCAAGCAGATGCGACCAATTTTCAATACAATTCAATATTTGTTTCAATTAGGCTAAATGGTTAAAATTATCAAATAAACAAACAAACAACACAAACATCAATCAATTAGTTGATTAGCTTTTCAAATGCATAACTTTGATATATAGTCAAAAATCAGATTTTTGATGCCAAATCACAACAATAGGCCCTATCTAATTTTGGTTCTCACACCAGTCAATAGGAAATATATAGAAATCTCACTTTCGTCACTCGAATATAAATACTGATAATGTGATCACAATTATCAGCATCATCCCCGGGCGACTTGAGTGTGATTCTATATCTATCCAGTATATTAAAATGTCGAATACACGCGGATCAGACGTATACGCAAAATCTATATATACTGGATTGTCCACATCTATATAAATAAATAATCAAATACGAATAATTGATTTAAATTTTCAAAACAAAATTTGTTTTCACTTTTATTTATCAAAAACACTACTCTTCACACTCGTTCTAGGATACTACTGATCCCATCTCTAACGAGTCATTCTCATTGGATATTACTAATCCAATATCTGATGAATTCTTTCGTATGGTTCTAATGTGTCATGTTCTCGAGCTCTGTAAACCAAAGCTCTGATACCAACTGTGATGGCAAGGAATTTCGCTCGGTCCGAACCAGTCGCTAAACCGACCCAGACCGTTCGAAACACCCTATCGTTCGAGAACACGACAAAATAGAACGCATACAGAAGAACATTTCATTGTATATTACAACAATGCATCATATTACAAGAATATACAGAGTATAAAAGAATATTACACAGAAATATCAGAGATTTAAATTACATTTAAATACATAGCAGCGGAAAATAATACAATACACAACTAGAAGGGATATACGGATACAAAGCTTTCCGGATATCATTCCAGCTGTAAACCAGGATCCTGTGAATATAAATCTGCAAAACCAAAACTACTAGCTGCCCGTGTCGAAAATAAGGGCACCCAGAGTTTAGGTTAAAACAATAAACTCCAGGTCAGTCATGTGACTGGTGTGAGAACTAAAACAGTTATTAATCTTTATTTTCAAAGTTAGGTAAATCAAGGGACCACGCCGTATAACACGGAACGGGCTTCCTCCCAAGAATACCAGTGCATAAAACAAACAGCGCAATGCTAAATAAAGAAAAATGAAGCTGTTATAAGACCCAGGTCCTATCACACAATGCAACGCAAGCCGGGGGATAGGGTTTTCCCTTATAACAGCCAAAGAATGCTTGATACGTTTTAAAACAAATCATTTGATACTATTATAAGTGCATAGTGTATAAAACAACTTCAAATCATAAGTATCAATCATAGGCGGCATGAATGGCCCATAACACTATGTCGCCATATATAGGTTTACAAATAAAACCGCAAAGTCACGTATTTGGAAATTGGATTTCCATCTATGAACCGAGGCAAAAGATAGTCCTCAACCGATTCGAGACTGTCTAGCCCGAGTCTCAGGATCAGAACGCATCGACCCTTGGAGCGACAGGGCCGGTCCACCGATGTGGATTAAACTTAAACCCTGAACATGCGTTTCGCCACCCTTTGGGGCGTAAGTGAGCCAACTAAATGACTCCATCGGTTCGAGAACGACCGATCAATCCGAGGCGCCTCGCAACAGCAACAACCACATAAGTCAAACTCGTCAGGGCGTGTAAAACCACTGACGCCACTTTTTAGCTAGAAGGAAACGCATGCCCTCCCTGAGGTCCGTCTCCCGTTTTTGGTTCATACCGGGTGTGATACTCGCGAAGTAAACGTTACACAAAGCTACGCCACAAAGGCCGTGCTTTAATCATCACCACAAGACTTTGCTTTTCAACAGAAGCCTCGATCAATTGCCACTTAGGCATGCCACACAGGCAATTCACTCCATGTGTTTTGATATCCATCAATATATAACCCCTGAGCTCATACGTCTCAGAGAAGGGCGTTAAGCAAGAGAATAAATTCTCCGCCGCCAAACAGATATATATTTAATAGAGATCAATCACACAGACTAAAATCCAATGTCAGACACACAGTCCATTTACAAGTCCGTTCTGGGTCTGAACGAAACCGGAGGCACCTAGTACCCCGCACATCCTTCGATCTCCAAGTACGTCTGGACGATCACCAACTGTTTCCATCTTCTTGGGTGTACAGCCCAATCAAGATTGTCAGAAATCACCCAAACGACGTGAAGACCTCCGGTCTTCGACCATCGTCTTCATCTTCGACTTATCGTCGTATCAGTTATCCAGAATGGGATAAACCCGGTCTTTCCGAATAACTCGCGTATATTTTAAATAAGTGTTACACAAACACAACATACGCCTCATTCCAATTCATTAGTCACTAACCGTAAATTAATCAAGAGAATAATTCCCCAAATATTAACCCCGAAGGCCGAAACCAACATCAGATCAATATCCAGAAAACCCTTCTGCTTGGCTAACCGACAGTTAGTTTCTAAATTTCACATTCATAGGGAAAGGTTCCCATTAATTTTATCCAAGATGAATTTATTCTTAAATCTATTTTTGAATATCAATTCAAATTAGTCGGGATTAGCGAACCTTACCGGAATAGTCATTTGTTTTAATTTCCCAATCCCAACCTATTCATCCCATGAAGTAAAACTGGTAATACTTCATATCTAACACCACGGTGTTATCGGTAAATTCAATTACCATTTCACGTTCAAATCTAATTAAAGATTTAACTATCGCCTGGAGTAAAACTGGTGATACTCCATTCTCGATCTTTTCAATCTAATTAAAGATTCATTAAAACTCTACTTAGTTTTAATCTGTGACTGGGTTAAAGAATCAGTGTCATCTAAAAACACGGTTCGCGATAAACCCAAAGTCACATTCCATTAATTATCGGGTTAAAGAACGAGTGTTATTTAAAACACTGTTCACGATAAACCCAAAAATCAATATCAATTCAATTCCAATTAAATATCATTTAATTGGTACACTTCATTAAATCTAAATAAAAAGATTTAATCTTTTCTCAACTGGGTTCAAGAACAGTGTTAGTGAAGACACCATTCACGACAAACTCAAATCACATTTGATATTCAATATAAGGCTCTGAATAGAAAATATATCGGCTTATATTCAATATCAAATTCTACGATTAACAAATGTCGTATTGGAAATAGTGATATAAATATATATCTTTCAAATTTCCATAGCAACATCTGTATAATCACGAATTCCAACATCGAAATATTCCGAAGACAATTTCGATTCAAATCCACTCCAATGCAATCATTGGATATTCTGGTTATTTTTAAAACCCTTTTTAAATTCAATTTATTTATTTAAAAATAAATAGAATTATAATTCTAGTTCAAAACTAGTTCATTTCGATAAAAATCTATTTTTATCTTTTCAAATATGGAGTTTTTCATCCCAATTCTTTCTAAATCATTTCTTATGATTTTACGCAAATTATTACTATTTTTAATAATTTTATCAAGGCCCGTACAGTCGATTTCCATCAACGGCCATCGAACTGCACTTACAGCGACCTTTTTCAAATTTGATTTGGACATAATTCCAAATACAACCGTTAGATTTCTAATTTCTAATATTCGTTAGAAAGCTCTTTTCGATACGAACCCAACGGTTCCGGTTTTAGGAGAATCCGACGGTCGGATCCCCCGTAATGTCCGTTTGAAATAAATGGTCGAAATTCACGAACTGCCGCGGCGCGGCGCGTTCTATTCAGGCCATTATATTATATATATAATATATATAATATATATTTCGTCGATTACTATTTAAAACGAATTATATAAATAATTTTAAATTCGTTTCAAAAGCAATTTCAACTTCCATTTCAATTCAAATCAAAATTGAATTCTTCTTTATAAATTCGTTTTAAAATTCATTTCTATTCAATTCAAATTTCAATTCAATTTGAATTCATTTCAATTCGTTTTCAATTCAATTTGAATTCGTTTTCAATTCAATTCATTTCGAAATCGTTTCAATTTAATTCATTTCGAAATCGTTTTCAATTCAATTCATTTCGAAATCGTTTTCAATTCAATTCATTTCGAAATCGTTTTCAATTCATTTCGATATAAATATCGTTCACGTCAAAATGGCGTCAATCTAATCAACACGGCTTCATAAATTTCTATTTTCAAATATTCTATTTCAAATATTTCTTTTTCAAAATAGTTGTTATTATCAAAATATTTCGTTCAACACATGACCAATCTCAATGGATGAGTACTGTCAACACATGAACCTTTATTTTATATTATAAAGATGTAAATTTTATTACTAAAATATTTCGTTCAACACATGACCAATCTCAATGGATGAGGCTGTCAACACATGAACCTTTATTTTATATTATAAAGATGTAAATTTTATTACTAAAATATTTCGTTCAACACATGACCAATCTCAATGGATGAGGCTGTCAACACATGAACCTTTATTTTATATTATTCTTTATTTTTCAAATTGGAATGAGGCCCAATCAATTACCATATAAGGTTAATTATATGGATTTTCATACATTACACATATATAATAGCATTGAAAAATAATCAACCATCAACCAAAGTGCACTACACTGTATAAGCATCAAATATAGATATCTAACGCTTATAACAGCCTGTCAATCAATCGATCGACATATTTAATCAATCAGGATGAGTGAACTTCAAATTTCATCCCAACACCCGTGTGGGGTTTCAAACAATCAAACACAGATTTTAGTTGTGCAGTTGGGCGATGTGTAAAATTTACCGTCCCAATCAATGTCAGTCAAATCGGTGTACATAAACAAACCGTCTGGTTTGTAAATGAATATTTATTTATTCACATTCACTATATTCATATTCACGTTAAAAATTATATTTTTAACGATAAAACATTTTATTTTAACATATGAATTTCTATTCAGTTCATCCTTTAAATAAAATGGTATTTTTATTTTCTAACTTATTTTAGAAAATTCCGGCGGCATAGCGGCACGATACTAGAAACGGGACAAGGCCTAGCCTTATCCCCGGTCTAGTGAAGGCCCACGCCATTCACGATCAATCAAATTCACCAAACAACCAATTCAAATCAAGTCATCAAATTAATTTATGCAACCAAACAAACAAGTCCATGGTCTGTGGACGATTGTGTCGGGTGCTACTAAGCACCGTCTGCATCCTAGTATATATATATAACTAGAAAAAGAAATTGAAAGGTGAGAAATTCTCACTTATAGCTATCCAAACATCTTGACTCTACTTTGATATAAATCTTCTTCGTTCTCGCCTTTTTGTTACCTTCGTTGCCCGCTTTCACTACCTATGTAAAAATCGAATTTTTACTTCGCTATTCCATATATAAAAATCGAATTTTTACTTCGCTATTCAATATATAAAAATCGAATTTTTACTTCGCTATTCAATATATAAAAATCGAATTTTTACTTTTGCTGAGAAAATCGTTTTCTGTAAAAGGGGAAAACTGATTTTTCCTTTATAACGTTTTAAAATATATTCATTCTATTTTATAAAAACCAATTCTTTTTACAATTAAAGATGATACCTTTTCATATTTACAACGATTAAAAATATAAACTTTATGGCGACTAAAAATATAAGCCTCATACGATAAAAATCTAAACTTTCCTTTAGTAAAAGATCTCAACTTTTCTTTGGTAAAAATCCTTACATTTTCTATGTTAAAAATCTGTTCTTTATCTAATGAAAAATCTATTCTTTATTCATATAAAAATATGAACTTTATATTTTCAAAATCAAATTCTAGTTTGTATCCTGAAAAAAAAATCTAATCTTTTGATGATTAAAAAAAAAGAAAAATCTTATCTTTATAACTGTTTTATAAGGTTTAAAAATAATATATATAAAACTGTTCTATATGGTTTAAAAATAATATATATTTATAACATAGTCATATTCATAAAAAACCATGTTTTAAACTAAGTCGTATTTATAAAAATCATGTTATATATATATACATATATATGTATATATATATATATATTAAACAATGTTATACTTCATTAGTAAATTAATTAACTAATTACATTATATATAAATAAAAATAAACTCACTGCGACCGTCGTTCATAAGTGCTCGCAACCTAGGGTTGCAGTTTTCTGCCACCAGGGTCATCGAGGGTCCGATCAGAGGCTGCCACTTTGAAGGTCTTCGCGCCAGCTCTCCGCGAGGTGCAACTCGTCAGGTTCGACGGTCAGATGGTGACGGAAATCTAGGCGCTGCGGGTGAACTTTGGGCACGAAATCCGATCACCTGAGCTCGCCTAGGGGCAAGCGTCGCCGGCTACTGGCGGATCTCCCCAAGCCGAGCAATTTTTCAGTGGTCCCCATCACCAGTAGGTGCGCCGTGGAGGAGATCGGCGACGTTGAAAGTGGGAGCTCATATATCGTTCGTTCTTTTTATTTATGGAGGCGCGATATCTGTTTGACCATCTTTTTAATTTCTAACCTAGGGTTTGACCTCCTATTTAGGTTATATTTTCTATTTTATATTATATTTAATCCACGCCTTACTCGTTTAACATTCTGAATCCCAAATCAAACCCAACGACTGTCGCCCCTAGATAAATACCCCTATTTCGAACACAATGGGATATGTTTCGTAGCCCAATTCGCTTGCTACGATCAGCTTCGTTCAATTTAAAACATAAATCTTTATATATTCAATTTGAACGTACATTTCAAATTACCGGGGTCACATACTAACACCGAAAATTCCCGAAAAATTATTTCTAGCTTCGTATTGACGATACGGTCCTAACAAAACTAATTTCGTCGAATTCTGAGACCTTTTGAAAAATGGCCATTTTCCAGTCGATTAAATTCAACTGAAACTGGTCAAACGCGTTTTCCTTTGCCACGCTCAAATATTGATTCGGAAAAATTATAAAATTTGAAACCTAACAATAACTTAACATCACGGACCCAACAAACTGGTTTCGTCGAAATCCGAGGTCGTTTGCAAAATGTCCATTTTTAAGGGCCTGAATTCCATAGCGACTATTCAGAATTTTCAACTGGACATATCTTTTGATTCCCGCTATGAAATTTTGATTTTTCGTATTCGTTGGAAAGATATTCACAAAGAGATCCTATTATTTTTGGTTTCACTAAAATCCGGATTGTTTTGCACCCGGTACATTCAATTGAAGTTTGAAATCGAATTATCGAACTACCGCGCCATTTTCAATTCTATTTATAATTATATAAAATTATATATATTCTAACGACGACGCGTATAATATATACGTTCTAAATATATTCAAAATAAATTTCTCGTCGATATTATTTAAAATAATTCATTTTAAATAATCAAAATTCGCTAAAATTGCCAAAATAAAAATTTTAAACTGGCCCAGATTTTCCGGGTTATTACAATCTCCCCCACTTAAAACTTTTCGTCCCCGAAAAGGAACAAAGTCGAAAGTGGTTTGATTAATCAGCTCTACGTTCGATCTGGCTTCCATTCTCCAACTTTTCTGTTTCCGAGAATTTTCAAAATTTCAAAAATTTGGCTAACACCCTAAATTTTCGAAAAATTTCGCCATAACCTCCCCTGCACCGGGAGCATCGGGGAATTTCAAATAGCTTCCTCGGTCCTTCAGATCTCAAAAAGAAAAAGAAAAAGCCAAGCGGCTAGCCAATAGGCTCATAAAATCATCATCACCCAAACAAAACAGTAAATTATGTAGTAAACATGTACCTATTTGTCGGGCAAACAAATTTTATTCTTCGGCTCTAGCCTCCTTGCTATGACCTGTTCAATGATATACATGTATATGCAAGCAGATGCGACCAATTTTCAATACAATTCAATATTTGTTTCAATTAGGCTAAATGGTTAAAATTATCAAATAAACAAACAAACAACACAAACATCAATCAATTAGTTGATTAGCTTTTCAAATGCATAACTTTGATATATAGTCAAAAATCAGATTTTTGATGCCAAATCACAACAATAGGCCCTATCTAATTTTGGTTCTCACACCAGTCAATAGGAAATATATAGAAATCTCACTTTCGTCACTCGAATATAAATACTGATAATGTGATCACAATTATCAGCATCATCCCCGGGCGACTTGAGTGTGATTCTATATCTATCCAGTATATTAAAATGTCGAATACACGCGGATCAGACGTATACGCAAAATCTATATATACTGGATTGTCCACATCTATATAAATAAATAATCAAATACGAATAATTGATTTAAATTTTCAAAACAAAATTTGTTTTCACTTTTATTTATCAAAAACACTACTCTTCACACTCGTTCTAGGATACTACTGATCCCATCTCTAACGAGTCATTCTCATTGGATATTACTAATCCAATATCTGATGAATTCTTTTGTATGGTTCTAATGTGTCATGTTCTCGAGCTCTGTAAACCAAAGCTCTGATACCAACTGTGACGGCAAGGAATTTCGCTCGGTCCGAACCAGTCGCTAAACCGACCCAGACCGTTCGAAACACCCTATCGTTCGAGAACACGACAAAATAGAACGCATACAGAAGAACATTTCATTGTATATTACAACAATGCATCATATTACAAGAATATACAGAGTATAAAAGAATATTACACAGAAATATCAGAGATTTAAATTACATTTAAATACATAGCAGCGGAAAATAATACAATACACAACTAGAAGGGATATACGGATACAAAGCTTTCCGGATATCATTCCAGCTGTAAACCAGGATCCTGTGAATATAAATCTGCAAAACCAAAACTACTAGCTGCCCGTGTCGAAAATAAGGGCACCCAGAGTTTAGGTTAAAACAATAAACTCCAGGTCAGTCATGTGACTGGTGTGAGAACTAAAACAGTTATTAATCTTTATTTTCAAAGTTAGGTAAATCAAGGGACCACGCCGTATAACACGGAACGGGCTTCCTCCCAAGAATACCAGTGCATAACAAACAGCGCAATGCTAAATAAAGAAAAATGAAGCTGTTATAAGACCCAGGTCCTATCACACAATGCAACACAAGCCGGGGGATAGGGTTTTCCCTTATAACAGCCAAAGAATGCTTGATACGTTTTAAAACAAATCATTTGATACTATTATAAGTGCATAGTGTATAAAACAACTTCAAATCATAAGTATCAATCATAGGCGGCATGAATGGCCCATAACACTATGTCGCCATATATAGGTTTACAAATAAAACCGCAAAGTCACGTATTTGGAAATTGGATTTCCATCTATGAACCGAGGCAAAAGATAGTCCTCAACCGATTCGAGACTGTCTAGCCCGAGTCTCAGGATCAGAACGCATCGACCCTTGGAGCGACAGGGCCGGTCCACCGATGTGGATTAAACTTAAACCCTGAACATGCGTTTCGCCGCCCTTTGGGGCGTAAGTGAGCCAACTAAATGACTCCATCGGTTCGAGAACGACCGATCAATCCGAGGCGCCTCGCAACAGCAACAACCACATAAGTCAAACTCGTCAGGGCGTGTAAAACCACTGACGCCACTTTTTAGCTAGAAGGAAACGCATGCCCTCCCTGAGGTCCGTCTCCCGTTTTTGGTTCATACCGGGTGTGATACTCGCGAAGTAAACGTTACACAAAGCTACGCCACAAAGGCCGTGCTTTGATCATCACCACAAGACTTTGCTTTTCAGCAGAAGCCTCGATCAATTGCCACTTAGGCATGCCACACGGGCAATTCACTCCATGCGTTTGATATCCATCCATATATAACCCCTGAGCTCATACGTCTCAGAGAAGGGCGTTAAGCAAGAGAATAAATTCTCCGCCGCCAAACAGATATATATTTAATAGAGATCAATCACACAGACTAAAATCCAATGTCAAACACACAGTCCATTTATAAGTCCGTTCTGGGTCTGAACGAAACCGGAGGCACCTAGTACCCCGCACATCCTTCGATCTCCAAGTACGTCTGGACGATCACCAACTGTTTCCATCTTCTTGGGTGTACATCCCAATCAAGATTGTCAGAAATCACCCAAACGACGTGAAGACCTCCGGTCTTCGACCATCGTCTTCATCTTCGACTTATCGTCGTATCAGTTATCCAGAATGGGATAAACCCGGTCTTTCCGAATAACTCGCGTGTATTTTAAATAAGTGTTACACAAACACAACATACGCCTCATTCCAATTCATTAGTCACTAACCGTAAATTAATCAAGAGAATAATTCCCCAAATATTAACCCCGAAGGCCGAAACCAACATCAGATCAATATCCAGAAAACCCTTCTGCTTGGCTAACCGACAGTTAGTTTCTAAATTTCACATTCATAGGGAAAGGTTCCCATTAATTTTATCCAAGATAAATTCCTTGAATTTATTCTTAAATCTATTTTTGAATATCAATTCAAATTAGTCGGGTTTAGCGAACCTTACCGGAATAGTCATTTGTTTTAATTTCCCAATCCCAACCTATTCATCCCATGAAGTAAAACTGGTAATACTTCATATCTAACACCACGGTGTTATCAGTAAATTCAATTACCATTTCACGTTCAAATCTAATTAAAGATTTAACTATCGCCTGGAGTAAAACTGGTGATACTCCATTCTCGATCTTTTCAATATAATTAAAGATTCATTAAAACTCTACTTAGTTTTAATCTGTGACTGGGTTAAAGAATCAGTGTCATCTAAAAACACGGTTCGCGATAAACCCAAAGTCACATTCCATTAATTATCGGGTTAAAGAACGAGTGTTATTTAAAACACTGTTCACGATAAACCCAAAAATCAATATCAATTCAATTCCAATTAAATATCATTTAATTGGTACACTTCATTAAATCTAAATAAAAAGATTTAATCTTTTCTCAACTGGGTTCAAGAACAGTGTTAGTGAAGACACCATTCACGACAAACTCAAATCACATTTGATATTCAATATAAGGCTCTGAATAGAAAATATATCGGCTTATATTCAATATCAAATTCTACGATTAACAAATGTCGTATTGGAAATAGCGATATAAATATATATCTTTCAAATTTCCATAGCAACATCTGTATAATCACGAATTCCAACATCGAAATATTCCGAAGACAATTTCGATTCAAATCCACTCCAATGCAATCATTGGATATTCTGGTTATTTTTAAAACCCTTTTTAAATTCAATTTATTTATTTAAAAATAAATAGAATTATAATTCTAGTTCAAAACTAGTTCATTTCGATAAAAATCTATTTTTATCTTTTCAACTATGGAGTTTTTCATCCCAATTCTTTCTAAATCATTTCTTATGATTTTACGCAAATTATTACTATTTTTAATAATTTTATCAAGGCCCGTACAGTCGATTTCCATCAACGGCCATCGAACTGCACTTACAGCGACCTTTTTCAAATTTGATTTGGACATAATTCCAAATACAACCGTTAGATTTCTAATTTCTAATATTCGTTAGAAAGCTCTTTTCGATACGAACCCAACGGTTCCGGTTTTAGGAGAATCCGACGGTCGGATCCCCCGTAATGTCCGTTTGAAATAAATGGTCGAAATTCACGAACTGCCGCGGCGCGGCGCGTTCTATTCAGGCCATTATATTATATATATAATATATATAATATATATTTCGTCGATTACTATTTAAAATGAATTATATAAATAGTTTTAAATTCGTTTCAAAAGCAATTTCAACTTCCATTTCAATTCAAATCAAAATTGAATTCTTCTTTATAAATTCGTTTTAAAATTCATTTCTATTCAATTCAAATTTCAATTCAATTTGAATTCATTTCAATTCGTTTTCAATTCAATTTGAATTCGTTTTCAATTCAATTCATTTCGAAATCGTTTCAATTTAATTCATTTCGAAATCGTTTTCAATTCAATTCATTTCGAAATCGTTTTCAATTCATTTCGATATAAATATCGTTCACGTCAAAATGGCGTCAATCTAATCAACACGGCTTCATTAATTTCTATTTTCAAATATTCTATTTCAAATATTTCTTTTTCAAAATAGTTGTTATTATCAAAATATTTCGTTCAACACATGACCAATCTCAATGGATGAGTACTGTCAACACATGAACCTTTATTTTATATTATAAAGATGTAAATTTTATTACTAAAATATTTCGTTCAACACATGACCAATCTCAATGGATGAGGCTGTCAACACATGAACCTTTATTTTATATTATAAAGATGTAAATTTTATTACTAAAATATTTCGTTCAACACATGACCAATCTCAATGGATGAGGCTGTCAACACATGAACCTTTATTTTATATTATTCTTTATTTTTCAAATTGGAATGAGGCCCAATCAATTACCATATAAGGTTAATTATATGGATTTTCATACATTACACATATATAATAGCATTGAAAAATAATCAACCATCAACCAAAGTGCACTACACTGTATAAGCATCAAATATAGATATCTAACGCTTATAACAGCCTGTCAATCAATCGATCGACATATTTAATCAATCAGGATGAGTGAACTTCAAATTTCATCCCAACACCCGTGTGGGGTTTTAAACAATCAAACACAGATTTTAGTTGTGCAGTTGGGCGATGTGTAAAATTTACCGTCCCAATCAATGTCAGTCAAATCGGTGTACATAAACAAACCGTCTGGTTTGTAAATGAATATTTATTTATTCACATTCACTATATTCATATTCACGTTAAAAATTATATTTTTAATGATAAAACATTTTATTTTAACATATGAATTTCTATTCAGTTCATCCTTTAAATAAAATGGTATTTTTATTTTCTAACTTATTTTAGAAAATTCCGGCGGCATAACGGCACGATACTAGAAACGGGACAAGGCCTAGCCTTATCCCCGGTCTAGTGAAGGCCCACGCCATTCACGATCAATCAAATTCACCAAACAACCAATTCAAATCAAGTCATCAAATTAATTTATGCAACCAAACAAACAAGTCCATGGTCTGTGGACGATTGTGTCGGGTGCTACTAAGCACCGTCTGCATCCTAGTATATATATATAACTAGAAAAAGAAATTGAAAGGTGAGAAATTCTCACCTATAGCTATCCAAACATCTTGACTCTACTTTGATATAAATCTTCTTCGTTCTCGCCTTTTTGTTACCTTCGTTGCCCGCTTTCACTACCTATGTAAAAATCGAATTTTTACTTCGCTATTCCATATATAAAAATCGAATTTTTACTTCGCTATTCAATATATAAAAATCGAATTTTTACTTCGCTATTCAATATATAAAAATCGAATTTTTACTTTTGCTGAGAAAATCGATTTCTGTAAAAGGGGAAAACCGATTTTTCCTTTATAACGTTTTAAAATATATTCATTCTATTTTATAAAAACCAATTCTTTTTACAATTAAAGATGATACCTTTTCATATTTACAACGATTAAAAATATAAACTTTATGGCGACTAAAAATATAAGCCTCATACGATAAAAATCTAAACTTTCCTTTAGTAAAAGATCTCAACTTTTCTTTGGTAAAAATCCTTACATTTTCTATGTTAAAAATCTGTTCTTTATCTAATGAAAAATCTATTCTTTATTCATATAAAAATATGAACTTTATATTTTCAAAATCAAATTCTAGTTTGTATCCTGAAAAAAAATCTAATCTTTTGATGATTAAAAAAAAAGAAAAATCTTATCTTTATAACTGTTTTATAAGGTTTAAAAATAATATATATAAAACTGTTCTATATGGTTTAAAAATAATATATATTTATAACATAGTCATATTCATAAAAAACCATGTTTTAAACTAAGTCGTATTTATAAAAATCATGTTTTATATATATATATACATATATATGTATATATATATATATTAAACAATGTTATACTTCATTAGTAAATTAATTAACTAATTACATTATATATAAATAAAAATAAACTCACTGCGACCGTCGTTCATAAGTGCTCGCAACCTAGGGTTGCAGTTTTCTGCCACCAGGGTCATCGAGGGTCCGATCAGAGGCTGCCACTTTGAAGGTCTTCGCGCCAGCTCTCCGGCGAGGTGCAACTCGTCAGGTTCGACGGTCAGATGGTGACGGAAATCTAGGCGCTGCGGGTGAACTTTGGGCACGAAATCCGATCACCTGAGCTCGCCTAGGGGCAAGCGTCGCCGGCTACTTGCGGATCTCCCCAAGCCGAGCAATTTTTCAGTGGTCCCCATCACCAGTAGGTGCGCCGTGGAGGAGATCGGCGACGTTGAAAGTGGGAGCTCGTATATCGTTCGTTCTTTTTATTTATGGAGGCGCGATATCTGTTTGACCATCTTTTTAATTTCTAACCTAGGGTTTGACCTCCTATTTAGGTTATATTTTCTATTTTATATTATATTTAATCCACGCCTTACTCGTTTAACATTCTGAATCCCAAATCAAACCCAACGACTGTCGCCCCTAGCTAAATACCCCTATTTCGAACACAATGGGATATGTTTCGTAGCCCAATTCGCTTGCTACGATCAGCTTCGTTCAATTTAAAACATAAATCTTTATATATTCAATTTGAACGTACATTTCAAATTACCGGGGTCACATACTGACACCGAAAATTCCCGAAAATTTATTTCTAGTTTCGTATTGACGATACGGTCCTAACAAAACTAATTTCGTCGAATTCTGAGACCTTTTGAAAAATGGTCATTTTCCAGTCGATTAAATTCAACTGAAACTGGTCAAACGCATTTTCCTTTGCCACGCTCAAATATTGATTCGGAAAAATTATAAAATTTGAAACCTAACAATAACTTAACATCACGGACCCAACAAAACTGGTTTCGTCGAAATCCGAGGTCGTTTGCAAAATGTCCATTTTTAAGGGCCTGAATTCCATAGCGACTATTCAGAATTTTCAACTGGACATATCTTTTGATTCCCGCTATGAAATTTTGATTTTTCGTATTCGTTGGAAAGATATTCACAAAGAGATCCTATTATTTTTGGTTTCACTAAAATCCGGATTGTTTTGCACCCGGTACATTCAATTGAAGTTTGAAATCGAATTATCGAACTACCGCGCCATTTTCAATTCTATTTATAATTATATAAAATTATATATATTCTAACGACGACGTGTATAATATATACGTTCTAAATATATTCAAAATAAATTTCTCGTCGATATTATTTAAAATAATTCATTTTAAATAATCAAAATTCGCTAAAATTGCCAAAATAAAAATTTTAAACTGGCCCAGATTTTCCGGGTTATTACAGCTGCACATTTTCTGTACTGGTTTTGTGAGCCATTGATGGGCTAATTTAGGGTGGCTTGTTAGTGGGTTGGTGGGAGGCTATAAATAGGGGGTTAGAGGCATGGAGAATAGCTTACTTTCTTCATTCTTACATTTGGTTGAGCTCGTGATCCTCCTTGCTTAATCAAAATACACTATTCCACCATTAAAATTCTAGATCTACATGAGAAGATTGAAGATCTACATCAAAAAAAGCCAGATCTACGTCAAGTGAAGATAAATCACATCAAATCAAGAGGTTTGGAGTTCATTCTTCACTGTCCGGATTGGAAATTTAGTGATTTCGAGTTAATTCGAAGAATTGGTGAGTGATAATCACCTCTCACACGGATTCAATCAAGTATATGAGTTATTTGATCTTATTTTCATCATTTTATGTCGTTTTCACCTAGATCTACATCGTGGTAAGTATATTTTCAATTAAATCACCATAGGATCTAATCTAGCAACTTAAAACTAGTAATTCTTATGTTAATTAATATGTTTATGCAAGTTTAAATCCATCGTTTTAGTTTATTCATTGATTTATCATGATATGGTTAATTTTATATGATTGTTGATGATTAATTTTCGTTTAACATGAAGTGTTTATGGTTGAATTGGATGACTTGATTGCATCGATGTTGTCGATTGGTGATGATTTGGTCAAGATTGGAGCTATTTTGGTCAGATCTGGAGTCGGGTCGTTTTTCTTAGGTCGTTGGTGACGTGGCATAAAGCTTGGGACGTGTGGCTTGTTACTCAAGAAATGGATGGGTGGAAGGTCATTGGTTCCAGGTCATGGGAGCCTTAGGTCGCAGGTTGTTGGAGGGAGCTTCTGTAGTTAGGACGTTGCAAAGAATCGAAGTTATGTCTGTCGGCTTCAGGTCGTTGGCTTCAAGTGTGGTGATAGGCCGTTGAAGCATCTAGAAGTTGGGTCGGGCTTGCTTGGTCGTGGAACGACGTAAGGAAATAAACTAGTTGAAGTCGAATCGGGTGAGCACCAGGTCGTCGATGGCATAGAACGTGGTGGTTGTACTCGTTAGGTCGTTGGGTTGACCTATAAAGTCAGGTCGTTAACGACCTAAGGGAATGACAGGGTTATGAAACACTGTGGAAAGGAGAAGAAACGCTGTTGTTTGTTTTTCATAGCAAAGTGACTGGAAATGCTATGGAATGGAATATCGACCAAACGGTGTATATTTTTGGTTCGAGAATGAATGTGACTCCGAAGTGGATTCAAGTAATGTTCGAAGTGTGGTGAAACGTTCGTTGATCGATGAAATGCAACGAATGTAAAGATGACTCAAATTGATGAGTTAGTGGATAATGGTTGCTCGAGAAGGTTTCTTGGGCTATGAACAGCCGTCGGGAAGGAAGACTAGAGATATTGAAGGACGAGAGATTATCGCTATCGTAGGTTCTAGCTGGCTCAAAGAAAGGATATAATATGGCCGCCTAAAAGACTAGAAGGTTGTTAGTCAAGTACCCTGGGTGTCGTCGAAAGGCCTAGATACGCCTCGTTGTATGGCGTATAGAGTTTTTTCTAGAATCAGGGTTACCATTAGTCCTTGACATATGGCAGGGTTGGCCATCATACGATTAACGATGGTTTCAAAGCAGAGTAGGTAGTGATAGCCAGGGTCATGAATGTTTGTTGTTTTGCTTATACCATCTCACGTAAGTTGTTTGACGTCAAAGGAGATGTTTCTTGGGTGCTTGTCTGATATTGTTTTAGGCCTTCGGGACTTATGCTTGAGGGGTGTTGATCTCGATTAGGGTGGTTTACGTGAGATATAACTGGTTGCTAGTACTACTATTGCCCGGTTACTCGTGTTTGTTATGAATGAACTGTTGCTTTCAAATGCTTGTTTGTAAAGGCTATCACTATCAGATGTGGGGAAGACTGATTTGGGTTCTTCTCTTGTGTTTTGGTAGATTGGTTGGTTAATCTGCCTATTCTCATATACTTTGTTGATGATGTTAGATAGTTATATTATCGCTCATTAAGGCTGTTGTCCAACACAAGGTTTTATGTTTCCTTTTATTACCTTGGGTTGTTTATCCGGATTTGGATGGGCAGACTGAGTAGCAGGTTACAGGTAGTAGAGCTTAGTAAGGAGAGAATGTAGAGTGATGACGTGTAGGATGCTTGCATATTAGTTTCTCTGTTCTACATATTGGATGTTTCCGTTGTTAGGTTTGATGTTTACTCTGAGTGTTGTAGTGAGGCTAATTTGTTTATAAACTTATGTTGTAATCCAAGAACGTATGGATATTCTTTATAGTTGTTATTAAAGTTCAAGTTTCTGCTCAAATTTGCTTCACTATTATAGTCTGTTGTATATGTTCTATTATATTTTATCCTTGCGCTGTGAGTAATAAGACAGGTTTTGCATTGTGTTATCCTACTCTGATGATCATCCTTAGCTGCTTGACATGTCTTTCAGCGCAATGTTCCTCTTGTTTAGTGCAAGGGTTATGGGCGGACGTCACATTTGGTATCAAAGTTCTGGTTATCGATTTTAGCCAAAGATCAAGGATGTAGTTACATATGAGATACGTATTTATAGATTTATGATGGATGTATACCGTATATAATAGCGTATAGTATAATAGTGTTTGAACTTTATAGCAGATTTCTTGTAAGTGGCTAATCATTCTATATCACAGATTTAGAATGAGTCGTCGACCATCGAGACATGCTGCTAGGGAGGAGACTGTTTCTGGAGGAGGAAATGGAGGTATAATAGACTACCCAGCTATGTTCGAGGCTATGATGGTAGCAATCATGAGTTGGGATCTTGCTCCAAATACAATCGCGGTAGTTGTAGGAGTTCAAGTGCAGGTTCCTAGAGCCGTGGATTTCGCAAAGTTATGCAATGACTTCACATCTTTGAGAGGAAAACCATTCAAGGGGACAGAGTAGACTAAAGAGGTTCAAAGGTGGATGGATTCTTGTGTACGGATTTTTGGAGACTTGGGTATAGATGATGCAATGAAGAGGAAACTTGCATCAAGACAATTGCAAGGCAGAGCCATGTATTGGTGGAACTCTGTCACTTTGGATACTCCGGAAGAAGAGATTTCGTGGGAGCAATTTCAAGTCAAGTTCGAGACGAAGTTTATATCTACTACTCAGAAGTCAGCTATGTTCAAGAAGTTTATGGAGTTGAAGAAGGATGGTCAACCGGTGTTGGAGTATGTTTCTGATTTTGAGGCCTTGTCCAAGTACGCTCGTTCGTATATTGACTCTCCTTATCAGAAGAACAAGAAGTTTATGATGGGTATGGATACGTATATTGGAAGGCCATTGGTTGATCAACTAGATGACCCATATGAAAAAATAGTAGAAAAAGATGTGAGACATGAAAGCTTGTTTCCCAAAGGAGAAGAAATCATTGTTGTTGCAGCCAAGGAAGCCCCGTAACTACAGCAGCGTGGTAATAAAAATAAAAAGAGGAAGCAGCAACAACAAAAAGGAAATGATGGCAAGAAGAAACCTAAAAGTGAGGTGGTTTGCTACAACTGCCAATAGAAGGGCCATTTTTCTAATGAATGTAAGAATCCTAAAGCTGAAAAGAAGTGTTTCAGGTGTGGAAAACCTGGGCAGGATAAGAAGGGTTGTCTAGAGCTAGCAAAAGGGAGGCAAATAGTGAAGGAATATTCTTTAGAGGTTGTGCCATTTTCTTCAAGGGTTCCTACTGCAGACGAGAAACTGGAGGGTGTTGTCGTCCAAGGTACTCTTTTAATTAAAGGTGTTTGAGTTCATGTGTTGTTTGATACTGGAGAATCGCATTCATTCATTTGTAATGAGCTTGTGTGCCACTTGGGTTTGGAACTTGAGATTTGGGATAGACCTTTGGTTGTGACTAATCCGGTTGGGGGTTCGTCCGTCCTTTGTGTGCTTTGTCGTGGTCTAGTGTTATCAAGTCATGGTTGCTCTTTTGTGTGTGATTGCTTTGTTTTGAACTTCGCTGGGTTTGGGATCGTCTTGGATATGGATTGGCTCAAGAGATATGCGACAAGAGTGAATTGCGAAAAGCTTAAGGTGAGAGTCGGGGATATGGAAGGGCGAAGGGTTTTGATTCGATGTATGCCCAAAGATGGTGTCTTCGTGAGCTTTTTATATTCGCTTGTGATTTCACAGGAAGACATATCGTCTGTGCTGATCGTTAATGAGTTTGAGGATGTCTTTGAAGAGGTCAAGGATTTACCACCGCATCGTGAGATTGAGTTTAGAATTGATTTGGTCGAGGGTGCTAGACCTATCATTATGCCTCTTAGCCTGATGGCGCCCAAGGAACAACGAGAGTTAGAGGTGCAGGTTTGTGACCTTTTGGGAAAAGGATTCATTCGGAGAAGTGTTTCTGAATGGGGTGCACTAGTTTTTTTTTGCAACCAAGGCCGATGGATCTTTGAGAATGTGTGTGGACTATCGTGATCTGAACAAGGTGACTAAGAAGAGCAAGTATCCATTGTCGACGATCGATGACTTGTTCGATCAGCTTCACGAAGCCAAGGTATTTTCTCAGATGGATTTGGCAACAGGATTCCACCAGTTGAGTGTGGAAAAGGATAGTGTGCCAAAGACAGCTTTTAGGATACCATCCGATTTCTTCGTATGGTTGGTGATGCCATTTGGGTTGATAACGCACAGCGTATTTTGTGAATCTTATGAATAGTGTTTTCAGAGATCAGTTGAACAAGTTCGTGCTTGTGTTCATGGATGATATTCTGGTTTACTCTCGGAATGAGGAAGAGCATAAGATGCACTTGAGAGTTATTTTGGAAATCTTGCGAAAGCATCAGTTGAGAGCTAAGTTTTCAAAGTGTCACTTCTGGAAGATTGAAGTGAGGTTCTTACGCCGCGTTGTCTCTGGAAATGGGATAGTGGTTGACCCCGCTAAAGTGGAAGCAATCCAGGACTGGATAGATCTAAGAATGCGATGGACATGAGAAGTTTCGTTAGGCTGGCAGGTTATTACCGAAGGTTTATCAAGGATTTCTCCAAGATAGCTGCACCATTAACAGGATTGACGAAGAAAAACCAAGTGTTCACATGGGATGCAAAGTGTGAGCAGGCCTTCTGAATTCTGAAAGAGAGACCGACGTAGGCTCCTGTTTTGACGACTCCAAGTGGGAATTAGGAGATGGTGGTATACACTAATGCATGTGGTACTCGATTTGGAGCAGTGTTGATGTAGAAGGATAAAGTTGTAGTCCACATGAGTCGACAGCTAAAGCCACATGAAAGGAATTACCCAACTCATGATTTGGAGTTGGTGACTATCGTGTTTTCTCTGTAGATGTGGAGACATTACTTGTTGGGAGTTTGGTTCGAGTTGTTCATGGATCACAAGTCGTTGAAGTATCTTTTCTCCCAAAAGGATTTGAATGTTCAGTAGCAACGGTGGTTAGAGTTTCTGGCATCATATGATTTTGGTATAGCCTATACTCCTGGTAAAGGTAACGCAGTGGCGGATGCGTTGAGTCGAAGACACGCAAGTTTAGGAGCGATGTTTTCGGAGTGGAAGCACCTCAAGTACTTGGAAAGATTTGATTTCAGACCACGGTGTAAGTTGGAACCTGAAATGTTGGCAAGCTTATCTATAAGACCTACTCTCATCAAAAGGGTTGGCATGAGCCAAAAGCATGATGCAAAGGTTGTTGAGATTATCTAGAAGTTCGAACCAGAGGATAAAGAGTTCGAGATCGATCGAGAGGGTTGGTTTCGAAAGTAAGGACGACTGGTTGTTCCCGATATCGACGGGTTAAGAGATGAGGTTCTGAGGGGACGTCATCACTCGAAGTTGACGATTCATCCTGGGGATAATAAGATGTATCAGGGCATAAAGCGATCTTACTACTGGGAAGAGATGAAAAAGGATGTTGGAAAATTCATTTCCAAGTGTATGAACTGTTAGATGGTGAAGGCTGAACAAAAGAAGCCAAGTGGACTGCTTCACCCATTGGAAGTTCCTACGTGGAAGTGGGAGTAGATATCGATGGATTTTATTGATGGACTTCCTAGATACAGGGTAGGAAACAAATTAATTTGGGTCATCGGGGATCGCTTGACCAAAAATGCAAGGTTTATTCCTATCAAGTCTATTAGGACAACATCGAAGTTGGCTGAGATTTATATAAAATGGATAGTTCGATTCATGGCATTCCGAAGAGCACAGTGAGTGATCGAGATCCACTATTCACGAGTGGATTTTGGAAGAGTTTGCAAGAAGCTTTGGGAATAGAGTTATGTCTGAGTACGGCTTATCATCCTCAAACTGATGGTCAAACCGAGAGGGTTAACAGAGTTTTGGAAGATCTCTTAAGAGCTTGTGTATTGGATTTTGGGGGATCTAGTGTAACACCCCGAATTTCCTGTTAACTGTAAATTAACAAATTAAAGTACAATTAATTCTAAACGAAAGAATTAAGGGAAATGGGTTACGCCATTGTGCTCGTCTTGGAATTCTGCCTGAGATAGAGTCTCAGTTTGCGTGAATTGGACTCCGTATGAAGGAGTTATGACCTCCGGAAGTTTCAGAATTTTGTTTAAAATTCAAAACAGTTCAAACGAAGTTCAAAATTCGAAAAAACAAACCCAAACTGGGCTGGGAGGGGAAATTCCCGCCCAAGCACCAGGTCGATCAGGGGGTCGACCTGGGTGACCAGGTTGACCATAGGGTCGACCTCCCCAGTCGACCTGGTTTGGCCCTGGCTGGCCTGGTCGGGTTCTGGTCGAATTTCTGAGCTCTGGCTTGTCACTAGGGCTGACATGTCTCTTTCTGATTGGCTTCTCTTGAGATGGATGGCCTTGATTAACTCTAGCTTCATCGATGGCTCTAATTAGTTTGAAAATCTATAAATACAACTCAACTCTCAACCTAAATTCACACAAATAATATAGAACTTGAGCCATCATGCTGCTGGTAGGAAACTAGGAGTAGCCGTCAGTTATAAAAAGCTTAGTGAGAAGCCAAAACTAAAGTTAAAACAAGAATCAATCAACGTTTGTCTTCCCAAAGGAAAGCATTTCAAATTCAGAACTCAGATATCAGAAAACAAGACCGTCGTTTGTTGTAAGTATAGTGATTTTTCCGGTGTGAATAAAAGTTAGGATTTGATTCGATGTCAATTGGAAATGGAATTGTGCTATTATGTAACAACGATGTTAATTCATATCTATGTGTTGTAATGATTGTGGTATTGTGATGTTTGTGGTATAATTGACTTGATGTTGGATCCATTAGAATGTTTGTGGGTTAATCTAGTTGATGTTGGATCTATTCAAATTCACATACAAGTTATTTAGTTCATATCTACACCTCTATGCTTAGGTGATTATGACAAGTTATATGATGTACAATGGAACCTTTATGCCTAAATGATTATGTTCATATACATGCTCCTACGTTTATACAAAAGTTGTAAGGTTCATAATTGGATCCATGCCATGATCCACTTTAATACATGTTTCATGTTGTAATTAGACATATGCTTGGATCTAGTTCACACATGCGATGAAATTATTCATATTTTATGGACATGTCATATTCTTGTCGTATGCTAGTGATGTTCGATGTTATGCCTAGATCTAAATATGTTTAGGCTTATGTTGTCTAAATCATATGCTTATTTATGTGATACCTATTTAGTTAGATTCCCCATTTTAATGCAAGTTCACATGACAAGTTGAAACCCGTGATTCAGTTTATGTTGCGAATTCACATATGTGCATGTTGACTATTTTGCAAGTTCACACCTATGATGTTCATATTTACTATGTCGATAATGCCAAGTTTACACCTATGTCATGTCATGTTAATGGATTGCTTTATGCCAGTTTTGTGTACGCTAAATTAGGCTAAGTTTTTAGCCTAATATTATATGTTAAAAATCATGCGAGCATAAAATTAGGCTAAGGTTGTTAGCCTAATATTTAGACGGGGAAACGCTGGGATAAATAGGAAACTTGACATAAATTGGTGAAAATATATGAAAATGGCATGTTTGTCACATGCCAAAAACTAGTGGCACTTGAATGGTATAAATTCATATACCAAAAAGGTTAAACTTGGAAAGTGGGCCATAACATTTAATTGTTAGCAAATTTACATATAACAAGGAATAAAGAAAAATATGTAAATTTAGAAAATACGAGTATGCTTAACATGAGGTTGGATTGAGTTGTGAAGTAAACCTGCCCGGACCCGCCCGGCTGTCCAGTAGTCACAACAATACCAATCCAATGTGGGTGGTTAAGCATTGAGCCCAATAAGGACCCGAGGTTAGACTGAGTTACGGTGTAAACCTGCCCGGAACCGACCGACACATCCAGTAACCGTAACAATACCTGTCTAATGTGAGTGGTCGGTGCTTTAAAAGGCTAAGGACAGTCAGGATGATAGGGTTAAGTTAATTAAACACTTAACCAATTCAACATGTTAATTAAATTGATGGGTGGGGTTAGGTAAATACAGACACTTAACAACTTAACATGTTTGACTAGAAAACCCTAGTAACGGGGACCCATTTCAGCAGTAACCCAATTAGGCATCATGGTACCCTGAAACTAGGCAGGGTGGGGCACGATTACTGGGCTGATTGTAAGCGATCAAAAGCGATGGCGGTGGGTGCAACAGTGTGGGTTCTAATGGAGTGCGGGCGTGCAAACACTTCGGAGCAGACAAACAGGGCACTAGGAGCACTAGTAGTATAACCTATGCATTTCTAGTTTTGTGTTGGGCCGCCACCATGGGACTTGATACACCCCATGGTGGGACCATCATAGGTATCTACAATCTTTGGGGGCCGTAAGACACAGATGATTATGCGAGTAGGAGCCAATCTTTAGAAGAAGGGGATCATTTCACCTCCTGCATGGGGTGCCAGTTTAGATAGTACAAATAGGTGCAGAGATGTAGTGCAGGGTGCGATAGTATATTCGATTCAAATTGGTTTGTCTTAGTTTACGATACTTTCGTATTTCCAGTTTATACCTATCATGCCCTTTTTCTTATTCTCATACTGAAGAGTCACTAGATATACCAGGATTTATGTCTGACCCTATTTTCTTTCGTCTTCTTTTCTTCCGTCCCCCCCCCCCCGGTCCACCGGGATGAAACAACCCAGCTTAGTCAGACTCTTTGCAAGCTTCAAGATAGTAGATGTACGGTTTGGACTCCCTTTCATTGTCTATGGCTGTTGGACACACTCTATGGGGATTTATGCAGTTTTAATTTTGTTTTATGCTTCTTTATTTAATAACCAAGACAGAAATGATGATGTAATGTTTTGGAAGTTATTATGTGACAGTTATGGAAATGTTTTGTATGAACACGTATTTATGAAATAAAAAGTCTGTTGTTTTCCGTTGCTTATATATATGTGTTTATATATCTGTCTTATGTTTATCTGTGACTTTTACTTATAAACCTCCACCAAAGTTAAGGCATTCCCTTTGTGAGTGACCTTAATGGAGGGTGGGGTGTTTCACTTGGTATCAGAGCATAGATTTACCAGACTAGATAAAAGTTTTTGAAACTATTTTCAAAAAGAAGTTTAAAGAAGCATTCTTTTTCAAGAAAAAGTGTTGTTTTCAGAAGGCATAATTCCCTAAAGCCATATGCATTATCTCTCTATCCTTTTGTTTTGAATACTTTCCTTTTTGTTCCAGCATGTCTGGAGATCTTAACCTTCCAGAAGGAGTACCGATCCCTGGCTGGTTCCGAAGGTACCTAGAGGCTAAGGCCAATGGTGCGAGCCCAACAGACATTCCTCCTCCCACAGTGCAGCGGTTCCTCCTCCTCCTCGTTGAAATACTTTCACTAAGATGTGTAGGGACTTCAAAGCTATAGGAGGAAAGGACTTTTATGGAACTGAATCATTTGTTGTAGCGAGGAACTGGCTAAAGGAGACCAAAGATTTATTCGTTATCTTCGAAGCTGATGATAGGCGAAAGATACAGCTAGCAGTGTGGTTCCTCAAAGACGAAGCTTCCTATTGGTGGGAAGTTACCCATGTTGAGAGTCCAGTGGAGACTTTGGAAGATTTCAGGATGAGGTTTGAGATGAAATTCCTCTCCCAAACTGAAAGAAGCCTGCTGATGGAGAAGTTCCTAACACTTAAACAGGGAAGTATGACAATCAAGGAGTACGTCAATCCGTTTAATCAACTGGCCAGATTTGGGCTGGATTTAGTAAACACCCAACACAAGAAAGCCCTTTGCTTCGTTAAAGGTTTGAATGAGCCTCTACACAGCCTTACTATGACCCATATACCCATGGGAGTGACCTATGAAAGCTTGGTGGACATGGCGCTGCTACAAGAGGAAGATAAAGGCAAGAAAGAGGTAAAGGTGGAAGTGCCTCAAGAAAAGAAAGAGGGTTTACAGGCTAAGAAATCAGACTTCAAGAAAGGCGGGAAGAACAACAAATCCCGTGAAAAAAGAAAGTGCAATTTCTATGGCATTGTGGGACATATAGCGAAAGACTGCAGGAAGAAGAAGGCGAAGATGAATGGTGGTTGCTTTAGTTGCAGCGAGACTGGACACTTGGCTAAGGACTGCCCAAAGAAGCGGGGGCAGGGACAGAGGACTGGATCCACCTCCGGAGGACAGGTTCACGCGCTGGTGGCACCTCCACAGGAACGAGGTAGAAATATTTCTGTAGAAAGCTTAGTTTATCTCTATGATCATCCAGTCCGCACTCTCTTTGATTCTGGTGCATCACACTCCTTTATTTCATCTGCTTTAGTAGAATCTCTACGCCTAGACACTAGTATGGTAGAAGATCCCTTGGTTGTTTCAAATCCAATTGGGGGCTCGGCTTATTTGTCGATGGTTTGCTTGGATTTGAAAATCTCTATTCTAAGTGTTGAATTTAGATGTAGTGCCTTTGTTTTGGGCTTCTCAGGATATGGACTGATCTTAGGCATGGACTGGTTATCCAGTAATGGTGCCATTCTAGATTGTGAGAAAAGAGTCGTTAGACTCTTGACTCGGCTCGGTAACACTCTAAAAATTCCTTGTAATCCCCTGAATGCTATTATGCTTAGTTATCTAGAGTCGCTTGACGCTTCTGTTGAGAATTTGCAGTCGGTTAGAGTGGTCCGGGAATATCTGGATGTCTTTGAAGAGGTGAAAGGCTTACCTCCGAAGCGGGAAATAGACTTCCGCATATATCTTGTTGATAATGCAAAGCCCGTAGCTCTGCCTGTTAGACACATGGCTCCAAAGGAGAGAAAGGAGCTCAGTAAGCAAGTTAAGGAGTTTCTCGAGAAGGAGTTTATAAGGAGGAATATCTCGGAATGGGGCGCTCCAGTGGTGTTAGCCACCAAAGCAGATGGTTCACTACGTCTTTGTGTGGACTATAGGGAGCTTAATAATCTGACTAAAAAGAATAGACACCCGCTTCCCAGAATAGACGATTTGTTTGATCAGCTTGTAGGTGCATCGGTCTTCTCCCAACTTGATCTAGCTACTGGGTCCCATTAGCTAAAGGGTAGCTGAAGACAGCATTGATAAAACGGCGTTCAGAACCCCAGACGGTTTCTACGAGTGGCTTGTCATGCCTTTCGGCTTGACAAACGCACCCGCTTATTTCGTAGAACTAATGAGCAGGGTGTTCAGAGGATTCCTCAATAAGTTCGTGGTGGTTTTCGTAGGCGATATTTTGATCTTCTCAAAGAATGAGGAAGAACATGCTCAGCATCTGAAGGAGATCATGGAAACTCTTCGAGTTCATCAGCTAAAAGCCAAATTCTCCAAGTGCCACTTTTAGAGAGAAAAGGTAAGATTCCTTGGACATATAGTGTCCAAAGAGGGGTTAGCAGTGGACCCCGCGAAAGTGGTGGCAGTGCAAGATTGGAAGACACCAAGAAATGCAACCGAAGTCCGAAGCTTTCTTGGGCTAGCCGGTTTTTACTGAAAGTTCATTAGGGATTTCGCGAAAATCTCAGCTCCACTCACAAGGCTAACAAAGAAGAATCTCGCATTCGCTTGGGATTTGGATTGCGAGTTTGCTTTCCAACGCTTAAAAAGGGCTCTCACAACAGCCCCAGTTCTGACTTTGCCAGATGGAAGAAAGATGTTCACCGTATACACGGATGCTTGTGGTACGGGGCTAGGCGTTGTTCTGATGCAAGAAGGGAGGGTAGTAGCTTATGGTGGAAGACAATTGAAAGTTCATGAAAAGAACTACCCAACCCATGATCTTGAGTTGGCCGCCATCGTCTTTGCGCTTAAGTCTTGGCGCCATTATCTCCTAGGTGAGAAGTTCGAATTATATACTGACCATAAATCATTGAAGTATCTTTTCTCACATAAAGATCTTAACTTAAGAAAGCAAAGATGGATGGAGTTTCTTGCCTCGTACGATTTTGAGATTTCCTATACTCCTGGCAAGGGAAACGTAGTAACAGACGCGTTGAGCAGAAAGAAGCTGACCCTAAGCCCTCTCTTTGTAGAAAGGCAAAGCTTGGAGTATGTAGCCAGTTTTGACTTTAGGCCGTCCTCTGATTTTGTACCTGGATTATTGGCATCACTAGAAGTTCGGCCCACTCTTTTAGACTCAATAGGGGCCGCACAACGTGAAGACCCTCAGCTTGTGGATGTGATTGATAAACTAATTAGGGGTGAAACTTCCAGTCACCTCAATAGGTACTCTATTGATGATAAGGGTTGGCTGAGGCGAGATGGAAGACTATGCGTCCCACAAGCAAGGGATTTAGTAAAGTAGGTTCTCGAGGAAGCACATCATTCCAAGATGACAATACACCCAGGCGGGGACAAAATGTACAAGGACATAAAGAGAGTTTTCTATTGGATCAGCATGAAGAAGGATGTGGCAGATTTCGTTTCTGAGTGCGTGACATGCCAACAGGTCAAGGTGGAACAAAAGAAGCCTGGAGGACTGCTTCATCCTCTAGAAGTCCCGCAATGGAAGTGGGATAGCATTTCCATGGACTTCATTGATGGGTTGCTTAGGTCAAGAAGAGGCAATACTAGCATTTGGGTAATAGTGGACAGGCTTACTAAAAGCGCCCACTTTATACCTATGAAGAGTAGAAGGACTGCCTCGTCTCTAGCTTCTCTTTATCTCAAGGAAATAGTTCAACTCCATGGAATACCCTCCAGCATAGTGAGTGACAGAGATCCCATCTTTACGAGCGAATTTTGGCGGAGTCTGCAAGAAGCTGTAGGCACACAGTTATGCTTGAGCACGGCCTATCACCCCCAAACTGATGGTCAGACAGAAAGGGTGAACAAAGTATTAGAAGATCTTCTAAGACTGTGCGTTCTTGACTTTGGAGGGACATGGGAGGATTTTCTTCCTTTAGTGGAATTTGCTTACAACAACAGTTCCCAAGCCACCATCGGTATAGCGCCCTTCGAAGCTCTATATGGAAGACCATGTCGATTACCAACTCGTTGGTGGGAGTCTACTGACAAGATTATACTTGGGCCAGACATGATTAGAGAGACTTCAGAAAAAGTGGACTTGATACGGAGGAGAATGAAGACTGCCAAGACAGACAAAAATCTTATGCGACAAAAGAAGGACCGACCTTGAGTTTGAGGTTGGGGACAGGGTTTTCCTTAAGGTATCCCCTTTAAGGAACGTCGTTCGCTTTGGATCCACAGGAAAGCTAGCACCAAGATTCGTAGGACTGTTCCCTATCATTGAGAAGATTGGGAATATGGTTTATAGAGTAGAGCTCCCCGAAAGGTTGGCTGGAATTCACAACGTCTTTCACGCTTCTCATCTCCGGAAATGTCTACATGAATCTGCGGAAGTGGTGGAGCCAAGCATTCTAGAAGAAGCCAAAGTGGAACGCGAAGAAACTGTGAGGAGATTTCCAACTCAAATCGTAGGAACTGAAGTGAAAAAGCTACGCAACCGCGAAGTCAAGCTCGTCAAAGTTCAGTGGAGCGATGCCGAGGAAGATGCAACTTGGGAAATTGAGGACATAATACGCGCGACCTACCCTTTTCTTTTCGAGTGTACATCTTTGACCTCTCTTTTTCCTTAAGTTGTGCTTGTATCTATCTTTTTAGGTATATCTCCTCGATATCATCCTTTATCCTTAGGCAGAAAATCCTTTGGATGTAAACATGTATTTGAAACATGTTATGGTTGATGGCTGCAAGTGGTTGCTCGTGGATGCATATACACACACAACCTAGGTTTTAGATCGACTCAATCACTTCATACTGCATATGAATATATGTATTCATATTTGTATGTGGTTGAACTTGATATGTTGTCATATGGATGTCGCATTTGTATGGATGGTTGCGCACTCATGTAGAATTATGAGTAGGGAAAAATTTGCATACATAATGGATTCATGACACTTGCATGATTCGCATTAAGGAGGTCAACTGAATCAGTAGACCGCCTAATTTTTGCATTAGATAAGGACATGTACACATACTATGCATATGATCATGAAGCATTAGAAGTCTTTTAAGGACAACGGATGCCTGTGTTTGTTGGTTGAGTAGATGGACGATTGGATGTTAGGACTCACGTTCTTCCAGACTTGAAGATTTCGGGGACAAAATCCTTTAAGGAGGGGAGAATGTAACACCCCGAATTTCCTGTTAACTGTAAATTAACAAATTAAAGTACAATTAATTCTAAACGAAAGAATTAAGGGAAACGGGTTACGCCATTGCGCTCGTCTCGGAATTCTGCCTGAGATAGAGTCCGAGTTTGCGTGAATCAGACTCCGTATGAAGGAGTTATGAACTCCGGAAGTTTCAGAATTCAGTTTAAAATTCAAAACAGTTCAAACGAAGTTCAAAATTCGAAAAAACAAACCCAAACTGGGCTGGGCGGGAAAATTCCCGCCCAAGCACCAGGTCGACCATAGGGTCGACCTGGGTGACCAGGTCGACCATAGGGTCGACTTGGGGGGCGACCTGCCCAGTCGACCTGGTTTGGCCCTGGATGGCCTGGTCGGGTTCTGGTCGAATTTCTGAGCTTTGGCTTGTCACTAGGGCTGACATGTCGCTTTCTGATTGGCTTTTCTTGAGATGGATGACCTTGATTAACTCTAGCTTCGTCGACGGCTCTAATTAGTTTGAAAATCTATAAATACAACTCAATAAATACAACTCAACTCTCAACCTAAATTCACACAAATAATATAGAACTTAAGCCATCATGCGGCTGGGAGAAAACTAGGAGTAGCCGTCAGTTAGAAAAAGCTTAGAGAAAAGCCAAAACTAAAGTTAAAACAAGAATCAATCAATGTTTGTCTTCCCAAAGGAAAGCATTTCAAATTCATAACTTAGAAATCAGAAAACAAGACCGTCGTTTGTTGTAAGTATAGTGATTTTTCCAATGTGAATAAAAGTTAGGATTTGATTCGATGTAAATTGGAAATGGAATTGTGCTATTATGTAATAACGATGTTAATTCATATCTATGTGTTGTAATGATTGTGGTATTGTGATGTTTGTGGTATAATTGACTTGATGTTGGATCCATTAGAATGTTTGTGGGTTAATCTAGTTGATGTTGGATCTATTCAAATTGACATACAAGTTATTTAGTTCATATCTACACCTCCATGCTTAGGTGATTATGACAAGTTATATGATGTACAATGGAACCTTTATGCCTAAATGATTATGTTCATATACATGCTCCTATGTTTATACAAAAGTTGTAAGGTTCATAATTGGATCTATGCCATGATCCACTTTAATACATGTTTCATGTTGTAATTAGACATATGCTTGGATCTAGTTCACACATGCGATGAAATTATTCACACTTTATGGACATGTCATATTCTTGTCGTATGCTAGTGATGTTCGATGTTATGCCTAGATCTAAACATGTTTAGGCTTATGTTGTCTAAATTATATGCTAATTTATGTGATACATGTTTAGTTAGATTCCCCTTTTTAATGCAAGTTCACATGACAAGTTGAAACCCATGATTCAGTTTATGTTGCGAATTCACATATGTGCATGTTGACTATTTTGCAAGTTCACACCTATGATGTTCATATTTACTATGTTGATAATGCCAAGTTTACACCTATGTCATGTCATGTTAATGGATTGCTTTATGCCAGTTTTGTGTACGCTAAATTAGGCTAAGTTTTTAGCCTAATATTATATGTTAAAAATCATGCAAGCATAAAATTAGGCTAAAGTTGTTAGCCTAATATTTAGATGGGGAAACGCTGGGATAAATAGGAAACTTGACATAAATTGGTGAAAATATATGAAAATGGCATGTTTGTCACATGCCAAAAATTGGTGGCACTTGAATGTTATAAATTCTTATACCAAAATGGTTAAACTTGAAAAGTGGGCCATAACATTTAATTGTTAGAAAATTTACATATAACAAGGAATAAAGACAAATATGTAAATTTAGAAAATACGAGTATGCTTAACACGAGGTTGGATTGAGTTGTGATGTAAACCTGCCCGGACCCGCCCGGCTATCCAGTGTCACAACAATACCTATCCAATGTGGGTGGTTAAGTATTGAGCCCAATAAGGACCCGAGGTTAGACTGAGTTACGGTGTAAACCTGCCCGGAACCGACCGGCACATCCAGCAACCGTAACAATACCTGTCTAATGTGAGTGGTTGGTGCTTTAAAAGGCTAAGGACAGTCAGGATGGTAGGGTTAAGTTAACTAAAACACTTAACCAATTCAACATGTTAATTAAACTGATGGGTGGGGTTAGGTAAATACAGACACTTAACCACTTAACATGTTTGACTAGAAAACCCTAGTAACGGGGACCCATTTCAGCAGTAACCCAATTAGGTATCATGGTACCCTGAAACTAGGCAGGGTGGGACACGATTACTGAGCTGATTGTAAGCGGTCAAAAGCAACGGTGGTGGGTGCAACAGTGTGGGTTCTAACGGAGTGCAGGCGTGCACACACTTCGGAGCAGACAAACAGGGCACTGGGGGCACCAGTAGACTAACCTATGCATTTCTAGTTTTGTGTTGGGCCGCCACCATGGGACTTGACACACCCTATGGTGGGACCAGCATAGGTATTTACAATCTTTTGGGGCCGTAAAACACAAATGATTATGCAAGTAGGAGCCGATCTTTAGAAGAAGGGGATCACTTCACCTCCTGCATGGGGTGCCAGTTTAGACAGTACAAATAGGTGTAGAGATGTATTGCAGGGTGCGATAGTATATTCGATTCAAACTACTTTGTCTTAGTTTATGATACTTTCCTATTTCCAGTTTATACCTATCATACCCTTTTTCTTATTCTCATACTGAAGAGTCACTAGACTTACCAGGCTTTATGTCTGACCCTATTTTCTTTCGTCTTCTTTTCTTCTGCCCCCCCCCCCCCAGGTCCACAGGGAGGAAACAACCCAGCTTAGTCAGATTCTTCGCAAGCTTCAAGATAGTAGATGTACGGTTTGGACTCCCTTTCATTGGTTATGGCTGTTGGACACACTCTATAGGGATTTATGCAGTTTTAATTATGTTTTATGCTTCTTTATTTAATACCCAAGACATAAATGATGATGTAATGTTTTGGAAGTTATTATGTGACAGTTATGGAAATGTTTTGTATGAACACGTATTTATGAAATAAAAAGTCTATTGTTTTCCGCTGCTTATATATATATGTTTATATATCTGTCTTGTGTTTATCTGTGACTTTTACTTATAAACCTCCACCAAAGTTAAGGCATTCCCTTTGTGAGTAACCTTAATGGATGGTGGGGTGTTTCATCTAGGGATGACCATCAACATTTAGTTGATTTTGCGTACAATAATAGCTACCAGTCAAGCATTGGGATTACACCATACGAGGCATTGTATGGTGCACCGTGTAATTCTCCGGTTTGTTGGATAGAAACTAGTGATCAGTAGATACTTGGGCCTGAGATGATTAGAGAGACATCGGATTATATCGAAATCGTTCGATAATGAATGAAGGCAGCCCAAGATCGTCGGAAGAGTTATGCCAATAAGCATCGGAAAGATTTAGAATTCGACATGGGCAATATCGTTTTTGTGAAGATTTCACCGTTGAAGAATGTTGTTCGGTTTGGAAATAGCTCCGAGATTCGTTGGACCGTTTCCGGTAGTCAAGCAGATTGGAAAGCTCGTGTATAGATTGGAGTTACAAGAGAATATGTCGAGTGTGTATAATGTTTTCCACGTGTCGTTTCTACGGAAGTGCGTGCATGATTCAAATATGGTGGTATCTCCAGGGCAGTACGAAGACCTAGAAGTAGAGATCGTAGTTTTGAAACCTCGTAAGCCGCTTTGCGTTATGGGGAATGACACGAAACAACTTAGGAGGAAGACGGTTAAGCTGGTCAAGGTGCAATGGAGTGAGGATGATGACAATTATACATGGGAGACGGAAGAGAGTATGAAGACGACCCATCCAAAATTCTTCGTTGAGGTGACCCATTGATATTGTGTTACCTTATATCATTGTAGCTCGTACTATGGTTGTAATAATTCCGCATGCTAGGATACAGCTGTGGATGCATGGATTGATGGATGCAAATTTGGATGGTGAATTGGCTGCTCATGGATGATAGGCATGCAAAATTGTTTCGGTTGCTTATGTTTGCTTGGGATTTCAAGGGCGAAATTCCTTAGGGGGAGAATGTAACAGCCAACATTCTACGTATCGGAGGATCGTAAAATATTTTTAGTTAATTCTCTAAGGGTTGGATCATTCTCATATTTTGATATGTTGTTTATGGATATTTGAGACTTGTCCATAGTTTTTACCAATTTTATTTGTTACCATTTTCCCCCTATCAGTTTTGTACATGGCACAACGTTTGACTGGGATCGAACTAGATGCCAAGATCGATTTCATTGGAAAGGAATGGCATTGCCAATTCCGTAGAGTAGTCAAATTAAAGATTTGGTTTAGCGGTTTGGGAGGAATCGTTGTTCTAGTGCTACACATTTTCTATACAGGTTTTGTGAGCCAATGATGGGCTGATTTGGGGTGGCCTATTGGTGGACTGGTGGGAGGCTATAAATAGGGGGTTAGAGGCATGGAGAACAGTTTACTTTCTTTATTCTCTCATTTGGTTGAGCTTGTTATCCTCCTTGCTCAATCAAATACACCTTTTCCACTATTAAAATTACAGATCTACAAGAGAAGATTGAAGAACTACATCAAACAAAGCTAGATCTACATCAAGTGAAGAGAGATAGCATCAAATCAAGAGGTTTGGAATTCATTCTTTGCTATCCGGGTTGTAAAATTAGTGGTTTCGATTTAATTCAAAGAATTGACGAGTAATAACATCTCTCACAAGGATTCAATCAAACATATGGGTTGTTTGATCTTATTTTTATCATTTTAAGTTGTTTTCACCAAGATCTACATCATGGTAAGTATATTTTCATTTGAATCACCATAGGATCTAATCTACCAAATTAAAACCGGTAATTCTTATGTTAATTCATATGTTTATGCAAGTTTAAATCCATCGTTTTAGTTTATTCATTGATTTATCATGATTTGGTGAATTTTATATGATTGTTGATGATTAATTGTCTTTTAAGTGTTGTTGATGGTTTCATGATGTGTTTGTGGTTGAATTGGATGATTTATATGAGTTGATTGCATCGATGTTGTCGATTGGTGATGATTTGGTCAAGTTTGGAGCTATTTTGGTCAGATCTGGAGTCGGGTCGTTTTTCTTAGGTCGTTGGTGATGTGGCATAAAGCTTGGGTAGTGTGGCTTGTTGCTCAAGAAATGGATGGGTGGAAGGTCAGGTCGTTGGTTCCGGGTTGTGGGAGCCATAGGTAGTAGGTCGTTGGAGGGAGCTTCTGGAGTTAGGACGTTGCAAAGGTTCGAAGTTAGGTCGGTCGGCTTCAGGTCTTTGTCTTCAAGCGTGCTGATAGGCCGTTGAAGCACCTGGAAGTTGGGTCGGGCTTGCTAGGTCATGGAACGACCTAAGGAAGTGGACCAGCTGAAGTCGGATCGGGTGAGGACCTGGTAATGGATGACATAGGGCGTGGTGGTTGTACCTATAAAGTTAGGTCGTTAACGACCTGAGGGAATGACAACATTATGAAACATTGTGGGAAGGAGCAGAAACGTTGTTGTTTGTTTTTCGTAATGCAGAGGTTGGAAATGCTATGGAAGGAATATCGACAAAACAGTGTATATTTTTGGTTCGAGAAGAATGTGACTTCGAAGTGAATTCAAGTAGGAATGTTCGAAGTGTGGTCAAACGTTCGTTGATCGATGAAATATAACGAATGTTAAAATGACTCAAAGTGATGAGTTGGTGGATAATGGTTGCTCGAGAAGGTTGCTTGAGCTATGAATAGCCATCGGGAAGGACAACTAGAGATATTGAAGGTAGAGAGATTATCATTGTCATAGGTTCTAGCTGGCTCAAAGCAAGGGTATAATAGGGGCGCCTAAAAGACTAGAAGGTTGTTAGTACAGTACCCTGGGTATAGTCGAAAGGCCTAGATATGTTTTGTTGTATGGCGTATGGAGTTTTTACTAGAATCGGGGTTACCATTAGCCCTTGACATATGGCAGGGTTGGCCGTCATACGATTAACGATGGTTTCAAAGAAGAATTGGTAGTGGTAGCCAGGGTCATGAATGTTGGTTGTTTTGCTTGTACCATCTCACGTAAGTTGTCTGACGTCGAAGGAGATGTTTCTTGGGTGCTTGTCTAATATTGTTTTAGGCCTTCAGGGCTTATGCTTGAGGGGTGTTGATCTCGATTAGGGTGGTTTAAGTGAGATATAACTAGTTACTATGACTACTATTGTCTGATTACTCCTAATTGTCATGAATGAACTATTGATTTCTAATGCTAGTTTGTAAAGGCTATTACTGTCAGACGTGGGAAAGATGGGTTTGGGTTCTTCTCTGGTGTTTTGGTAGATTGGCTGGTTAATCTGCCTATTCTCATATACTTTGTTGATGATGTTAGATAGTTGTTTTATCGCTCATTAAGACTGTTGATGATGTTAGATAGTTCTTCTATTATATTTTATCCTTGCGCTGTGAGTTATACGAAAGGTTTTGCATTGTGTTATCCTACTCTGATGATCGTCCATAGCTGCCTGACATGTCTTTCAGTGCATTATTCCTCTTGTTTAATGCAGGGTTATGGGTGGTCGTCACATTTGGTATCAAAATTCTGGTTATCGATTTTAGCCGAAGTTCAAGGACGTAATTACATATGAGATACGTATTTGTAGTTTTATGATAGATGTATACTATATATATTAGTGTATAGTATAATAGTGTTTGAACTATATAGCAATTTATCGTAAGTGGCTAATCATTCTATATTACAGATTTAGAATGAGTCGTTGACCATCGAGACACGCTGCTAGGGAGGAGACTGTTTCTGGAGGAGAAAACGGAGGTATACCAGACTACCCAGCTATATTCGAGGCCATGATGGTGGAAATCATGAGGAGGGATCCCGCTCCAGATACAGTCACGATAGATGTAGGAGTTCAAGTGCAGATCCCTGGAGTCGTGGATTTCGCAAAGTTGTGCAATGACTTCACATCTCTGGGAGGAAAACCATTCATGGGGACAGAGCAGACTAAAGAGGTTCAAAGGTGGTTGGATTCTTGTGTACGGATTTTTGGAGACTTGGGTATAGATGATGCAATGAAGAGGAAACTTGCATCAAGACAATTGCAAGGCAGAGCCATGGAATGGTGGAACTCTGTCACTTTGGAAACTGCATAAGAAGAGATTTCATTGGAGTAATTCCAAGTCTAGTTCGAGATGAATTTTATCTCTACTACTCAGAAGTTTTTCTGTTCAAGAAGTTTGTGGAGTATAAGCGGGATGGTCGACCGGTGTCAGAGTATGTTTCTAATTTTGAGGCCTTATCCAAGTATGCTCATTCATATATTGACTCTCCTTATCAGAAGAACAAGAAGTTTGTGATGGGTTTGGATACTTATATTAGAAGGCCATTGGTTGATCAACTAGATGACCCGTATGAAAAAAATAGTGGAAAAAGATGTGAGACATGAAAGCTTGTTTCCCAAAGGAGAAGAAACCGTTGTTGTTTCAGCCAAGGAAGGCCCGAAACCACAGCAGGGTGGTAATAAAAATAAAAGAAGGAAGCAGCAACAGAAAAAAGGAAAGGATGGCAAGAAGAAACCTAAAAGTGAGGTGGTTTGCTACAACTGCCAACAGAAGGGCCATTTTGCTAACGAATGTAAGAATCCTAAAGCTGAAAAGAAGTGCTTTAAGTGTGGAAAATCTGGACATGATAAGAAGGGTTGTCCAGAGCTAGCAAAGGAGAAGCAAAAAGTGAAGGCATATGCTTTGGAGGTTGTGCCATCATCTTCAAGGGTTCCTACTGCAGACGAGAAAGGGAAGGGTTCCATCGTCCAAGGTATTCTTTCAATTAAAGGTGTTTTAGTTCATGTGTTGTTTGATACTGAAGCATCGTATTCATTCATTTGTAATGAGCTTGTGTGCCGTTTGGTTTTGGAACCTGAGATTTGGGATAGACATTTGGTTGTGACTAATCCAGTTGGGGATTCGTCCATCCTTTGTGTGCTTTGTCGTGGTCTAGTGTTATCGAGTCATGGTTGATCTTTTGTGTGTGATTGCTTTGTTTTGAACTTCGCTGGGTTTGGGATCATCTTGGGTATGAATTGGCTCAAGATGTATGCGACAAGAGTGAATTCCGAAAAGCTTAAGGTAAGAGTCGGGGATGTGGAAGGGCGAAGTGTTTTGATTCGATGTATGCCCAAAGATGGTGTCTTCGTGAGCTTTTTATATTCGCTTGTGATTTCACTAGAAGGCTTATCATCTATGCTGATGGCTAATGATTTTAGGACGTCTTTGAAGAGGTCAAAAGTTTACTGCCGCATCGCGAGATTGAGTTTAGAACTGATTTGGTCAAGGGTGCTAGACCTATCGTTATGCCTCTTAGGAAGATAGCGCCCAAGGAATAGCGAGAGTTAGAGGTGCAGTTTGTGACCTTTTGGGAAAAGGATTCATTCGGAGAAGTGTTTCTGAATAGGGTGCACTAGTTTTGTTTGCAACCAAGGCTGATGGATCTTTGAGAATGTGTGTGGACTATCGTGATCTGAACAAGGTGACTAAGAAGAACAAGTATCCGTTGTCAAGGATCGATGACTTGTTTGATCAGCTTCACAAAGTCAAGGTGTTTTCTTAGATGGATTTGGCAAAGGGATTCCATCAGTTGAGTGTGGAAAAGGAAAGCGTGCCAAAGACTGCTTTTACGACACCATCCGATTTCTTTGGATGGTTGGTGATGCCATTTGGCTGACTAACGCGCAGTGTATTTCATGGATCTTATAAGTAGAGTTTTAAGAGATCAGTTGAACATGTTCGTGCTTGTGTTCATTCATGATATTTTGGTTTACTCTCGGAATGAGGAAGAGTATAAGACGCATTTAAGAGTTATTTTGGAAATCTTGCAAAAGCATCAGTTGAGAGCTAAGTTTTCGAAGTGTTACTTCTAGAAGAGTGAAGTGAGGTTCTTAGGCCACGTTGTCTCTGGAAATGGGATAGTGGTTGACCTAGCTAAAGTGGAAGCAATCCAGGACTGGGATAGACCTAAGAATGCGACGGACGTGAGAAATTTCCTTGGGTTGGCATGTTATTACCGACGGTTTATCAAGGATTTCTCTAAGATAGTTGCACCATTAACAGGATTGAGGAAGGAAAACCAAGTGTTCACATGGGATGCAAATTGTGAGCAGACCTTCTGAATCCTGAAAGAGAGACGAACGAGTGCTCCTATTTTGATGATTCTAAGTGGGAATGAGGAGATGGTGGTATACACCGATGTATATGGTACGGGATTTGGAGCAGTGCTGATGCAGAAGGATAGAGTTGTGGCCCACGTGAGTCGACAGCTAAAGCCACATGAAAGGAATTACCTAACTCATGATTTGAAGTTGGTGACTGTCGTGTTTGCTCTGAAGATGTGGAGACATTACCTATTGGGAGTTCGATTTGAGTTGTTTATGGATCACAAGTCGTTGAAGTACATTTTTCTCCCTAAAGGATTTGAATCTTCGGCAGCAACCGTAGTTAGAGTTTCTGGCATTATATGATTTTGGCATAGCCTATACTCCTGGTAAAGGTAATGCAGTGGAGGATGCATTGAGTCGAAGACACGCAAGTTTTGAAGCGATGTTTTCGGAGTGGAAGCACCTAAAGTACTTGGCAGGATTTGATTTCAGACCACGGTGCGAGAGCCAAAAGCGTGATGCAAAGCTTGTCGAGATTATCTAGAAGTTTGAACTAGAGGATAAAGAGTTCGAGGTCAATCGAGAGGGTTGGCTTCGAAATCAAGGTTGACTGGTTGTTCTTGATAACGACGGGTTGAGAGGTGAGGTTCTAAGGGGACGTCATCACTCGAAGTTGATGATTCATTCTGGTGGTAATAAGATGTATCGAGACATGAAGCGATCTTACTACTTGGAAGGGAATGTTGAACGAAAGAAGCCAATTGGATTGCTTCATCCATTGGAAATTCCTACGTGGAAGTGGGAGTAGATATCGATGGATTTTATTGATGGACTACCTAGATACAGGGTAGGAAACAAATTAATTTGGGTCATCGTGGATCGCTTGACCAAAAATGCAAGGTTTATTCCTGTCAAGTCCATTAGGACAACATCAAAGTTAGCTGAGCTTTATATAAAAGGGATAGTTCGATTCATGGCATTCCGAAGAGCACAGTGAGTGATCGAGATCTACTATTCACGAGTGGATTTTGGAAGAGTTTGCAAGAAGCTTTGGGAACAGAGTTATGTCTGAGTACGGCTTATCATCCTCAAACTGATGGTCAAACCGAGAGGGTTAACAGAGTTTTGGAAGATCTCCTAAGAGATTGTGTATTGGATTTTGGAGGATCTAGGGATGACCTTCTACATTTAGTTGATTTTGCATACAACAATACTACCAGTCGAGCATTGGGATGACACCATACGAGGCGTTGTATGGTAGACCATGTAATTCTCCGGCTAGTTGGTTAGAAACTGGTGATCAGTTGATACTTGGGTTTGAGATGATTAGAGAGATATCAGATTGTTTCGAAATCGTTCGACAACGAATGAAGGCAGCCCAAGATCGTCAGAAGAGTTATGCTGATAAGCATCGGAAAGGTTTGGAATTCGACATTGGCAATATGGTTTTTGTGAAGATTTCACCGTTGAAGAATGTTGTTCGGTTCGGAAGTAAAGGAAAGTTAGCTCCAAGATTCGTTGGACCGTTTCCGATAATCGAGCAGATTGGAATGCTCATGTGTAGGTTAAGTTACAAGAGAATATTTCAAGTGTGCATAATGTTTTCCATGTGTCGTTTCTACGGAAGTGTGTGCTTGATTCGAATGTGGTGGTATCTCCGGAGCAGTACGAAGACCTAGAAGTAGAGATCGTAGTTATGAAACCTCGTAAGTCGCTTTATGTAACACTCCGAAATTTTAACAACATTAAAGTGGATAAATTAAAGAATAATTAATTTAATATTAAGAATTAAGGGAAACGGACTACGTCATTGCGTCTATGTCGAAATTATGGTTAAGATTGACACCTGGTTTGCGTAAAACAGATAACGTATGAAGAAGTTATGGACGTTAAAAGTTTGGCGAAAAGAGCAGGAATTCCCGGTGCACTTGACAAGTGCGCCAATGTATTTTTGCACTGGTGAACCTGTAAAGTGTGCCCATGTATGTTTTTGGGCACCCGGATCCAAGTGGTGTCGACCCATGGCCCGATTCACCCTAGGGTTGAGGTGTCATTCGAATTCTGGAGGCTGGTAGCTACAAATATACCTCAATTCTCTTGTTTTCTCATACTAAAAACAATGGAGGACAGATGTCATTAGTCCTGAACTGAATCTAATCCTATCTTCTTCTACAAGTCAAGTTTAAAAGATTCAAGCGTTTCAACTATTGATCTGAGATTCAAAACCAACAAATTCTTTTCTACCTTCTAAAATCCAAACACTGTGAGTTAGTTATTTTTAGATTTAAATATTTAAAAGTAAATGTGAAATGACTATAGTTTGGATTTGTTCATGTGCCTATGTTATATTGGAACCATTGTAAATTGCGAACATATGCCATTCTAAATTGATTATAACTTGGATCTAAATCACTATCTTGTCGGGTCTATTGTAACTTTTGTGGCATTTTATGATGTGGATCTTGACCTTATTTGTGTTAGATCTATTTCTAACTATTGGATCTAAATCTCTATCTTATCGGATCTATTATAACTTTTGTGGCATTCTATGATGTGGATCTTGACCTTATTTGTGTTAGATCTATTTCTAACTATTGGATCTAAATCTCTATCTTGTCAGATCTATTGTGATTTCTATGACATGCTATGTTGTGGATCTTGACCTTATTCATGTTAGATCTATTTTAAACTATTGGATCTGAATTATGTGGACATCTAAATTATTAATCAAATCTAGTTTATCACCTTATCCCTATCATATTAGATCTAAACCATTTGGACATCTATATTGTTAATTTAGATCTTACTATGCTTATTAAGACATCATAGTTATGTTAGAATTAGTTAACTGCCACAAGTTCATCAGATTTATGCTTATATGTCCACCTTATCACCATGTTAGTTTATATTTATTCCAAAACAATCACCTTTGTCATATTCCCATCACTTTCCCCTTTTTATTGTTTATGACTAAGCTACTCTCTAGCCTAGATGCTGCCAAATATATGTGAATGCTTTAGTTAGGGAACGGGGGAAAAAGGTTAGAATTGGCATAATTTAAATAATGTTTATATGAATTGGACATATAATACAAAAATGGGGAATAGTGGCATGATCACCTATAAAGACATTGGCAAGAATTGGATAAGAATGACTGTCTAATAATTACAATTAGAAATTTTAATTACATTTATGACACGAGGTTAGGTTGCATTAGTGGTGGAAGTCTGCCGGGACCCAACTGGCATATCCCAGCAGCAACTAATGTCGAACCAAATGTGAGAGGTATAAGTACGCAAATACAAATCGGGCTAAGACACGAGGTTAGGCCCAACTTATGGAATAAGTCTGCCCGGACCCGACCGACATATCCAGCATCCACAAGTTGTAGGCCTAATGTGGGAGGTCTAGCCCATTATAACCATAAATGGACATGGTAATGAATTGGAGTAAACAAGGGACGATAGTAACCTATTATGATTAATTCTTAATGAAAATGGTGTATATAATAGGTAGGCTTGTCCTAGGGACAAGTGGAAGTTATAACATAAGTTATAATAGAAGGAAAGAAAGCTAATTAGTAAACCTTAGTTAAGAAAACTCAGTTAATAAGTAAACAACGTCAAGTTGTAGTGATATGTTAAACAGGAAACTTGTGAACTGAGAAGAAGTATTCTTAATTAAATATTTAGTAAAACATGTTATTGTAACTATGGAAACAGACAATACAAAAGGGATTGAAAGATTACTTCCATTAATTACAATCCAAGGGTGAAAGATTGTAAGATTACTTCTGTTAATTACAATCTAAAGAATAACATGTAATGGGGCTTATTAATGAACTTAAATGGATTAAGTCATATTTATATGAAGTTAATAAGCAAGTGAAACTTTGGCAAGTAAAAAGCAGTCAATATGAATGGGGATAACCTGTTAGTCTGTAATACTTAACCTAGTTGAATCCATAGGGATAGTGTGAACATAAACATGAATAGGGTTTAAGTAAACTTAGTTGATTCAGTGGGAGGGTTAAGTAAATCTTGGGTAGGTGGGTAATATTAGTATATATAGGCCCACACACTTAACCGTTAAAAAAACATGCGTGGATCAGTAGGAGGGTTACGTAAATCTTGGGTAGGTGGGAAATATTAGAGTGTGTGTGTGTGTATATTTATATATATGCCCACAAACTTAACCCGATAAGGTTATGTAATTAAAGACACCTAGTAGTATGCATAACTAGTGGAAATAATAAAGTTATGTAATTAAAGACACCTTTTAGGGTAAGCATAACTTGTAGAAATGATAGGGTTATGTAATTAAAGACATCTAGCGGTATACATAGCCAAAGAAAACTTAGTAGGGGATACAAGACAAAGGGGGGAGCTTGTATCATATTGTGTAGTGTAACACCCCACCTCCGTTAAGGTCACTCACAAAGAGAATGCCTTAACTTCGGTGGAGCGTTTTAGGTAAAAGATACAGATAAATTACAAGACAGACAAATAAAGTAGCGGAAAATAAAGTCATTTTATAAACAATGTGGTTCATTCGAGATTTTACAACAATTGTTTCAATCATACTTTAAAGTAATACATAGAATTTCTGTCTTGATTAAAAAAATTCCAAGTATAAAGAAGCATAAAAAAAATGATATTCCCCAATAAATCATGAACCAGCCATAGCAGTGGAAAGGAGGGTCCAAAGCAATACATCGACTATCTTCGAGCTTGGAAAGAAAACTAAGCTAAGTGGTAACATTTCCTCCCTATGAACCTAGGGGGGAGGGGGTGGAAACGGAAGAAAAGAGGTGAAACAAACTAGGTTAGACATAAGTCTGGTAAGTCCAGTGACTTTCAGCATATAAATAGGCAAAAGCATTTTGACATGAATAAACTGAATATAAGACAATCCCGTGATAACAAGGATAACAAGATAACATTCAATTAGCGTAGATATGATAAAGCAAGATAAACTGAATGCGCTTCTACTCTTTCTCTGCTTCGCTACTACCTTGTTATTCTAATTTTTTACATCTCTGCACTGCCTAACTAGTGTCCCAACTAGTAATCTATGTAAAATGATAATATTACAACGTGATCCCAATCCCCGCAATTATGGTAGCCTTCAGGTGTACATCTAGTATGAGGATCTTACCTCAACCAGCCTAATTGCCATGAAGATGTTAGATGTACTCTTACTACCCTATCGATTGGCTTCCTACTTGTATTAATGTTCCATGTGTCTGTGTCAATCTGCTCTCTCTTGCATGTAGATACCATGTGCTGGTCCCACCATAAGGTGTATCAATCCTTATGATAGCAACCCGACACGATTCAAGATTTACAGTGTATAACTACTAGTACCCAGTGCCTGCTTTTTCCCACTCCGGAGTACGTTCATGCCCGTAAATCGCCAGAACCTACACTGACGTACCCCTACCACTATTTTGACCACTTATAATCAGCCCGGTAATCGTGCCCCACCCTGCCTAGTTTCAGGGTACCTTGATACATCTATGTGGGTTACTGCTGAAATGGGTCTCCGTTACTAGGGTTTTTTACTGGTTAAGTTTGTGGGCCTATATTTACTAATATTACCCACCAACCCGATATGTACTTAACCCTCCCATTGATTCAAATATGTTTACTTAATGGTTAAGTTTGTGGGCCTATATTTACTAATATTACCCACCAACCCGATATGTACTTAACCCTCCCATACATTATGTCATATTGGTTAAGTGTTGTCCATTCATGTTAACTTAACCCACCTACTCATCATGTCATGTTGGTTAAGTGTTTCCTATTAACTTAACCCCGTTCATTCATCAGGTTATATTGGTTAAGTATTTCCCATTAACTTAACCCATTCGTTCATCAAGTTACATTGGTTAAGTGTTTCTTATTAACTTAACCCCACGTGTTCATCATGCTGTATTGGTTAAGTGTCATCAATCAATTCAAGTTAACTTAACCCACCCACTTTTCGTGTTACATTGGTTAAGTGTTGCCTTCTTGTGTTAGCTTAACTCTTCCACTCATCCTGTTATATTGGTTAAGTGTTGCTCTATAGTTTTAACTTAACCCTACCCATTCATCATGTCATATTGGTTAAGTGTTTCTTATTAACTTAACCCTACTCATTCATCATGTCATATTGGTTAAGTGTTTCTTATTAACTTAACCCTACTCATTCATCATGTTTCACTGGTTAACTTATCCCTGCTCACTTGTCTAATTAACATGTTATAACGGTTGTTCTAAATTTACTTAACCCCATCTTCTTGTTTAATTAACATGTTATAATGTTTAAGTGTTGCCTTAGTTAACTTAACCCTACCATTCTTAACATGTCTTGTTCATTAGCATTAACAGATTTATTAATGCACCAACCTATCACATTAGATATATATTGTTGCGGTTACTGGATGTGTCGGGCGGTTCCTAGCAGTTTTACACCATAACTCAATATAACATCGGGTTTTTCTCGGGAATGATGCACTAACCTCTCACATTAGATAGGTATTGTTGCGGTTACTGGATGTGTCGGGCGGTTCCGGGCAGTTTTACACCGCAACTCAATCTAACCTCGGGTTAGGCATGTTTATCTTTTAGCATATTTACCATACATATCCAAGTCTAGATTTTATATGCTAATTATCCCAAATTCACAAAACTAGTCATGTTCCAATTCTCAAGTTATACCCCAACAAAGTTGATTTGCAAGTTATGCTTCACAAATTCAAATTCAACTTATTACTCAAAATAGGTTACACCCAATTTTCCCAAATTTGCAATAATAGTCATGCCCCAAAAATCACAATATAGCACATGCCCTAAGGTTTAGTCATATTGCACCATACAAAATATTCTCCAAAGACCCCCAATCATGATTCATAGTATAAATTATGCCAAATTATAGCCTTTAATTACAGTGCATGCCAATTTACCCAAAATCCCAATTTAGGTGTGTTCAGATTTAATAGTTATCCCTATCTTACTATAGGTTTTCATGCATAATCTCCTTCTTCCAAGTCATAAACTATTATATATAATATGCCCCAATTTTAGGTCTTAAACCACGACATGTACTATGCCTTACATGTTTACAGTTTAATTTACGCCCCAAATCCCAAGTTATATGTCCAATATACTTTATGCCCCAAATCTCAAGTCATATGTTCGATACACTTTATGTTTTAAATCAACATGTGTTATGTCCTCAAATCAGTTACAAATCAGTTATGCCCAACTATACATAATTTAATACTTTTCCCAATTTTAGCGCTGGTCATGTTCAAATCATATATTACGCCCAATTTTAGCGCTGGTCATGTCCAAACATATATTATGCCCAATTTTAGCGCCGGTCAAGTTAAAATCATATATTATGCCCAATATTAGCACCGGTCATGTCTAAATCATACATTATGCATAATTTTATTTCAACGTACGTTCATCTCTTATGAGATTTTGCTCAGGCTCACAGTAGCCTGGCTATAAACAAAAAGGAAAGAAGAGTTAAAGAATGGACATAATATTATCAATGGGATAGATCCAATGGATATAGAAAGATAGATAGAAATAGGCATAATCTCAGATTCAGATTTATTACAATGTCAGGATCACAATTAACTTTTATTTCTGAAAGTAACATGAACTTACAAATTACAGAAAGGTCTTGAATTCTGGGATCTGATTTCTGAATTTGATTAGCTACTCCTTTGATGTAGACTTTGATTGTTAACTTGAAAATTCGAATTTGATTGATTAAGGTGGAGGCTAGGTCACTTTAGGTGTTAGTAGCATATAAACGCTTATGAATTCATGTGTAGAAAACAATAGGTTTAGGGGTCTTTTTATAAGTGTATAGGGATTTTTAGAGCCTTCAGATCAGTTTAGAATTCATCAGAATCGTTCATAGCAGAAAAATATGTCACACAGCGAATCAGGGAGCGGCACATCAGCCAAAACACGTCGTCCATAAATTTCGTTTAGATCTGGAAAAAGGGGTCGACACCCTATAGGGGGTCGACACCTATGTCGACTCCCCTATAGGGGGTTCGACTCTTATGTCAACTCCCCTTAAGTGGGGCCGACACCTATGTCGACTCCCCCTAGGGGGGTCGACACCTGTTGAGCGGGAATTTTCCCGCCCACTTCCCTTTGACTGATTTCGAATTTTAGGCCTGTTTTGAACCTTCTGGACTTATAATATTCATATATAATCTTCCTAGTGCAAATACAAACTTCTTAGGCTTATAACTTCTTCATACGGAGTCCGATTTACGCAAACTCGGACTCTATCTCAAGAAGAATTATGGAATGAACGCAATGGCGTAACCTGTTTTCCTTAATTCATACTTTTAAAATTAAGTATTCTTTAATTCATTACTTTAATATCCACAGGAAATACGTGGTGTTACATGTGGGACCTGTTTCATCCAGTAATCCAGAGTAGGTATCAAAACATGTACTCCATACTAGGTCGAAGAAGGGGCACGCTTACTGGACTGATTGTAAGAGATCCAAACGTGGAGGACGGTGTGGCTGGCGCAAACCGACCAGGCCATGTGCATGCATGAATCGTGCAGAGGGGAATAAGACGACCGTGACACCTGTAGATATGGTTGTGCACATTATTAACGAAGGGTTGCCACTCTAGGAAGTGATACCTCCTACTGTGGGGCTGGCACAGGGTATCTACACGGATAAGGAGCCGATTGATTATGGTAGTTAGGATACATCTAGAATCTGGTAAGTTTAGGAGTCTGTTATTGGGCTGCCTGTGGATTGTATGGGGTTAAAACCTCTCACTAGAAGTACGCCTAAGTCTACCATCTTGTCCGTGTTAAGGATCATCTCATTCCAGTTATACTAGTATTGTGCAGAGGAATCTTTAGAGAAGCGTATCACCCTATCATGTTTTCCTTGTCATACCTGTCTCTTATAGTGTTATCTTTCTTATTTATCTTATATGCCTATCATGCTACTTTTATTTATTTACTCTCTAAAAGTAAGTAGACTCTCCAGACTTTATATCTGGCCCTTTTTATTTCCTCTTCTTCCTCCCGTCCACCCCACCCCCCAGGTTCATAGGGTGGGAATTCTCAGGCTTAGTCAAGACTCGGTTATCATCTTGCTTGGAGAAGGTTTTGAAGTATTGCTCAAGTTTGTATCTCTACTATGGCTTTGTCTCTTTTTGGGGAGTTATGTTTTTCATGTACTCTGATGGAACAAGACAGAAAGTTTTATATTATTGTAATGGCTTTTATGCAGTTTCAGACTTATGGTATTTTGGACCATGATGTTATGATTTTACGTTTGAAATAAAAATTTAAATTACGTTATTGCTTTTATATATGTCTTGTAATATTTATGTTTCTGTTTACCTATAATGCTTCACGAAACTTAATGCATTCCCTTTGTGAGTGACATTAACGGACGTGGGGTGTCACAATTGGTTCCAGAGCTGAAGGTTACCGGATTGGATAAAGTTTTTGAAAATTATTTTCAAAAAGGTTTTAAAAGAAAGCATTTACAAAAAGAAAAGACTATTTTGAAAAATATATTCCCCAAATCCATATGTAATATCTCTCGATTCTCTGGTTGATTCCTTTTCCCTTTTTGGCTGGGGAACCGATTCTTCCCGAAAGGTGTCCTCATTTCGGCATGATGCTGTAGGCATGTAAACTACGACACATGTCGAAGGGCAATGAAGTTCCTAACCTCCATCTGTAGCTGCAGTAGTATCACCTATGGCTAATTTTCTTGAGCTTCGTAAGGATTTCCGTGCGATGCAGGCAGCTTTCGAGAGACTAGTTAGCTTGTTACACAAATATGGTTAAAAAAAGAATAATGGAGTTAGGGCTAAGGAGCACAGCCCAAGGTTGAGAAAAATGATGGCCTTGGAAGGGAACATAGATAAAGTTCAAATAAAGGTGAAAAGGAGAAGTTAAGGTTGAGGAAACACAAAATAAAAGGGTATGGCTCAAGAAAGGACGACAACACCAATAGAAGAAGGGCGGAAAGAATGACAAGGCTAGGGGTAAGAGGAAGTGCCATCATTGCGGGCGAGAGGGTCACTTGGCCCAGGGCTGCAGGAAAAGGAAGAATGCTTACTTCGTTTGTGAAGAGGTTGGACACTATTCTAGGGAATGCCCAAGGAAGCAAGGGCAAGGTTAAAGGACAGGAACCTCTGGAGGGCAAGCGAATGCTCTCATGGATAGTGCACCAGATAGAGGTAGGAAAGTTTCCATTGAAGGCTTGATTTCTCTTTCCAATCATCCTACAAGAACTCTTTTTGATTCTAGTGCTTCGCATTCATTTACATATAGTTCTATAGTTGAATCTCTGCACTTAAATAATAATATGGTAGTGGATCCCGTTGTTGCCTCAAATCTCATAGGTGGTTCGGCTCATTTATCTATGATTTGTCGAGGTTGGAGAATATCATTGTTGGGCATTGAGTTCGAGTGCGACGCATATATGCTTGGGATCATGGGCTATGGGTTGATTCTAGGGATGGGCTGGCTAACCACATATGGTGCCATTCTGGATTATGAGAAGAGGGTTGTTAGGCTTCTGACTTGCCAAGGGAGGACCCTCGAGATTTCTTGTGACCCCAAGGGGTCTGTTATTTTGAGTTTCCTAGAGTCACTTGATGCATCTATCGATGATCTAAAATCTGTTCCAGTAATTCGTGAGTATCCCGATGTCTTTGATGAGGTGCGGGGTTTACCCTAAGGCGCGAGATCGATTTCTGTATATATTTGGTGGACAATGCAATGCCAGTTGCATTGCCCGTGCACCATATGGCTCCAAGAGAAAGTAGAGGAGCTACTTGAGAAAGGGTTTTCTTTTGGGATGGGATGAAGAAAGGTGTAGAAGATTTTGTTTCTCAATGTCTGATTTGCCAGCAAGGCAAAGCTAAGCAAAGGAAGCCTGGTGGTTTACTTCATCCTTTAGAGGTCCTGCAGTGGAAGTGGGAGAGCGTCTCCATGGATTTCATAGATGGTTTGCCTAGATCAAAGAAGGGAAACACCAACATTTGGGTGATAGTAGACAGGCTTACTAAGAACGATCATTTCATACCAGTTAAGAGTAAGAGGACGGCAGCATGGTTGGCAGCAATTTACGTTCGTGAGATAGTCCGTTTTTATGGAGTACCTTCCAATATCGTAAGAAATCGTGATCCCATTTTCACTAGTGAATTTTGGAGGAGCTTGCAAGAAGCATTAGGTGCACAGTTATGTTTGAGCACCACTTATCATCCTCAGACCGATGGACAGACGGAGAGGGTGAACAGAGTTCTAGAGGATCTTTTGAGGCTGTGTATCCTAGACTTCGGAGGGACTTGGGAAGCGCACCTTCCTTTAGTAGAGTTTTCCCACAACAATAGTCATCAAGCAGGCATTTGGCATGGAACCTTTCAAAGCATTATATGGACGACCCTGTAGATCACCGAGTGGTTGGTGGGGATCTACGGAATGAATTTTACTTGGATCAGAGGTTAAGAAGCTATGCAAACGAGGAGTCAAGTTGGTGAAGGTTCAGTGGGGAGACAACCAAGAAGATGCAACTTGGGAGACCGAAGACAAGATTTTTGCGCTTCATACCCTTTTCTTTTCAAGGGAATGTTTTTAACTCCTCTTCCAAAAGCTTATATTCACATTTTCTTCTATCATCTGAGTATACCCTATCAATCGAATCTTCGACCTTTAGGTAGGAAATCCCATGATTGTAAACATGTGTTTGAGACATGTTATGTTTGATGGATGCAAGGGTTTGCTAGTGGTTGCTCGAGGATGCATACACACACACACATTAGGCACTAGTTCGGCTCAATCACTCTCATACTGCATATGGACGTGTGTGCATTTTTCTTCTTTTAATGTATGAAAGTGGATGTATCATCATATGGATGTTGCGTTTGGATGGATGATTGTGCACACATGTAGAACTTACATGTTATAATAGGATTATTTGCATACATGTTGGATTCATGACACTAACATACATTGCATTAAGGAGGTCGACTGAATTAGTAGTGTAACACCCCGAATTTCAGTTAATGCTAAAATTCACTAATTACAGAATAAATAATCTCAGATGTGGGAATCGGGGGAAACGGGCTGCGTCATTGCGTTCGTCTCGGAAAAAATACGCAAAATAGAGTCCGAGTTTTCGAAAATCGAAGTCCGTATGGCCCAGTTATGGCCCGATGAAGTTTGCAGAAAATTCAAAACTAAAAACAGAATTAAGAATTTAAAATTCAGATTTTAAATTGGACAAGTGGGGTCAGGCGGGAAAAATCCCGCCCTGACCATGTCGACAGGGCTGTCGACAGGCCTGTCGACAGGGGTGTCGACTTGCCTGTCGACAGGGGCGTGGCGTCCAGTGAACCTGGGTGCACCAGGTTGGGTTCTAGGCTGGCTTGGAGGGCTGGTTCTAGAGATTTCCTAAATCTAAGGGTCCTAATCTAATCTAGGGTTAATCTAAGGGCCTAAAACACTCACCTAATCCTATAAATAAGACCCCAACCCTACCCTAATTCATTCATAATTAGGTCTTGTAACTAAACTATGGCAAAATGAAATTTGAGCATGGCCTCCACAAATCAATGAAGAGAGGTGCAAGCTAATCATTCTCTAATCAACCTCTAATCCATTCTAAGCATCTTAATCTTCTTCATTTGGAGTGCAAATTTGCTAGTGGTGAGTTTCTATCACTTTAACATCAATTGTTAAAGTAAGTAGATTGGGTGTAATGAGACTTATGGTCTTGAATGCGGATTATAGAGTTTGAATCATTTATAATGATATGCTACTCTATGTCATCTTATGTTTATGCATATGTAATAAGTGGTTTTATGCATGTTTAATAAGATGGATTATGCATGTTTAACAAGTGGGTTTATGCATATTTAATAAGTGGGTTTATGCATGTTTAAACAAGTGAGTTATGCAAGTTCATATGCAAGTCATGTGTGTAATGCTATGTGTATGATGTTATGAAAGTTCATATGCAAGTCATGTGTGTAATGCTATGTGTATGATGTTATGAAAGTTCATATGCAAGTTATGTATATGCTTAATTGCAAGTTTAACATGATATGCAAGTTATGCATGCTTATGCAAGTATGTGAATGCTCATGCAAGTATGAGAATGCTTATGCAAGTTATGTGTATGCTTAAATGCAAGTTTAACATGATATGCAAGTTATGCATGTTTATGCAAGTATGTGAATGCCTATGCAAGTTATGTGTATGCTTAAATGCATGTTTAACATGTTATGCAAGTTATGAGAATGCTTATATGCAAGTTCAACATGTTATGCAAGATATATGTATGATGATATGCAAGTTTGGGTTAAATATAGTTGGGTTAATATATGCTCATATATGCAAGTTGACATCCTCTTAACCCATGATAAAGTTATATGCTAAGATGTGGTGAAACCCATGATACTTGTGATGGACCTTTCCTTTATTATGTCATGGAAAGAGAACGATTTACGTGGGTAACGATGGGGCGAATAAATATGTTAATAAAAGTGTGATTGGGTATGATTAAGCATACCATAAAAATAAATTAACATAAGTGGGAATTTACCTATTGAGTTAGGTCTACCCCATGGGAATTTACCTATTGAGTTAGGTCTACCCATGTTATGAAAAATGTGTAATTAATTAGGGATAATTAATTATGGGGGTGATTAATTAGGTGTAATTAATCGACTAAGACACGAGGTTGGACTCATTTGTAGTGTAAAACTGCCCGGACCCGACCGGCTTAACCAGTTGCTACAAATGTCAGCCCAATGTGAGAGGTCTTAGCCATAAATTAAATACGTGATTAAAGTAAAGACACGAGGTTAGACTCTGTTATGACGTAAGACTGCCCGGACTCTACCGGCTTAACCAGGCGGTCATAACAGCCAGTCTAATGTGGGAGGTCTTTGTGGGAGATCACGGTCTTAATTAATTAAGAAACACTTAACCATATTAGCATGTAGTGGGGCATGAGGGGTTAAGTGGGTGCCTTGGGTGGCACGTGGAAATTCAGTGGTTGCCTTGGGTGGCATGTGGAATCTAGTGGGTTGCCTTGGGTGGCAATAGAAAATACGATTAGAATACTTAACCAATTGAAACATGTAATTAAACATGATTAAAGGGTTAAGTGGGATTCACTAGATAAGTGACAAGCTTAGGTGGGTAGCTTGTGGGGGCCCATTTCAACCAATATCCCAAACGTATCTTTGTGGGCTCGACCCATGTCGAGTGACGGGACACGCATATTGGGTTTGATTATAAGAGGCCAAAACGGGTTAGCGGTGGCAACGCAAGTCCAACGGGTTTCATATGCGTGTGTGGACCCGGGCTGGTAGGTAAGACGTTGTTGCATCGTGTAGATATAAGCCGTGCACCGCTTGTTGTATCGGGTTGCCACTTTGGGGAGTGATACACCCCACTGTGGGGTCGGCACGGGTATCTACGGTAGGGAGCCGATCGCTTGGGAGTAGTGGGTACACCTAGTGGAGATAGGGGCAGACGGCACCTATGTAGTCAGCTAGGGGTACAAGAACTACTGGGAAATTTTCTAAGTCCTTGGGAGGGATCAACCTTTAAGTAGGGATGACTGGTGTGGTGCAGTGTAGTAATTACCCTTGGGTGGGTAGATGCGTCTTTGCGGTTATCTTAGTTTATCCTAGGTCTACCAAACTGCTTGGTATAGCCATTCATCCCCAGACATTACCATATGTCAAACTTATGTCTTCTCTGGTTATTTTAATGATTGTATTGTTAAAGTTATAGGACTCACTCAGACTTATGTCTGACCCCGTTGTTTTTATCTTTTTCCCAACCCTCGGGTCCTACGGTGGATCCTAGCAGTAGTGGAGTTTGATCGGATTGCTGTTCCAGTCTTTAGGAGCTTGGGTAGATGTAAAGCTCCAGTTATCCAGTTATCTTTTCTTTTGTCATGGCTATTGTTGAGAATGGGATTATGTATAAATTTATTTGATGGATATTGTACTTGACTTTATGATGTAACCAGACATGTTTTACTTCCGCTGTTATGAGATGATGTTTTAAAATTTCAAGTACTATTTATATCTGTCTTGTTGTAATTTTTCTGTTCTATATTCACTAAAATACTCCACCGATGCCATGGCATTCCCTATAGTGAGTGACCATAGCGGGTGTGGGGTGTTACACGTGGTATCAGAGCAAAGGTTACCGGAACAGATAAAATTTTTAGAAAACTATTTTTCTAAAAACATTTTTGGAAGAGATATTTTTAAAAACATGTCTTTAAAGAGAAAAGTTTTAGAAAGAAAAGCATAATCCCCAATAGCCATATCTATATCTTTCGAATCCTCCGTTTTGAATCTTTCCTTTTTCGTTTCAGCATGGCTGAGGATCTTAACTTTCCGGAGGGTGTGACGGTACCAGTATGGTATAGGAGATTGATGGAGGCTAGGGCCACCACTGCGGGTCCGGCAAATGTTCCTCCACCAACCGTAGCACCCGATCTTCCTCCTCCCCCTCCTCCTCGCACAGATACTTTTGCTAAGATTTGCAAGGAGTTTAAAGCTATGGGAGGGAAACCTTTTCAAGGATCTGAAACTTTTGTGGAGGCTAGAGATTGGCTTAAAGAGGTGGAAGAATTGATAGATATCTTTGAGATGGAAGAAGGAAAGAAAGTCAAGTTGGCTGCTTGGTTAATGAAGGGAGAGGCCTCATTCTGGTGGGAGGTCACTAATGGAGAACGCCCCGTTGACTCTTGGGCGGATTTTAGGCAAAGATTTGTGGCAAAGTTTCTCTCAAGGGCGGAGGAAAACTTGTATATGGAAAGATTCTTGACTCTAAAGCAAGGAAATCTCTCGGTGAAGGAATATGTTAACAAGTTTAATCAATTGGCAAGGTTTGGCCTAGACTTGGTGAATACACCGGAGAAGAAGGCTTTGAGGTTCGTGAAAGGCTTGAATGAACCGATGCATGGGTTGGCTATGACTCATATCCCTATGGGGGCCACCTTCGAGAAGCTAGTTGACATGGCACTCATGCATGAGGAAGGGAAGGGTCCCAATGCTAGTCAGGCGCCCGAGAAGAAGGGAGATCAAAAGAGACCTCAGCAACAACAGCCAAACAAAGGTGGGAAAGGCAACGGTGGCAAGGGAAAAAAGAAGAAGTGTTTCAATTGTGGGACACCTGGCCACCTAAGCAAGGATTGTCGCAAGAAGAAGAAGACCGGCTGCTTCCACTGTGGCGAAGCAGGACATCTTGTGAAAGACTGTCCTAAGAAAGGGCAAAGGATGGGATCTACCTCAGGAGGACAGGTGCAAGCTCTTATGGCACCGGGTCAGGCTAGGGGGCAAGTACAGGCTCTCGCGGTTCCACCGATTCAGGAGAGAGGTAGAACTATTTCCGTGGAAAGTCTGGTTTTTCTATTTGATCATCCTGTCCGTACATTGTTTGATTCAGGCGCATCGCATTCATTTATCTCATCATCATTAGTTGAGTCACTGCACTTAGACACCAGTCTGGTAGATGATCCCTTGGTTGTTTCAAACCCAATAGGGGGCTCCACTTATTTGTCCATGATATGTTTGGGTTTGAAGATTTCTATACTTAGCATAGAGTTTAGATGTGATGCTTTTGTTTTGGGCTTCACGGGCTATGGGTTGATTTTGGGCATGGACTGGTTATCCAGTAATGGTGCCGTTCTTGATTGCGAAAGGAGAGTTGTTAGGCTCATGACCCGCTTGGGTAACACTCTCGAGATCTCTTGTAATCCCAGGGATTCTGTTATGCTAAGTTATCTTGAATCGCTTGACGCTTCGGTCGAGAGTTTGCAATCTGTTAGAGTGGCCCGGGAATATCCGGATGTGTTTGAGGAGGTGAAGGGATTACCTCCGAAGCGGGAGATTGACTTCCGAATATATTTGGTGGATAATGCTAAACCCGTATCTTTACCAGTGCGCCACATGGCTCCCCGTGAGAGGAGGGAACTCCATAAGCAAGTAGGGGAGTTGCTTGAGAAGGGGTTCATAAGGCGAAGTATATCGGAGTGGGGTGCTCCAGTAGTTTTTGCTACGAAGGCGGATGGGTCCCTCAGACTTTGTGTAGACTATAGAGAACTCAACAAGCTCACAAAGAAGAATAGACACCCATTGCCGAGGATTGATGATCTTTTCGATCAGTTGGTTGGCGCTTCAGTATTTTCTCAGTTGGACTTAGCCATGGGGTTTCATCAGTTGAGGGTGGCTGAGGATAGCATAGACAAGACTGCCTTTAGGACTCCGGATGGTTTCTATGAGTGGCTGGTGATGCCATTTGGGTTGACGAACGCCCCTGCATACTTTGTTGACTTGATGAGTAGGGTGTTCAGGGAGTTCCTTAATAAGTTCGTGGTGGTCTTTGTGGATGATATCTTAGTATTTTCTAAGAGTGAAGAAGAGCATGCCTTACATCTTGGGGAGGTATTGAAGACTCTTCGAGCACATAGCCTTAAGGCTAAATTCTCTAAATGTCACTTCTGGAGGAGGGAAGTGCGGTTCTTGGGGCACGTGGTCTCCAAGGAGGGGATAGCTGTGGATCCCGCGAAGGTAGTATCAATTCAGGATTGGAAGGTTCCAAAGAATGCTACCGAAGTAAGAAGTTTCTTGGGTTTGGCGGGTTATTATAGGAAGTTTATTAAAGACTTCGCGAAGATATCAGCCCCATTAACCCGCTTAACGAAGAAGAATCTTGTTTTCGCATGGGACGTAGATTGTGATGATGCGTTCCGACGGTTAAAGAGAGCTTTAACCACTGCTCCAGTTTTGGTGTTGCCAGATGGGAGCAAGCCATTTGTTGTCTATACCGATGCTTGTGGGACAGGACTTGGCGCAGTCTTAATGCAAGAGGGAAGGGTAATAGCCTATGGTGGAAGGCAGTTGAGAGCCCATGAGAAAAACTACCCTACCCATGATTTAGAGTTGGCTGCTATTGTTTTTGCGCTTAAGATCTGGCGCCATTATCTTCTTGGTGAGAGATTCGAGTTGTTCACTGACCATAAATCATTGAAGTACTTATTCTCTCAGAAGGATTTAAACTTAAGACAGCAAAGGTGGATGGAGTTCTTAGCATCCTATGATTTCGAGATAGCGTATACCCCTGGCAAGGGTAACGTGGTGGCAGACGCCTTGAGTAGAAAGAGGTTGTCATTAAGTCCATTGTTCGTGGAACGACGAAGCTTAGAGATTATCTCGATGTTTGATTTTAGACCTTCCATTGATTATATACCCGGTTTGCTAGCATCCTTGGAGGTTAGACCCACTCTTCTGGGGCGGATTGGGGAAGCCCAGAGGGACGACCCACAGTTGGTTGAGTTGATAGAGAAGCTCATAAGGGGGGAGTCGTCCAGCCATTTGAGTAGGTACACCCTAGACGATAAGGGGTGCTTGCGTAGAGACGGCAGACTTTGTGTACCGCAAGATGAAGGGTTGAGGAAGGTTATTCTTGATGATGCACACCGTTCTAGGATGACCATTCATCCCGGTGGGGACAAGATGTACCAAGACATGAAGAGGGTTTTCTTCTGGGCCGGTATGAAGAAAGATGTGGCCGAATATGTAGCTCGATGCTTGGTATGTCAACAAGTGAAGGCGGAGCAAAAGAAACCTGGTGGGTTGCTTCACCCATTGGAGGTTTCGCAATGGAAGTGGGATAGCGTCTCGATGGATTTTATTGACGGGTTACCCAGATCGAGAAAGGGTAATACAGGAATTTGGGTGGTGGTAGACAGACTTACTAAGAGCGCCCATTTCATACCTGTAAAGAGCAAGAGGACTGCTCCATGGCTAGCTTCAGTATATCTTCGAGAGATCGTTCGATTGCATGGGGTACCCTCTAGCATAGTGAGTGATCGAGATCCTATCTTCACTAGCGAGTTCTGGAGAAGTTTGCAGGAAGCAGTGGGAACTCAATTGTGTCTGAGCACCGCATATCATCCTCAGACGGACGACCAGACTGAGAGGGTGAATCGTGTTCTAGAAGACCTTTTGAGGCTTTGTATCTTAGATTTTGGAGGTACATGGGAAGAGCATCTTCCGTTGGTGGAGTTCTCATATAATAACAGCTTTCAGTCCAGTATTGGTATGGCTCCTTTCGAAGCTCTCTATGGAAGGCCTTGTCGATCACCTACATGTTGGTGGGAATCTACGGATAAGATCTTGCTTGGACCTGATATGATTAGGGAGACTTCTGAGAAGATTGACTTGATTTGAAGAAGGATGAAAGCTGCGCAGGATAGGCAAAAATCTTATGCGGACAAGAGGAGGACGGACCTTGAGTTTGAAGTTGGGGACATGGTCTTTGTTAAAGTGTCTCTATTACGAAATGTGGTTCGCTTTGGATCTGTTGGGAAGTTAGCACCAAGGTTCGTAGGGTCGTTTCCTATTAAGGAAAGGATTGGACGGATGGCGTATAGAGTGGAGTTGCCCGACAGACTTAGTGGTGTACATGATGTATTCCATGTGTCCCATTTGAGGAAGTGCTTACATGAGACCGCAGAGGTGGTAGAGCCGAGCTTGCTTAAAGAAATGGAAGTAGAGCGTGATGCGACTATTCGACGAGCTCCTACCCGCATCCTTGGGTCAGAGACTAGGAATTTGAGGAATCGAGAGGTTCATCTAGTCAAAGTGCAATGGGGAGAAGACGAGCGCAACGCAACTTGGGAAACGGAAGCGAAGATGCGTTCATTGTACCCATTTCTTTTTGAGGGTATGTCTTTTAACTTCTCCTTTATCGTTTGTCTAGTACTTATCTTGTCTTTAGTATGTCCTCTCATTAGTACCTTTGACCTTTAGATAGGGTAAACCTATGGTTGAAACATGTGTTTGAGACATGTTATGGTTGATGGATGCAAGTGGATGCAAGTGGTTGCTCGTGGATGCATATACACACACTCTAGGCACTAGATCGGCTCAATCACTTCATATTGAATATTGCATAAAATTGTGTGTAGAAAGCTATATTTATGGATGTCTAATGATTGTGTTATCATATGGATGATGCATTTTGGTGAATGATTGTGCACTCATGTAGATCTTGTATGTGTCGATAGGGTTCTTTCGCATACATAATGGATGCATGGCACTATCATGGTTTGCATATGTTCATACATTAGATAGGGAACATATACACACACTTTTTTTTTTGCATATGCTCATACATCATTAGAAATTGTTCTAAGGACAATGGATGCCCGTGTTTGATGGATTGAGTAGATGGTTGTTTGGATGGTAGGATATTCATTCTCCTTAGCTTAGAGATTTCGGGGACGAAATCCTTTAAGGAGGGGAGAATGTAACACCCCGAATTTCAGTTAATGCTAAAATTCACTAATTACAGAATAAATAATCTCAGATATGGGAATCGGGGGAAACGGGCTGCGTCATTGCGTTCGTCTCGGAAAAAATACGCAAAATAGAGTCCGAGTTTTCGAAAATCGGAGTCCGTATGGCCCAGTTATGGCCCGATGAAGTTTGCAGAAAATTCAAAACTAAAAACAGAATTAAGAATTTAAAATTCAGATTTTAAATTGGACAAGTGGGGTCAGGCGGGAAAAATCCCGCCCTGACCATGTCGACAGGGCTGTCGACAGGCCTGTCGACAGGGGTGTCGACTTGCCTGTCGACAGGGGCGTGGCGTCCAGTGAACCTGGGTGCACCAGGTTGGGTTCTAGGCTGGCTTGGAGGGCTGGTTCTAGAGATTTCCTAAATCTAAGGGTCCTAATCTAATCTAGGGTTAATCTAAGGGCCTAAAACACTCACCTAATCCTATAAATAAGACCCCAACCCTACCCTAATTCATTCATAATTAGGTCTTGTAACTAAACTATGGCAAAATGAAATTTGAGCATGGCCTCCACAAATCAATGAAGAGAGGTGCAAGCTAATCATTCTCTAATCAACCTCTAATCCATTCTAAGCATCTTAATCTTCTTCATTTGGAGTGCAAATTTGCTAGTGGTGAGTTTCTATCACTTTAACATCAATTGTTAAAGTAAGTAGATTGGGTGTAATGAGACTTATGGTCTTGAATGCGGATTATAGAGTTTGAATCATTTATAATGATATGCTACTCTATGTCATCTTATGTTTATGCATATGTAATAAGTGGTTTTATGCATGTTTAATAAGATGGATTATGCATGTTTAACAAGTGGGTTTATGCATATTTAATAAGTGGGTTTATGCATGTTTAAACAAGTGAGTTATGCAAGTTCATATGCAAGTCATGTGTGTAATGCTATGTGTATGATGTTATGAAAGTTCATATGCAAGTTATGTATATGCTTAATTGCAAGTTTAACATGATATGCAAGTTATGCATGCTTATGCAAGTATGTGAATGCTCATGCAAGTATGAGAATGCTTATGCAAGTTATGTGTATGCTTAAATGCAAGTTTAACATGATATGCAAGTATGTGAATGCCTATGCAAGTTATGTGTATGCTTAAATGCATGTTTAACATGTTATGCAAGTTATGAGAATGCTTATATGCAAGTTCAACATGTTATGCAAGATATATGTATGATGATATGCAAGTTTGGGTTAAATATAGTTGGGTTAATATATGCTCATATATGCAAGTTGACATCCTCTTAACCCATGATAAAGTTATATGCTAAGATGTGGTGAAACCCATGATACTTGTGATGGACCTTTCCTTTATTATGTCATGGAAAGAGAACGATTTACGTGGGTAACGATGGGGCGAATAAATATGTTAATAAAAGTGTGATTGGGTATGATTAAGCATACCATAAAAATAAATTAACATAAGTGGGAATTTACCTATTGAGTTAGGTCTACCTCATGGGAATTTACCTATTGAGTTAGGTCTACCCATGTTATGAAAAATGTGTAATTAATTAGGGATAATTAATTATGGGGGTGATTAATTAGGTGTAATTAATCGACTAAGACACGAGGTTGGACTCATTTGTAGTGTAAAACTGCCCGGACCCGACCGGCTTAACCAGTTGCTACAAATGTCAGCCCAATGTGATAGGTCTTAGCCATAAATTAAATACGTGATTAAAGTAAAGACACGAGGTTAGACTCTGTTATGACGTAAGACTGCCCGGACTCTACCGGCTTAACCAGGCGGTCATAACAGCCAGTCTAATGTGGGAGGTCTTTGTGGGAGATCACGGTCTTAATTAATTAAGAAACACTTAACCATATTAGCATGTAGTGGGGCATGAGGGGTTAAGTGGGTGCCTTGGGTGGCACGTGGAAATTCAGTGGTTGCCTTGGGTGGCATGTGGAATCTAGTGGGTTGCCTTGGGTGGCAATAGAAAATACGATTAGAATACTTAACCAATTGAAACATGTAATTAAACATGATTAAAGGGTTAAGTGGGATTCACTAGATAAGTGACAAGCTTAGGTGGGTAGCTTGTGGGGGCCCATTTCAACCAATATCCCAAACGTATCTTTGTGGGCTCGACCCATGTCGAGTGACGGGACACGCATATTGGGTTTGATTATAAGAGGCCAAAACGGGTTAGCGGTGGCAACGCAAGTCCAACGGGTTTCATATGCGTGTGTGGACCCGGGCTGGTAGGTAAGACGTTGTTGCATCGTGTAGATATAAGCCGTGCACCGCTTGTTGTATCGGGTTGCCACTTTGGGGAGTGATACACCCCACTGTGGGGCCGGCACGGGTATCTACGGTAGGGAGCCGATCGCTTGGGAGTAGTGGGTACACCTAGTGGAGATAGGGGCAGACGGCACCTATGTAGTCAGCTAGGGGTACAAGAACTACTGGGAAAATTTTCTAAGTCCTTGGGAGGGATCAACCTTTAAGTAGGGATGACTGGTGTGGTGCAGTGTAGTAATTACCCTTGGGTGGGTAGATGCGTCTTTGCGGTTATCTTAGTTTATCCTAGGTCTACCAAACTGCTTGGTATAGCCATTCATCCCCAGACATTACCATATGTCAAACTTATGTCTTCTCTGGTTATTTTAATGATTGTATTGTTAAAGTTATAGGACTCACTCAGACTTATGTCTGACCCCGTTGTTTTTATCTTTTTCCCCACCCTCAGGTCCTACGGTGGATCCTAGCAGTAGTGGAGTTTGATCGGATTGCTGTTCCAGTCTTTAGGAGCTTGGGTAGATGTAAAGCTCCAGTTATCCAGTTATCTTTTCTTTTGTCATGGCTATTGTTGAGAATGGGATTATGTATAAATTTATTTGATGGATATTGTACTTGACTTTATGATGTAACCAGACATGTTTTACTTCCGCTGTTATGAGATGATGTTTTAAAATTTCAAGTACTATTTATATCTGTCTTGTTGTAATTTTTCTGTTCTATATTCACTAAAATACTCCATCGATGCCATGGCATTCCCTATAGTGAGTGACCATAGCGGGTGTGGGGTGTTACAAGTAGACTGCATGATCTTTCGCATAAGTGTTAGGACATATACACACACCTTTGCATATGTTCATATAAGCATTAGAAAATTTTAAGAACAATGGATGCTTGTGATTGGTGGATGAGTAGATGGATGATGGATGGCAGGATACATTCTTCTTAACTTGAAGATTTCGGGGACGAAATCCTTTGAGTATGGGGGAATGTAACACCTCAAAATTTTAACAACATTAAAGTGGATAAAGTAAAGAATAATTAATTTAACAAAAAGAATTAAGGGAAACGGACTACGTCATTGCATCCGTCTCGAAATTCTGGTCAAGATAGACATCTGGTCTGCGTAAAGCAGATAACGTATGAAAAAGTTATGGATGGTAGAAGTCTGGCGAAAAGAGCAGGAATTCCCGACGCACTTGACAAGTGCGCCGATATATTTTTGCACTGGCGCACCTGTAAAGTGCGGCCATGTATTTTTTTTGGGCCCACGGACCTAAGTGGGTGTCGACCCGTGGACCGATTCACCCTAGGGCTGAGGTGTCATTCGAATTCTGGAGGCTGGCAGCTATAAATATACCTCAATTCTCTTGTTTTCTCATACTAAAAACAATGGAGGCCAGATGTCGTCAGTCTTGAACTGAATCTAATCCTATCTTCTTTTACAAATCAGGTTTAAAAGATTCAAGCGTTTCAACTATAGATCTGAGATTCAACACCAACAAATTCTTTTCTACCTTCTAAAATCCAAACACTGTGGTTAGTTATTTTTAGATTTAAATATTTAAAAGTAAATTGAAATGGCTATAGTTTGGATTTGTTCATGTGCCTAGGTTATATTGGAACCATTGTAAATTGTGAACATATGCCATTCTAAATTGATTATAACTTGGATCAAAATCTCTGTCTTGTCGGTTCTATTGTAACTTTTGTGGCATTCTATGATGTGGATCTTGACCTTATTTGTGTTATATATATTTCTAACTATTGGATCTAAATCTCTATCTTATCGGATCTATTGTAACTTTTGTGGCATTCTATGATGTGGATCTTGACCTTATTTATGTTAGATCTATTTCTAACTATCGGATCTAAATCTCTATCTTGTCGGATCTATTGTAATTTCTATGACAAGCTATGATGTGGATCTTGACCTTATTCGTGTTAGATCATTTTTTAACTATTGGATCTGAATTATGTAGACATATAAATTATTAATCAGATCTAGTTTATCACCTTATGTGTGACGATCTCTAAACCTCGTACGATGGTGTTAAGGATAATCATTGGAATATAACACATTAATCATCATTAGCAGAGTATAGATAATAGCATAAGTAGCAAACAGAATAATTTACATAAATATGACAGCGGAATCATAATATGTCACAACATCAGAGGGCACAGTGTAGGATACAACATAGTGCGTAAAAGTACATGATCAGTCTACATCGCCATAAGCGATACATATACATAGAGATTACATGAAAGTAATATTAGTCTACATCGCCAGAAGCGGAATCATATACATAGATAATAATGGCGGAATATCAATAGTCAACACTGAGAAGTAAAGCCTCGCCATATGCCAAAAGATGCACTCTCTGCTGTAGTGCAAAGCCAAAATATGTCCAGCTACCTGGTACTAGGCTGCCTATGTGAAAATAAGGGCACCCGAGTTTGCAAGGTGAAACAAACTACGAGTCAGTCATGGGACTGGTATGAGAAATCTACTTAACTAATTAAACAACAATAAAAAGGCAAATCATAGGACCACGCCACTTTCGCGGAACAGGTTCACTCCAATGATTACCAGTGCATGAAATAAAGTAAATTATTAAATCATCGCAATGCTTTTTATAAAAATGAAGCCATTATAAGACTCAGGTCCCATCACACAATGCAACGCAAGCCGGAGGATAGAGTTTTACCTTATAATGGCCAAGAAATGCTTGATACATATAAAACAAAAGTGTTTGATAATATTACTAGTGCATATATGTTTCAAAAGCGAATTCAATCATAAATATCAATCCTAGATGGCATAGCTACCATCTACTATGTCTCCACATTAGAAATACAATCAAATCAGTGATTTCGTATTGGAAATTGGATTCCATCATGAGTCGATGCAAGGGGCAAGCTCCTCTCCGCTTCAAGACACTCTAGCAAATGCCTCAAGACTACACACTCAGGGTAACCCTTGGAATCGGTTGGGCTTGTCCTCTCTTACGTTTGAGGATTGACAATTCTTGAACACACGTTTCCCGGTCCTTACAGACCTATAATCGAGGCGCCTCGCATTCCAACAACAACATAGGTGAAAATAATATCAATGTTAGGGCTGATAAGTCACTGACACCACCGCAGCTAGAAAGAAACGCCGTGTTCTCCCAGCGGTCCTTATCCCGTTTTTGACTCATACCGAGGTGTGAGGCTCGCGAATCAACGCTATACACAAAGCTACGCCACGTAGGCCATGCTTTGATCATCAACCACAAGACTTTGCTTTTCAACAGAAGCCTTGATCATTTGCCACTTAGGCATGCCACACAGGCAATTCACTCCATGCGACTGATTTCTGTCGATATATAACCTCTGAGCTCGTACGTCTCAGAGAAGGGCGTTAAGCAAGAGAATAAATTGTCCGCCGCCAAACAGATATATATTTAATAGAGATCAATCAGTACAGAACAAAATCCAATGTTAGACACACAGTCCATTTACAAGTTCGTTCTGGGTCTGAACGAAGCCGGAGGCACCATATTCCTCGCATATCCGTACAATCAACAAATACATCCGGACGGCTACCACTTCGGCTCCTTCAAGGTAGCTACTCCAATCATGAGCATCAATAGCGCCCATCCATCCGATGGATGATCGTCGATCTTGAACCGTCTCCATCTCTTCGACTTCTAATCGTCAATCAATTATTTGAAATGAGAATTAACTCGGCCTTTTCAAATAATTCACGTATATTTAGTTTTTCAAATCAGTTCTTTCTATGGTTAAATTATTCGACATTCACATTTCAGTTCTTTGGTATAATTTTCATGTCAAACACATTCAACCATCAAATCTCAAGCAAACCAAGTAGAATTGGTTTATTTCCATTATATATCGTCTATAATATTTTATAACGATATATCGCCATTTTTATTTATTTAAAAACGACCCTATTTATTTAAACGAAGTTTCAGGTCGTGCCGAGGCGCTGTTTTTCCCCAATTTTTTTTTACACATATCTGAAAATCTAACTGTTGGATCTCAACAAAGTTTATATCGTTGGGAAGATATTCCCAAAGTGAACCCAACGGTTCCAGTTTCGTGAAAATCCGATGGTCGGATCTTTCGATATAATCGTTTGAAGTTACGATTTCAAAACGCGAACTGTAGGGGCTCGATTCATTTTATTTAATTTATATTTTTATATATATGTAAATATAATTTATTCGATGATTTCAATATCGTTTTTACTTCAAATATTTCACTAACACGTTTAAATCTCAGAAAATTTCGCCATAACCTCCTTTGTACGGGAAGGGGTTTGGAAATTTATTGGACCGTATTAGGTACCCAATAAATCCTAATAAGCATGCACATATTTATAGTGATATATTCTGGTGTCCACAGGGGAGTGTGTATAGATCATAACTCCAGAGAATAAATTCTCGTCACCCTATAAATGGTTTTTGTGCCTTAATGACCAGAGAGACGTGTTTATTGTCGTCTCAAGACCCGTGTGGGGGTTTTATTAATCTTGCAATTTACCGTTAAATTTTATATAGTCCAGATCAGTCATCAGTTCAACCTGTAATATATAGTCATCGCCATACAAGCCTCTCGCTCGTATTGTAAATATTCAACCTCGTCACACAAGCTCCAAATGCTTATGTGGTACATGATGAAGTATGCCTATCTTCATGAAGTATGTCATGTAGTGTGGTTCAAAATTAATTGTTACTATCCTATGGGGACGTTTATTATTACACACAGAACAACCAGCACTCCGCATCCAATGACATTAACAGGAGTTGATATAATAATAAAACTGCGCATCCAACTCATTAAGGTTTACCAATTTGTCGGGAACACAAATAAATTCTTTACTCAACAGCTAATCCATTTTCCTATTCAACACGTGTGTGTGTATATATATATATATATGTGTGTGTGTGTGTGTGTGTGTGTGTGTGTGCAAAACTAAGCTAAAAATAATATTTCTAGCTAACAAAGGTTTATTTCCACACGTGGTTATTTTTAACACTTCCCACACATGTTAAAAATAATATTTTCAACCCACACATATTTATTTGAACAAGTGATTATTTTTAACACTTCACATTTCGCATAGAAATGATATTTTTAGTGGAAAAAAATACATTTCAACACATGACTATTTTATTTAGTTCACATACATGTTAAAAATAATATTCATAGCAAACAAATATTTGTTTTAACACTTGTATATTTTTAGCGAGTTGTTTACATGATAAAAATGGTATTTTTATCATCAAAAATATTTATTCAACACATGAACATTTTTAGCACTTCATACTTCATATAAAAACGATATTTTTGGTGAACAAAAATATATTTCAACACTTATATATTTTTAGTGAGTCGTTTACATGATAAAAATGATATTTTTATCATCAAAAATATTTATTCAACACATGAACATTTTTAGCACTTCATATTCATAATAAAAATGTAGATTTTATTGTTTAATCTATATATTCAACACATGAATATTATCGACTTCACACATACGATAAAAATATGATTTTTATCGTTCAAATCCTTTATTCAACACATGAATATTTTTTATAGTTTATATATATAATAAAAATGTGATTTTTGTTGTTAAAACAATTTATTTAAAGCACGAATAGTTTATTTATGTGATAAAATGTTATTTTTATCTTTCAAAGAATTTTATTCATCACATGAATTTCTATTCAACACATGAATTTCTATTCAACACATGAATATGGTTTCAACACATGAATTTCTATTCAACACTTGAATATGGTTTCAACACATGAAAATAATTCTAACACATGAATATTATTGAAAATTTCGGCAACATAACGGCAGGGTATTTAAAACCGGCACCATCTCGAGTATGGCTCCTCGCTCTACCTTAAAACCTCATGGTTTTTGACAATGTGGATTTCATACATCTAGTTCGCACGCAGGCGAGTATGTTTTTCTTTTCCACAACCTATTCTAAATTTGTTTCAACCACAAACGGGTATTTTTCAACCACAATGGTATCAATATCAACCACAAACAATCCTATCAACCATTCGCATTATTCACCAAATTTTTCACGCTAATTCACAATCAATAAACATCGTCCATGGTTTGTGGACGAGGGGAGTATATATATATAAATATATTTTGTTTCCATTCCACAACATATACGATTTATATAATGCATGTATAATTCATACATCGCTCATATAACTTATACAACGCATGTCCATGAGGTATACAACACATATATATTTATATTTCGCTTATATAACTTATACAATACATTTCCATTCACATTTTAGTTTAGAAATCTCACATTGGTTTGTTGCTTTGCTAAAAATCGTAGCGAGCTCAGAAAAATCCACGGACACTTCTAGAATGTGGAGAGCGTCGACACGGTCCCGATGTCTCTTGTTTCATCGAATTTCGTCAACATAGCAAAAAGATACGATTTTTATTGTAAAATCATAAACCATAGCGCTTTATAGTGCTATAGAACAGTTTAAAATAAATTAAACTGTTACCTTATGAAATTCCTCAAAACTAGGTTTTGATTTTTCTCAAAATCTGTAACATTATACTGAAATCGAGTAGCACCATGGTGTAGGGCTTGGCGAGGCGCGCACGTCGAGTCAGGGGGTCCCACTCGCACGTGGATCGAGGGAAGGGCAGCGATTTGAAGACGCGACGTTCGTGGTGGTGGATCTCTCGATTGGAGTGACGAGAGGAGGAGCACCTAGTATGGATTTGACGAGGGAGGAGAGCTCTTCAAAAAGTTGAACTGGGTCGGGGTGAAAGGGTTAGTGGTTTCGCCGAAAAATGGTCGGGAAAGGAAGAACCACTTCCGCCGTCGAGCACGAGTTACGGGAGGGGGGCTTGAGATTTTTTTTATAAAATTAAATTATGAAGGAAAAATATGATTGGCCCGTGCTTTATTTAATTTTTAAAATAGTGTTTCTCCATACGAACTCCAATCCAAACCCAACGACTGTCGCCCCTAGCTAAATACCCCCATCCCGAACACAATGAGATATGTTTCGTAGGCCCATTCGACTATTACAGTCAGTTATTCTTCCAATTAAAATATAAAACATTCAATATTCGATTTGAACTTACATTTCAATTTGCGGGGGCCACATACTGATCCCAAAAATTCCAGAAAAATAAATCTAGCTATGTTTTGGCGATACGGTCCCAAAAAATCTAGTTTCGTCGAATTCTGAGACCGTTTGAAAAATGGCCATTTTCTGGTCGATCCAATTTAATAGAAATCGACCAAACACATTTTCCTTGGCCACGCTCACACATTAACTTCAAAAATTCTGGAATTTGAAACTTAGCAATAATTTGACATCCCGGATCCAACAAAAGTGGTTTCGTCGAATTCTGAGGTCGTTTGCAAAATGTCAATTTTCAAGGGCTATATATTCTCCATAGCGACCTTTCTGAAAATTCATTTGGCCATAACTTTTGATTCCCGCTATGAAACTTCGATTTTTCAAATTCGTTAGAAAGATACTCATAAACAGATTTAAATATTTTCGGTTTCACTAAAATTCGTTTTATTTTGCACCTGGTACAGTCAGTTAAAGTTTGAATTCAAATTTTCAAACTGCCGCACCATTTCTAACTCTTTATTTTATTGAAATATTCTATTTCAATTGCCTCAATCTCTTTAAAATAACCAATTTAAAAAATTTAAATTGGCTCGTATTTTCTGGGTTGTTACAATCTCCCCCACTTAAAACCTTTCGTCCCGGAAAAGGAAACAGCAGTACAGTAGGAAACCAAAATGGAAATGCAAAGTATTGTAAAGGTACCTTGCACCAGAGTTAGTCAGAGATGTCCACTCTGCACTTGGGGTAAGCTTGCTTATTGCTTTCCTCAGTCTCCCAAGTGCAGTCTCCAGGATCACTACTCCACTGTACTTTAACTAAATGAACTTTCTTGTTCCTTAGCTCTTTAGTTTCTTTGCCAACAATTTTTAACAGCTCTCTTCTGACTGCTAATTCTCGAGTAATTTCCAAGTCCCGTTGCGCTGCTTCTTCTACAACAAGATGTGGATCATGCACATGTTTTCTAAGTTGAGATATGTGAAACACATTATGTACTCCAGGCAACCAATCAGGTAATTGAACCTTATAAGCAAGAGTTCCAATTCGTTCAAGAATGGGAAAGGGACCAATAAATCGGGGTGCCAACTTCCCAGTTTTACCGAATCGGATTACTCCTCTCATCGGAGAAACTTTCAAATAAACATAATCACCAACAGCGAATGCCAAATCTCTTCTTCTAGAATCCGCATAATTTTTCTGTCGGCTTTGAGCAGTTTTCAATCGTTTCTTGATGAAATCGACTTTGTCTGATGCTTCTTGAATCATATCGGGTCCCAACACAAGTCTGTTGCCAGGTTCTACCCAACATGCGGGAGATCTGCACGGTCTACCATATAATGCTTCAAATGGCGACATTTTCAAACTTACTTGATAGCTGTTGTTATATGAGAATTCTTCCAAATGCAAGTGATCTTCCCATGACCCGCCAAAATCAATAATACAAGCCCGTAGTAAATCTTCTAGAATTCTGTTCACCCTCTCAGTTTGGCCATCTGTCTGAGGGTGATAAGCGGTGCTTAGGTTCAGTTTTGTTCCCAATTCTGTCTGGAATGCCTCCCAGAATTTGCTAGCAAATATTGGGTCTCTATCACTGACTATGTTGATGGGAACTCCATGCAGCTTAACAATTTCTTTGAAATAAATCTGTGCTAGACTTTGGGCGGTTCTATTGGATCTGACGGGTATGAAATGGGCGGTCTTCGTGAAGCGATCTATGATCTCCTAAATATTGTCATTACCTTTCTTGGTTCGGGGCAAACCATCTATGAAATCCATGGAAATTTGTTCCCATTTCCAACCTGGGATTTCCAATGGTTGCAACAATCCGGCCAGCTTTTGTTGGTCGCTTTTGACTAGTTGACAAGTAGGGCACCTGCTAACATGTAAAGAAATGTCCCTTTTCATTGCCCTCCACCAGAATGTAAGCTTAATATCATTATACATTTTGCTCAGACCGGGATGGATACTAAGTTTGGACTTATGGCATTCATCCATGACTTCCTTTCGAAGCTTTGGAATATTCGGGATGCAAATTCTGCCTTTTAACCTAAGAACTCCCTTGTCATCAATCTGAAAACTTATGGGTTCACCTTCCTTGATCCTTTGACTGATCCTCTGAATAAATTCATCGTCTTTCTGGAGGACGAAAATCTTTTCAATCAATGAAGACGTAACGATTAGACTGACGATGATTTCATTCTTTTTACTGAGCACAACAGCTACAACGTTGGCTTTCCCTGGAGTATACAGAATATCTAGATCATATGCTGGGAGAAATTCTAGCCAATGCTGCTGTCTCAAGTTCAGATCTTTCTAGGTGAACAAATACTTCAATGATTGATGATCTGTAAATAGTTCGAACTTCTCACTCGATAAGTAATGCCTCCAGATTTTCAAAACAAAAATGATGGCTAGCAACTCAAGATCATGAGTTACATAATTCTTCTCATGTTGTTTCAGCTGGCGGCTTGCATAAGCGACTACTTGGCCTCTTTGCATTAATACTGCACCAAGACCTCTAATAGAAGCATCCGTCCAAACCGTCAAATCCTGATTGCCATTGATAATGGTTAATACTGGAGCGGTTGTCAATTTTGATTTCAATTCCTGGAAAGCTTCCTCATAGTCGGAAGTCCACTTAAATCTCTCGTGCTTCTTTGTAAGCTTTGTTAATGGACCGGATATCTTCAAAAAATTCTTAATGAATTCTCGATAATAACTAGCCAACCCCATGAAACATCGGACCTCTGTGGGTGTAGTGGGTTGCTTCCACTCTTGAATTGCTGTAATTTTGCTCGGATCTACAGAAATTCCTTCCTTTGACACGACATGGCTAAGGAACTTCACCTCTTCCTGCCAGAAGATACATTTAGAGAATTTGGCTTTGAAGATGTTCTTTCTCAGAATCCCAAATACTTGTTCTAAATGTTTTTCATGCTCGGTTTTTGATTTGGAATAGATTAAAATATCATCGATGAATACCAGAACAAATTTATTCAGAACTTCTCTTAACACCCTATTCATTAGATCGACGAAGTATGTTGGAGTGTTGCATAAGCCGAACGGCATTACTAACCACTCGTAAAATATGTCTGGACCTCTGAAATCTATCAAAGGAACACAGTCTTCTGCAATTCTCAGTTGATGGAAACCTGTAGCTAGGTCCATTCTGGAAAATACTCTCGCTCCATTTAATTGGTCTAACAGATCATCGATGCGGGGTAATGGATATTTGTTTTTGAGCGTCTGCTTGTTGAGGTCTCCGTAATCAACACACAATCAAAGAGTACCGTCTGACTTAGGAACAAACACTACAGCTGCACCCTAACTAGAAAAGCTAGGTCTGATCAGACCCTTCCATAGCAGTTGACGAGTTTGATCGCCTAATTCTTCTTTTGGAGTCATTCTTCAAATTGGATGTACCACTGGTCTAGCATTCGGAATTAGATCGATTCTGAATTCAATTTCTCTTTGCGGAGGTAAGTTTTCGACTTCTTCAAACACATCCGCATAGTTTTTAACAACATGTGTCTTTTCTAAGGAAGTGGGGATAACTTCTAGCGCAGACCAAAATTCTTTTCTATCCAGATCTGAACCATGGCATGGTATAGTAATATATCCAAGCTTTGTTTTAATTTTTACTACTCTTTCCTCACAATTTACTTCAGCCTCGTATTTCGTTAACCAATCTAGCCCGAGAATGATATCGAACTCAGGAAAATCCATAACGACTAGATCAAAAGGAAACCAGTATCGAAAAAAGAAGCAGGTACTTTACAATATGGACTGAGAATAATAGAACCCCCTATTGGATTATGAACTCTAACTGATTCATTAAGCTTTCTTTGTTTTAACTTTAACTTGTTAACAATGTTACTTGCAATAAAACTGTGTGATGCACCAGTGTCAAATAGAACAGATATTTTTAATTGTAAGGGTACCTTCCAAAACATCAGGTTTACCTGCTCCATTTGAAGCAGCCGGCGGGTTCGCCCCGTCATAAACAAGAGCAACTTGAGCATTCTTCCGCAAAGGACAATTTCTGCTAATGTGCCCCTTCTGGTGGCAGTAGTAGCATTCAAAGGAGTTGCGGGGGTTCTGATTTGAGCTTTGTGTGTTTGTCTTCTGCCGCTTTGGAGCGGTGCACACATTGGAATAATGCCCCATCTTACCGCAATTAAAACAGCTTCCCTTGGGTGGCTTACTAGCTTGCTGATTTGTGGATGCTGCACTGCTGGACTCAGGTTGGCTCCCAGAAGCCTCGTGTTTTATTCCCACTGACTCTTGGCGCGGTCTAAATCTAGGTTCCTCTGGTCCAAGTCTTTATAGTGGCAGGCCATTTCCACCAAGTATGCAAATGAAAGTTTGATGTGGCTCATGGCTCTGCCCTGATACTTACGCTTAAGCCAACCTTTTGTTCTTTGCCTTGGCAGTCATGATAAGCTCTGGTGTGTAACGAGATAGTTGCGTGAACTTATTAAGGTAGTCCTAGAAGGAGAGGTCTCCCTGCTGGAGATTGGCAAATTCATCGTGCATGCGCTCCATCGCTTGTTCAGGGATGGACTTTCCCTTAAACAAGGTCTTGAACTCATCCCAAGTTCTCACTACATTTTGGTCCTCAGCGGTGATGGCATCCCACCATAATTCTGCCTCATCTTGTAAAAGCCAGGCGCCCATAAATGCCTTATCTTGATCTCCGAGTCTCAAGCCACCTAAGATCTTTTCACACATTTTCAACCAAGCCAAGGCTTCTGTCACTATGCATGTTCCTGAAAAGGTTTTTCCCTTGAGATTCTTATATCTCTTCGCCACTCGGCCTAGCTCGAATGGCTGAGCGGCTGGTGGTTGTATCAAAGGCCCTTCTGCAATAGGGATTTCCCTGCATGCTCTGCCTCGGCCTCCTTGGCCTCCTCGGACTCCTTTAGCTGCCGCTGCTCGGGTAGCCATCTATCAAGTCCTATATAAGCAAGAAAAGGGGTCAAGCTCACAGAAACGATAATTTTAATATATGGTAAAGCAGAAGAACTTAAGGAAAGACAATGATGTACTGATCAAATTATTTTTGCTATTCTGCTTAGCTCATTCTAGGAAATTAATAATCCTATCTCTAATGAGCTACTCACCTTAGAACACTACTAATTCTATTCTGACGAGGTGTTTAATGTGTTAAATTCCAGAACTAAGATTAACCAAAGCTGTGATACCACCAGTGACGATCCCTAAACCCTGTACGACGGTGTTAAGGATAATCATTGGAATATAACACATTAATCATCATTAGCAGAGTACAGATAATAGCATAAGCAACAAATAGAATAATTTACATAAATATGAAAGCGGAATCATAATATGTCACAACATCAGAGTGCACAGTGTAGGATACAACTTAGTGCATAAAAGTACATGATCAGTCTACATCACCATAAACGGTACATATACATAGAGAGTACATGAAAGAAACATCAGTCTACATCGCCAGAAGCGGAATCATATACATAGATAATAATGGCGGAATATCAATAGTCAACACTGAGACGTCAAGCCTCGCCATATGCCAAAAGATGCACTCTCTGTTGTAGTGCAAAGCCAAAATATGTCCTGCTACCTGGTACTAGGCTGCCCGTGTGAAAATAAGGCCACCCGAGTTTGCAAGGTGAAACAAACTACGAGTCAGTCATGTGACAGGTATGAGAAATCTACTTAACTAATTAAACAACAATAAAAAGGCAAATCATAGGACCACGCCACTTTCGCGGAACGGGTTCACTCCAATGATTGCCAGTGCATGAAACAAAGTAAATTATTAAATCATCGCAATGCTTTTTATAAAAATGAAGCCCCTATAAGACTCAGGTCCCATCACACAATGCAACGCAAGCCGGAGGATATATTTTTACCTTATAATGGCCAAGAAATGCTTGATACCTATAAAACAAAAGTGTTTGATATTATTACTAGTGCATATATATTTCAAGAGTGAATTCAATCATAAATATCAATCCTATACGACATAGCTACCATCTACTATGTCGCCATACTAGTAATACAATCAAATCCATGATTTCATATTGGAAATTGGATTCCATCATGAGTTGAGGCAAGGGGCAAGCTCCTCTCCGCTTCGAGACACCCTAGCAAATGCCTCAGGACTACACACTCTGGGTAACCCTTGGAATTGGCTGGGCCGGTCCTCTCTTACATAAGAGGATTGACAATTAGTAAACACACGTTTCCCGGTCCTTACATACCTATAATCGAGGCGCCTCGCATTCCAACAACCACACAGGTGAAAATAATATCAATGTCAGGGCTGGTAAGTCATTGACACCACCATAGCTAGAAAGAAACGTCGTGTTCTCCCAGGGTCCTTATCCCGTTTTTGACTCATAACGAGGTGCGAGGCTCGCGAATCAACGCTATACACAAAGCTACGCCACGTAGGCCATGCTTTGATCATCAACCACAAGACTTTGCTTTTTAACAAAAGCCTTCATCATCTGCCACTTAGGCATGCCACACAGGCAATTCACTCCATGCGACTGATTTCTATCGATATATAACCTCTGAGCTCGTACGTCTTAGAGAAGGGCGTTAAGCAGGAGAATATATTCTCCGCCGCCAAACAGATATATATTTAATAGAGATCAATCAGCACAGAACAAAATCCAATGTCAGACACATAGTCCATTTACAAGTTCGTTCTGGGTCTGAACGAAGCCGGAGGCACCATATTCCTCGCATATCCGTACAATCAACAAATACGTCTGGACGGCTACCACTTCGGCTCCTTCAAGGTAGCTACTCCAATCATTAGCATCAGTAGCGCCCATCCATCCGATGTGAAGATCATCGGTCTTGAACTGTCTCCATCTCTTCGACTTCTAATCATCGATCAATTATTTGAAATGAGAATTAACTCGGCCTTTTCAAATAATTCACGTATATTTAGATTTTCAAATCAATTCTTTCCATGGTTAAATTATTCGACATTCACATTTCAGTTCTTTGGTATAATTTTCATGTCGAACACATTCAACCATCAAATCTTAAGCAAACCAAGTAGAATCGGTTTATTTCCATTCTATATCGTCTATAATATTTTATAACGATATATCTCCATTTTTATTTATTTAAAATAGCCCTATTTAATTAAACGACGTTTCAGGTCGTGCCGAGGCACTGGCGCTGTTTTTCCCCAAATTTGTTTTACACATATCTGAAAATCTTACCGTTGGATCTTAACAAAATTTATATCATTGGAAGATATTCCCAAAGCGAACCCAACGGTTCCATTTTCGTGAAAATCCAATGGTCGGATCTTTCGGTATAATCGTTTGAAGTTACGATTTCAAAACGCGAACTGCAGGGGCTTGATTCGTTTTATTTAATTTATATACATATATATATATATGTAAATATAATTTATTCAATGATTTCAATACGTTTTCACTTCAAATATTTCACTAACGCCTTTAAATTTCAGAAAATTTCGCCATAACCTCCTTTGTACGGGAAGGGTTTGGAAATTTATTGGGCCGTATTAGGTACCCAATAAATCCTAATAAGCATGCACATATTTATAGTGATATATTCCGGTGTCCACAAGGGAGTGTGTACAGATCATAACTCCAGAGAATAAATTTTCGTCACCCTATAAATTGTTTTTGTGCCTTAATGACCAGAGAGACATGTTTATTGTCATCTCCAGACCCGTGTGGGGTTTTTATTAATCTTGCAATTTACTGTTACATTTATATAGTCCAGATCAGTCATCATTTCAACCTGTAATATATAGTCATCACCATACAAGCCTCTCACTCGTATTGTAAATCTTCAACCTCGTCACACAGGCTCTTAATGCTTATGTGGTACATGATGAAGTATGCCTATCTTCGAAGTATGCCATGTAGTGTAGTTCAAAATTAATTGTTACTATCCTATGGCGACGTTTATTATTACACATAGAACAACCAGCACTCCACATCCAATGGCATTCACAGGAGTTGATATAACAATAAAACTGCGCATCCAACTCATTAAGGTTTACCTATTTGTCGGGCACGCAAATAAATTTTTTACTCAACAGCTAATCCATTTTCCTGTTCAACACATGTATATATATATATATATGTGCAAAACTAAGCTAAAAATAATTTTTCTAGCTAACAAAGGTTTATTTCCACACATGGTTATTTTTAACACTTCCTACACATGTTAAAAATAATATTTTCAACCCACACATATTTATTTGAACAAGTGATTATTTTTAACACTTCACATTTCGCATAGAAATGATATTTTTAGCGAACAAAAATATATTTCAATAACATGACTATTTTATTTAGTTCACATACATGTTAAAAATAATGTTCATGGCAAACAAATATTTGTTTCAACACTTGTATATTTTTAGCGTGTTGTTTACATGATAAAAATGATATTTTTATCATCAAAAATATTTATTCAGCACAGGAACATTTTTAGCACTTCATACTTCGTATAAAAATGATATTTTTGGCGAACAAAAATATATTTCAACACTTATATATTTTTAGCGAGTCGTTTACATGATAAAAATGATATTTTTATCATCAAAAATATTTATTCAACACATGAACATTTTTAGCACTTCATATTCACAATAAAAATGTAGATTTTATTGTTCAATCTATATATTCAACACATGAATATTATCGACTTCACATATACGATAAAAATATGATTTTTATCGTTCAAGTCCTTTATTCAACACATGAATATTTTTTATAGTTTATATATATAATAAAAATGTGCTTTTTATTGTTAAAACAATTTATTTAAAACACGAATAGTTTATATAGTTTATATATGTTATAAAATGTTATTTTTGTCTTTCAAAGAATTCTATTCATCACATGAATTACTATTCAATACATGAATTTCTATTCAACACATGAATTTCTATTCAACACATGAATATGGTTTCAACACATGAAAATAATTCTAACACATGAATATTATTGAAAATTTCGGCAGCATAACGACAGGGTATTTAAAACCGGCACCATCCCGAGTACGGCTCCTCGCTCTACCTTAAAACCTCGCGGTTTTTTACAATGGGGATTTCATACATCTAGTTCGCACGCAGGCGAGTATGTTTTTCTTTTCCACAACCTATTCTAAATTTGTTTCAACCACAAACGGGTATTTTTCAACCACAATGGTATTTTTCAACCACAATCCAAACAATATCAACCACAAACAATCCTATCAACCATTCACATTATTCACCAAATTTTTCACGCCAATTCACAATCAATAAATATCGTCCATGGTTTGTGGACGAGGGGAGTATATATATAAATATAAGTATATTTTATTTCCATTCCAACACACATATGATTTATACAATGCATGTATAATTCATACATCGCTCATATAACTTATACAACGCATGTACATGAGGTATATAACACGTATATAATTTATATTTCTCTTATATAACTTATACAATACATTTCCATTCACATTTCAGTTTAGAAATCTCACATTGGTTCGTTGCTTTGCTAAAAATCACAGCGAGCTCAGAAAAATCCATGGACACTTCTAGAATGTGGAGAGCGTCGACACGGTCCTGATGTCTCCTGTTTCATCGAATTTCGTCAACATAGAAAAAAGATACGATTTTTATTGTAAAATCATAAACCGTAGCGCTTTAAAGTGCTATAGAACAGTTTAAAATAAATTAAACCGTTACCTTCTGAAATTCTTCGAAACTAGGTTTTGATTTTTCTTAAAATCCATAGAACTATACTGAAATCGAGTAGCACCATGGTGTAGGGCTTGGCGAGGCGTGCACGTCGAGGTCAGGGGGTCCTACTCGCACGCGGATCGAGGGCAGGGCGGCGATTTGAAGACGCGACGTTCGTGGCGGTGGATATCTCGATTGGAGAGACGAGAGGAGGAGGCCCTGGTAGGATTTGACGAGGGAGGAGAGCTCTTCAAAAAGTTGAACTGGGTCGGGGTGAAAGGGTGAGCGGTTTCGCTGGAAAATGGTCGGGAAAGAAGAACCTCTTCCGCCGTCGAGCACGAATTCTGAGACCGTTTGAAAAATGACCATTTTCTGGTCGATCCAATTTAATAGAAATCGACCAAACACATTTTCCTTCGCCACGCTCACACATTAACTTCAAAAATTCTGGAATTTGAAACTTAGCAATAATTTGACATCTCGGATCCAACAAAAGACGTTTCGTCGAATTCTGAGGTCGTTTGCAAAATGTCTATTTTCAAGGGCTATATATTCTCTGTAGCGACCTTTCTGAAAATTCATTTGGCCATAACTTTTGATTCCTGCTGTGAAACTTCGATTTTTCATATTCGTTAGAAAGATACTCATAAACAGATTTAAATATTTTTGGTTTCACTAAAATCCGTTTTATTTTGCCTCCAGTACAGTCAGTTAAATTTTGAATTCAAATTTTCAAACTACCGCACCATTTCTAACTCTTTATTTTATTAAATCTAAACCAGTTCGACATCTAAATTGTTAATTTAGATCTTATTATGCTTATTATGACATCATAGTTATGTTAGAATTAGTTAACTGCCACAAGTTCATCAGATTTATGCTTATATGTCCACCTTATCCCCATACGAGTTTTTGTTTATGCCAAAACAATCACCTTTTTCATATTCTCATCACTTTTCCCTTTTTATTGTTTATGACTAGGCTACTTTCTAGCCTAGATGCTGCCAAATATACGTGAATGCTTTAGTTAGGGAATGGGGGAAAAAGGGTAGAGTTGGCGTAATTTAAATAATGTTTATATGAATTGGACATATAATTCTAAAAGGGAAAATAGGGGCATAATCACCTATAAAGATATAGTTAAGAATTGGATAAGAATGAAATGTCTAATAATTACAATTAGAAATTGTAATTGCACTTATGACACGAGGATGGGTTGCATTAGCGGTGGAAGTCTGCCCGGACCCGACCGGCATATCCCAGCAGCCACTAATGTTGAACCTAATGTGAGAGGTCTAAGTATGAAAATACAAATGGGGCTAAGACACGAGGTTAGGCCCAACTTGTGGAATAAGTCTGCCCAGACCCGACCGGCATATCCAGCATCCACAAGTTGTAGGCCTAATGTAGGAGGTCTAGCCCATTATAACCATAATTGGACATGGAAATGAATTGGAGTAAACAAGGGATGATAGTAACCTATTATGATTAATTACTTAATGAAATTGTTGTATATAATAGGTAGGCATGTCTTAGGGACAAGTGGAAATTATAACATAAGTTATAACAAAAGGAAAGAAAGCTTATTAGTAAACCTTAGTTAAGAAAACTAAGTTACTAAGTAAACAACGTCAAGTTGTAGTGATACGTTAAACAAGAAACTGGTGAACTGTGAAGAAATATACTTAATTAGATATTAAGTAAAACATGTTATTGTAACTATGGACATAGACAATAAAAAAGGGATTGTAGATTACTTCCGTTAATTACAATCCAAAGGTGAAAGATTATAAGATTACTTCTGCTAACTACAATCTAAATAATAACATGTAATGGGGCTTATTAATGAACTTAAATGGATTAAGTTATAATTATATGAAATTAATAAGCAAGTGAAACTTTGGCAAGTAAAAAGCAGTCAATATGAATGGGGATAATCTGTTAGTCTGTAATACTTAACCTAGTTGAATCCATAGGGATTGTGTGAACATAAACATGAATAGGGGTTACGTAAACTTGGTTGAATCAGTAGGAGGGTTAAGTAAATCTTGGGTAAGTGGGTAATATTAGTACATATAGGCCCACAAACTTAACCGTTAAATAAACATGCTTGGATCAGTGGGAGGGTTAAGTAAATCTTGGGTAGGTGGGTAATATTAGTATATATATAGCCCCACAAACTTAACCCGATAAGGTTATGTAATTAAAGACACCTAGTGGTATACATAACCGGTGGAAATAATAAAGTTATGTAATTAAAGACACCCTTTAGGGTAAGCATAACTTGTAGAAATGATAGGGTTATGTAATTAAAGACACCTAGTGGTATACATAGCCAAAGAAAACCTAGCGGGGGATACAAGACAAAGGGGAGAGCTTGTATCATATCGTCTGGGACCCGTTTCATCCAGTAACCCAGAGTAGGTATCAAAACATGTACTCCGTACTAGGTCGGAGAAGGGGCACGCTTACTGGACTGATTGTAAGAGATCAAAACGTGTAGGACGGTGTGGGCGGCGCAAACTGACCGGGCCATATGCATGCATGAATCGGGCAGAGGGTGATAAGATGACCGTGACACCTGTAGATATGGTTGTGCACATTATTAACGAGGGGTTGCCTCTTTAGGAAGTGATACCTCCTACTGTGGGGCCGACACAGGGTATCTACGCGAATAGGGAGCCGACCGATTAGGGTAATTTGGGTACATCTAGGCTCTGGTAAGTTTAGGAGTCCTTTATTGGTGCTGTCTGTGGATTGTATGGGGGTTAAAACCTCTCACTAGAAGTACGCCTAAGTCTACCATCTTGTACGTGTTGAGGATCATCTCATTCTAGTTATACTAGTATTGTGCAGAGGAGTCTTTAGAGAAGCGTATCACTCTATCGTGTTTACCTTGTCATACTTGTGTCTTATAGTGTTATCTTTCTTATCCATCTTAAATGTCTGTCATGCTACTTTTATTTATTTACTTGCCAAAAGTAACTAGACTCACCAGACTTTATGTCTGACCCTTTTTGTTTCCTCTTCTTTCTTCCGTTCCTCCCCCCCCCCAAGATTCACAGGGTAGAAATTCTCAGGCTTAGTTAGGACTCGGTTATCATCTTGCTTGGAGCGGGTTTTGAAGTATTGCTCAAGTTCTTATCTCTACTATGCCTTTGTCTCTTTTTGGGAAATTATGCTTTTCATGTACTCTGATGGAACAAGACAGAAAGCTTTATATTATTGTAATGGCTTTTATGCAGTTTCAGACTTATGGTATTTTGGACCATGATGTTATGATTTTACGTTGGAAATAAAAATTAAAATTCCGATGCTGCTTTTATATCTGTCTTGTAAAATTTTTGATTCTGTTTACCTATAACGCTTCATGAAACTTAATGCATTCTCTTTTTTAGTGATATTAACGAACGTAGGGTGTCACACTTTGCATTATGAGGAATGACACGAAACAGCTTAGGAGGAAGACGGTTAAGCTAGTCAAGGTGCAATGGAGTGAGGATGATGACAATTGTTGTAACACCCCGCATTTTTAAATTAAAAATGTACAAATATGTATATATGCATAGATAGATAAATAATGGTGATGTATAATGAAAATTAATTAATATATGGAAGAGAAGGAAAAATTAATTCGATAACAGTGTGCATAACGGAAAAGATAATAAAATAAGGATATTTAATTTAAATATTTGGAATTAAGTAAAAAGGACATCACATTGCATTCATCACGGAATTCTGCTTGGAATAGAGTCCAAGTTTTCGAAAATCGGACTCCGTATGAAAGAGTTATGGCCTTTGGAAGATTCAAGAGAAATTCAGAAATTAAATAGTAAAATAACCAGACAGGTCGACCTAGAGGTCGACCTATACTAAGGCAGGTCGACCTACCCCAGGCAGGTCGACCTGGAGGTTGACCTCCCCTAAAACAGGTCAACTTGGGGGTCGAACTCCCCCCAAATCTGGGCAGAATTCATTTTCTGCACCTAGACGCGATTTCTGACCTGATACGTTGACTAAACAGCTATATAATGACCCTTAACCCATTCTTTTTCTTCACCCAAGCCTATGGCGATGCCATTGCTCTGTTCTAACTCAAATTCTTCTTCTCCAAGAGATTTCTAGATCCACTTTCTTCCCCTTTTCTCTTCAAAACATCTATTCTTAAAATTAAAAGTTTAGAATCAAGACAACCTCCAAATTAAAGAGAAAAAGGGATTCAGATCCACAATTTACACTACGCAAGGAGGAAAAATTCAGATTCACAACTTATGTTGCACAAAGAAATCAAAGATAGATCAGATCTGTGGATTGGGGCATAAAATCAATCAAAGTTAAATCAAATCCATGAATTGAAGATGAAAAGCAAGGTGAGTGGAATTACAATAAACTTGTTGCATCATAGGATTATTATCGTTCGTCATTCCCCAGTTATATATTCAATTCAAGATTCAAGTTATAATAATTGTCATTTTATTCTCCTTCCCCTTTTTATTTTTGGATCTATGTTATCTCAAACCTGGATGAAATCTTATTATACATACGTACGATTGAAATATGGGAATATTGGGGCATAATTTATTTTATGCAACGAGGAATATAAGGTATAATTTGGGGATTGTAGCATAACAATTATTATTGCAAATATTGGGACAATTGGTGAATTGTATAATGGGATTATTCAATGAAATAAAGTTTGAATTGGGAATTTTGGAGCGTATTTCAATAATGAATCTTTGTATATGTTTTGGAAACATGAATCTATGCTGAATAGTGCGCAACTATGAATTCCGATTTATAATATTAACCTGAGATTTTGTAAATTTAATTGGAATTATTGAATATGGAATGGGATTGGGAAGAAGTGATTTATTTCAAATCTAATATTGCAGGATTGAGGTTTTAAACTATAAGTTTAAATTTTGAGTTTTGGAAAAAACGAATCTAAAGGTAAGATTCCTAAGTTGATAAAGGAACGGATAAAACTTATCTTATGCGATTATGAGACCTCTTATGTGATTATGAAACCTAACTCATAACCTGAAACTGATGCTTAACGTTCTCATAAAAATTGTTAATTGGCTAAAGATGAAACATGACTAACTCGAGGTTAGAATGAGGTTGCTGTGTAATTCTGCCCGGAACCGCCCGGCATATCTAGTGGCCGCAAACAATAGGGTCTAATGTGAGAAGTTAGTCATAACGCGCTTAAACCCGAGGTTAGATTGAGTTGTGGTGTAAGACTGCCCGGAACCGCCCGGCACATCCAGCAACCGCAACAGTAGGTCTAATGTGAGAGGTTGGTGCATTAATAATCAATTAATGCTAATGACACATGCTAGTATGGTAAGATTAGGTTAACAACACTTAACCAATTTGACATGATGCGTGGGTGGGTTAAGTCAATATGAACTGAAAGACAACACTTAACCAAATTTGTGGAATATATGAGTAATGCATGAGCGGGAAGGTAGGGTTAAGTAAAACTTGACATATGGACAAACTTAACCAACACAGTAATGGGGAATGATAACCACCTATTATAAACCAGAATTGCGGTAATGTAAAATTAAATAATAGGTAAACTTGTCCTAGGGACAAGGGAAGATTATGACTTAAGATGTAGTACAATACTTGACGGGTGGGACGACTTATACTATGAAATAAGTTAATCTAAGCTGAAAATGTGGGAAAGCACCCGTACGCTATCGTTTGATAAAGAAAACTTAAGTCATGTTTGAGTTCATCGGTTAACCTTAGTTAGTGAACTAAGTAAATAATGGTAAAGGCAACCAAGTGTTGAACCTTAGTTAGAGAACTAAGTAAATAAAGATGAAGTTAACCAAGTGTTGAACCTTAGTTAGAGAACTAAGTAAATAATGATCATGGCAACTGGGTAATGAACCTTAGTTAGAAAACTAAGTAAAATGGCAACCGAAGTAACGAACCTTATTTAGAGAACTAAGTAAGCAACGGTAAAGATAACTAAGTAAGTAAACCTTAGTTGAAGAGGACTAAGTAATAAACCTTAGTTAAAGAGAAACTTGGTAATTAGAATTGAAAGACAACATAAACGAGGATAACCAAGTTAATAAGACAAAGCAAGCGCATAATCAGAAGTTTAGACATATGGTCTAATAGTACGAAAGGATAAGGCGCTTGGACCAGTCCATACGATAGGGGATGAATAACCAAACTCGGTAGATCATCACGGTGCCGTAGGGCGCGAGGGGGAGCGTACGTCCATCTGATCATATAGAAGGCTCCAATGGACTGGGTTACAAAGCATGTGGCTTCGAAGGGACGTGAGGATACTCTTGGTATCCCTCTGTGAGAATGCAGATGATCCGCTTGGGCTCACAGAGGTTAAGGTCTGCGTAAGAAGAACCAAGAGTATGCCTTGGTTGCAATAATAAGGCAACCTAAAGACTAGAATGGACCAGCGTGAGTTGGCGATAACCAGTTGGCCATGTGATAGCACATCATCAGCTACCTACCATCTTGAGTTAGTCGAGCATTAAAAGCGGAAAGGCAGAGAATTCCAAAAGATCATATACTTGCTATCTAGTTATGGGTGAGGTTAGCCAATAGGTTTGTGGGGGCATAGAGGGCCTGCGCACAGTTCTCATTCTTGATATTCTTGGGTGCCTTTCATTAGTTGAGGGAGGTGTCAAGTGGGACCATAGCCACAGTAAAAACAGACCTTAGCATCTGCATTGCCAGATAACTTAAAGCTCCCGACCGAGTTCCATGTTTCTTGATTTGCCCTGCCACGGGACTCGGGTCGCACATGTAGAGGACATGTGCTACTAGATATCTAACATGTTTAACGATACGGTTGGGACGTAAAGTCTAGGAATGCATATCGCTAAGGGTAGTGTGTCCTAGACTAGAGGGCATTGTTCGATAGGTAGCATAAACCCTAGTTGGACCTGGGTAGCGTAAACCCTGGTTGAACCTAGGAAGCATTCGATAAAGTAAACCCTAGTTGGACCTAGGTAACACTCAATGGTAAACCCTAGTTGGATCAAGGTAGTATTCGATAACAGAACCTATAAGACCTAGGTTGGTAGTCCAAACACTTACGCAACACAGGAATAGTGGTTTTATGCGGACGTAGTGAGAATATATATATATATATACATAAAATCCTGTACAGCGTACGACATTGGATAAGGAACTGCGTACATATGACAAGATGACACGAGTTGGATAAGGGACTGCGTACACATGAAAAGAGGACACAAGTAGGGGGTAACTACATATACATTGTATTAGGTTAATCTACTAGTGGATGGATAAGTATAGCTTAAAGAGCTAACATTGTTAACAACCTAATAACCAAGAAAATGTAACTGAACGGTATATGTATGATTATACAGAAGTTTATTCTAAGTCCAGTCACACAGAACTTATGTTCTGACCCCCTCCTCATTACATACTGCCAGGTTAGGTTCATGACAGAGATGGTACAGCTTTGGATACTGGTTTAGCAGTATTGTTAATAAGGTAAGGCTATATTTGAATATATTATATTTTATTTCCTTCCGTTGTGAGATGCTTTACGAATTCTGACATGTTTCGTTACCTCTATCTTTTTCTGAAAGATACCAGAGCAGCCAACTCTGGTTTCGACGGATTGGATTTTTGAAAAAAAATCCGATCTGTCGGAATCCGGGTTGTTACATCTGGTATCAGAGCTTTGGTTTAGTGTATCTAGGGAGATAATGAATGAATGTATTTGTATTTTCTAGAATATAAATATATTATATATAAAAACCTAAATCCATAAAGTATCCCACTAGGTATGGAAAGAGTTGGGATAGCTATTTTGTACACTAAAGGAATGAACCTAGAAATTTTAAGACCCTCAGGTGGTTTGGTTAGAGAGTGTACAATATGATTTGGTATTGGAGAAAGGAAGTATCCCATAAGAATTAAAACTGAAATGTTATTATTATAGAGTAGTGGGTTTAGAAGTGAAACCATATAAATTAGAAAAAGGTTAAAATGTGGAAAATGGATTAGGAATATATATAAAGTTGAGAGAATCGGTTTGGAAAGTGCCTGGGAAAGCCTAGTTCAGTTGAAAGACCCACTTTGAGTCTAGCCCAATGATTAACTTTTAAGAACTTGAATTTGTAAAAGTTTTGGTAGAAAGATATTGTAGTATTTTCAAGTATTGATCTTAAAAGGTAACTTTGGGATGTTTGAGAAATTATTTAGTGTATGTTGGGTTCTAAAAGTAAAGTGGGGTATATTTTGTAAAACAATGATTATTTGTTTTTTTTTTAAAGAATTCTCTCATTAAAAGGTGCATAATATAGAGCATGTAAAGCTCGCTAGTTTTCATATTATAATATATGAAAGGATTGAAAAGAAAGTTTTGCATTTTGTAAAAGAAGTTTTAAAATCTCTATTCTGTGAACAATAAATTTTGATTATTGATTTACTAAGAAATTTTGTTGGGTGGACAAAATAAGTTGTAGGAATAGAATAGATGTCTACATCTTATAGCGAGTAGTTAAATTAACATTGTAATTAGAAACAATGTAAGCCTGATAGTTGTCCTTGTCTACTCCAGTTTTGTGATTTGAAAATAAAATGTTTTGCATCTTATTTTGTAACATGTTTTTATGGTTTGGCGAAAACAAGTTTTGGAGAAGAAAATAAAGTTTTAACACTTTTAATTTTTGAAAGAAAAATGTAATGAAAAGAAAGGAGGCCAAACCATGTTTTAAAAAGAATGGAGTAGGTAAGGATTAGTGCCTAGAAAAGAACGAGAGAAAGTTAAAGCTATGAATTAAACAATTGGAACCAACTAGAGAATGGTTGAGTTGAGTGATTCTCTGAGTGTCAATCTGATGTTGATTTCAGTCTTCGGGGTTGATATTTAGGGAGTTACTCTCTTGCTAATTTACAGTCAGGAATTAGCTAATATTAAACTAATGGAAAATTTTCCGTAGAATGCATAAGCATTGAGAAACCTAGGTTTGTTGCTTGAGAAAAGAAAAAGGATAGGCTAGTAATACACAACAAGGATTAGTAGTGACTACTAAGTAGTAAAGGGCAAGTAAGTGGGTAGATCCTGTTTTGTGGACTCGCAATTGTCTGAGATGACAAAGTCCTAAGATTCTTGGCCCATAGTAGTAGCTGTGTAGGACGCTGTTTGAGTTGAAAACGAAAAGACTTATTTGAAAATAATAAACTTAAGTAATTTGATTAAGTCAAATAAGCTAAGAAAGAAACTAGCCTAACTAAAAAGAAAACAACAAATCCAGTAAGACAACAAATGTGACGGGAAAAGAAAATGAAAATCTTAAGAAAAAGATGAATAAATATGAAATTTTTCCAAGATAAGTTGAAAAAGAGAAGAAATTTTCTTATGTGGTTGTGCATGGATAGGAAAATAGGAAATCTTCATAGAATAGTCATGTAAAAATCCAAGTACGATTAGAAAAAAAAATGGAGGATTTGAATTTTTCTATTTTATACCTTTTCGTAACATAAGGAAATCGAATTTGGAAAATTAATTTTTTTCTAGATTTCGGATTTAATGATGGGTGGTAGGGTTTTGGATGCGACAATTGGGTGAACTATGCTCTTATTCTATAAGAGTATGGGAAAACTTGGATGAAAAATATTTTGATTTTTCAAGAAAATTGCATTCATATAGAACTACAAGTATATTCAGGATGTGAGCATCATGTTTTGAAAGAGTGTTTAAAATTTTCATACATATAAGTGGATCCAAATTAGGCATACATATTTTACTACGATGTATCTCACTTTGCACATGTGCACAATGTTTGCAACAATTGGATGCACATGGATATTGCGTGGGATTATCTATTTTACTCTTATCGAATTTCGGGGACGAAATTCTTTAAGGGTGGGAGAATGTAACACCCCACATTTTTAAATTAAAAATGTACAAATATGTATATATGCATAGATAGACAAATAATGGTGATGTATAATGAAAATTAATTAATATATGGAAGAGAAGGAAAAATTAATTCGATAACAGTGTGCGTAACGGAAAAGATAATAAAATAAGGATACTTAATTTAAATATTAGGAATTAAGTAAAATGGACATCACCATTGCATTCGTCTCGGAATTCTTCTTAGAATAGAGTCCAAGTTTTCAAAAATTGGACTCCGTATGAAAAAGTTATGGCCTTTGAAAGATTCAAAAGAAATTCAAAAATTAAATAGTAAAATAACCCAAACAGGTCGACCTAGAGGTCGAGCTATACCAAGGCAGGTCGACCTGGAGGTCGACCTAACCCAGGCAGGTCGACCTTAAGGTTGACCTCCCCTAAAACAGGTCGACCTGGGTGTCGACCTCCCCCCAAATCTGGGCAGAATTCATTTTCTGCACCTGGACGCGATTTCTGACAAGATACGCTGACTAAACAGCTATATAATGACCCTTAGCCCATTCTTTTTCTTCACCCAAGCCTATGGCGACGCCATGGCTCTGTTCTAACTCAAATTCTTCTTCTCCAAGAGATTTCTAGGTCCACTTTCTTCCCCTTTTCTCTTCAAAATATCTATTCTTAAAATTAAAAGTTTAGAATCAAGACAACCTCCAAATTAAAGAGAAAAAGGGATTCAGATCCGTAATTTACACTACGCAAGGAGGAGAAATTCAGATTCACATCTTACGCTGCACAAAGAAATCAAAGATAGATCAGATCTATGGATTAGGGCATAAAATCAATCAAAGTTAAATCAAGTCCATGAATTGAAGATGAAAAGCAAGGTGAGTGGAATTACAATAAACTTGTTGCATAATAGTATTATTATCGTTCATCATTCCCCAGTTATAAATTCAATTCAGGATTCATGTTATAATAATTGTCCTTTTATTCTCCTTCCCTTTTTATTTTTGGATCTAGGTTATCTCGAACCTAGACGAAATCTTATTATACATACATACGATTGAAATATGGGAATATTGGGGCATAATTTATTTTATGCAATCGAGGAATATAATCCGTAATTTGGGGATTGTGGCATACCAATTATTATTGCAAATATTGGGACAATTGGCAAATTGTATATTGGGATTACTCAATGAAATAAAGTTTGAATTGGGAATTTTGGAGCGTATTTCAATAATGAATCTTTGGGTATGTTTTGGAAACATGAATTAATGCTGAATAATGCGCAACTATGAATCTGATTTATAATGTTAACCTGAGATTTTTAAATTTAATTGGAATTACTGAATATGGAATGGGATTGGGAAGAAGTGATTTATTTCAAATCTAATATTGCGGGATTGAGGTTTTAAACTATAAGTTTAAATTTTGGGTTTTGAGAAAAACGAATCTAAAGGTAAGAATCCTAAGTTGATAAAGGAACGGATAAAACTTAGCATATCCGATTATGAGACCACTTATGTGTTTATGAAACCTAACTCATAACCTGAAATTAATGCTTAACGTTCTCATAAAAATAATAATTGGCTAGAGATGAAACATGACTAGCTCGAGGTTAGAATGAGGTTGCAGTGTAATTCTGCCCGGAACTGCCCGGCATATCCAGTGGTCGTAAATAATAGGGTCTAATGTGAGAAGTTAGTCATAACACACTTAAACCCGAGGTTAGATTGAGTTGTGGTGTAAGACTGCCCGGAACTGCCCGACACATCCAGCAACCGCAACAGTAGGTCTAATGTGAGAGGTTGGTGCATTAATAATCAATTAATGCTAATGACACATGCTAGTATGGTAAGGTTAGGTTAACAACACTTAACCAATTTGACATGATGCGTGGGTGGGTTAAGTCAATATGAACTAAAAGACAACACTTAACCAAATTTGTGGAATATACAAGTAATGCATGAGCGGGAAGGTCGGGTTAAGTAAAACTTGACATATGGACAAACTTAACCAACACAGTAATGAGGAATGATAACTACCTATTATAAACCAGAGTTGCGGTAATGTAAAATTAAATAATAGGTAAACTTGTCCTAGGGACAAGGGAAGATTATGACTTAAGATGTAATACAAGACTTGAAGGGTGGGATGACTTATACTATGAAATAAGTTATTCTAAGCTGAAAATGTGGGAAAGCACCTGTACGCTATCGTTTGATAAAGAAAACTTAAGTCATGTTTGAGTTCATTGGTAAACATTAGTTAGTGAACTAAGTAAATAACGATAAAGGCAACCAAGTGTTGAACCTTAGTTAGAGAACTAAGTAAATAAAGATGAAGTTAACCAAGTGTTGAACCTTAGTTAGAGAACTAAGTAAATAATGATCATGGAAACTGGGTAATGAACCTTAGTTAGAAAACTAAGTAAAATGGCAACCGAAGTAACGAACCTTATTTAGAGAACTAAGTAAGCAACGGTAAAGATAACTAAGTAAGTAAACCTTAGTTGAAGAGGACTAAGTAATAAACCTTAGTTAAAGAGAAACTTGGTAACTAGAATTAAAAGACAACATAAACGAGGATAACCAAGTTAATAAGACAAAGCAAGCGCATAATCAGAAGTTTAGACATATGGTCTAATAGTACGAAAGGATAAGGCGCTTGGACCAGTCCATACGATAGGGGATGAATAACCAAACTCGGTAGATCATCATGGTGCCGTAGGGCGCGAGGGGGAGCGTACGCCCATCTGATCATATAGAAGGCTCCAATGGACTGGGTTACAAAGCACGTGGCTTCGAAGGGACGTGAGGATACTCTTGGTATCCCTCTATGAGAATGCAGATGATCCGCTTGGGCTCACAGAGGTTAAGGTCTACGTAAGAAGAACCAAGAGTAAGCCTTGGTTGCAATAATAAGGCAACCTAAAGACTAGTATGGACTAGCGTGAGTCGACGATAACCAGGTGGCCCTGTGACAGCACGTCATCGGCTACCTACCATCTTGAGTCAGTCGAGCATGAAAGGCGGAAAGGCGGAGAACCCCAAAAGGCCATATACTTGCTATCTAGTTATGTGTGAGGTTGGCCAATAGGTTTGTGGGGGCATAGAGGGCCTGCGTACAGTTCTCATTCTTGATATTCTTGGGTGCCTTTCATTAGTTGAGGGAGGGGTCAAGTGGGACCATAGCCACGGTAAAAACAGACCTTAGCATCTGCATCAGAAGATAACTTAAATCTCCCGACCGAGTTCTGTGTTTCTTGATTTGCCCTGCCACGGGACTCGGGTCTCACATATAGAGGACATGTGCAACTAGATATCTAGCACGTTTAATGATACGGTTGGGACGTAAAGTCTAGGAACGCATATCGCTCGGGGTAGTGTGTCCTAGACTAGAGGGCATTGTTCGATAGGTAGCATAAACCCTAGTTGGACCTAGGTAGCGTAAACCCTGGTTGAACCTAGAAAGCGTTCGATAAAGTAGACCCTAGTAGGACCTAGGTAACACTCGATGGTAAAACCTAGTTGGATCTAGGTAGTATTCGATAACAGAACCTAGTAGGACCTAATGGTGGTTTTATGCAGACGTAGTGAGAATATATATATACATGAAAGCCCGTACGACGTACGACATTGGATAAGGAACTGCGTACATATGACAAGATGACACGAGTTAGATAAGGGACTGCGTACACATGAAAAGAGGACACGAGTAGGGGGTAACTACATATACATTGTATTAGGTTAATCTACTAGTGGACGGATAAGTATAGCTTAAAGAACTAACATTTTTAACAACCTAATAACCAATAAAATGTAACTGAACGGTATATGTAGGATTATACAGAAGTTTATTCTAAGTCCAGTCACACAGAACTTATGTTCTGATCCCCTCCTCATTACATACCGCCAGGTTAGGTTCATGATAGAGATGGTATAGCTTTGGATACTGGTTTAGCAGTATTGTTAATAAGATAAGGCTATATTTGAATATATTATACTTTATTTCCTTCCACTGTGAGATGCTTTAAGAATTCCGACATGTTTCTTTATCTCTGTCTTTTTCTGCAGGATACCAGAGCACCCAACTCAGGTTTCGATAGATTGGATTTTTGAAAAAAAATCAATATGTCGGAATCCGGGTTGTTACAATTTTACATGGAAGACGGAAAAGAGTATGAAGACGACCCATCCAAAACTCTTCATCAGTGTGACCCATTGATATCGTGTTACCTTATATCGTTGTAGCTTGTACTATGGTTGTTATAATTCCGCATGATAGGATAAGGCTGTGGATGCATGGATTGATGGATGCAAGTTTGTACGGTGAATTGGCTGCTCATGGATAATAGGCATGCAAAATTGTTTCGGTTTCTTATGTTTGCTTGGGATTTCGGGGGCAAAATTCCTAAGGAGGGGAGAATGTAATAGCCAACATTCTACGTATTGGAGGATCGTAAAATATTTTTAGTTAATTCCCTAAGGGTTGGATCATTCTAATATTTTGATATGTTGTTTATGGGTACTTGAGATATGTCCATAATTCTTACCAACTTTATTTGAGACCATTTCCCCCTATCACTTTTGTACAGGGCATAACGTTTGACTGGGATCGAATTAGATAACGAGATCGATTTCATTGAAAAGTAATGGTGTTGCCAATTCCGTAGAGTGGTCACATTAAAGATTTGGTTCAGCGGTTTGGTAGGAATCGCTGTTTTAGTTCTACACATTTTCTATACAGGTTTTGTGAGCCAATAATGGGCTGATTTTGGGGTGGCCCCTTGGTGGGCTGGTGGGAAGCTATAAATAGGGGGTTAGAGGCATCGAGAATTGTTTACTTTCTTCATTCTCTCATTTGGTTGAGCTCGTGATCCTCCTTGCTCAATCAAATACATCTTTTCCACCATTAAATTATAAATATACAAGAGAAGATTGAAGAAATACATCAAATAAAGCTAGATCTACATCAAGTGAAGAGAGATCACATCAAATAAAGAGGTTTGGAGTTCATTTTTTGTTGTCCGGATTGTAAATTTAGTGATTTCGAGTTAATTGGTGAGTGATAAGCATCTCTCACATGAACTAAATCAAATATATGGGTTGTTTGATGGTATTTTCATCATTTTAAGTTGTTTTCACTGTTTCAAATCTCGCAAATATCGCCCGAGATCTCCTCTGAGATCTCGTTTTAGGCTCCTTCCGAAACGAAACAGCAAATATCACTCTAAATCTCCTTTCGAATATATCGCCCGAGATATTGCAATATCAAACGATATATTGACCGAGACGAAATACTGGAATATTGTCTGAGATCTTAGTTTTTTTGGTTAAAATTTAAATTTATGCCTGATCTAGAACTATAATTAAAAAACTTAAATCTAGCCATATCAATCTTTTGTTATTTTACATTTTGCATGTTAAATGACTATATTGTATGTTCGTATATGTTTTATATTGCTTATGATTTTCATATTCGTCTTTTTACATACATGTTACTTATGAAATTATGTATTTTATGGTCTTTTTATGCTGAATTTGTTAATGTTTTGGATCCTTTTAATGTTGTATGTCTAACAATATTCCTGTTTTAAGCATATTACGATTTAGAATATGAACGATCTTTCGCAAAGTAAAGAATAATAATGCATTTTAAGTTACTATGTTTTTGATAGCATTCATAAAAATCATTTTGTTAAAATATTATTTTTAACATATCATGTACCCCGAGATTGTTTCGATATGAACTTTTAGACCCGAGATGAAAATCCGAGACGAACTCCCGAGTTAGACTCATCACGTCTGAGATCTCCCACAATACGAGACCGAGTCTATAAAATCCCCGAGACGAAACGCGACCGATATCTGAGATTTAAAACCTTGGTTGTTTTCACCCAGAACTACATCATGGTAAGTATATTTTCATTTGAATCACTATAGGATCTAATATAGCAACTTAAAACCGGTAATTCTTATGTTTATGCAAGTTTAGAACCATCGTTTTAGTTTATTCATTGATTTATCATGATTTGGTGAATTTTATTTGATTGTTGATGATTAATTATCGTTTAATTGTTGTTGATGAATTCATGATGGGTTTGTGGTTGAATTGGATGAGTTAATTGCATTGCTGTTGTCGATTGGTGATGATTTGGTCAAGTTTGGAGCTATTTTGGTCAGATCTGAAATCTGGTCGTTTTTCTTAGGTCGTTGGTGACATGGTATAAAGCTTGGGTCGTGTGGCTTGTTGCTCAAGAAATGGATGGGTGGAAGGTCGGGTCGTTAGTTCCAGGTTGTGGGAGCCTTAGGTCGCAGGTCATTGGAGGGAGCTTCTGGAGTTAGGACGTTGCAAAGGTTCGAAGTTAGGTCGGTCGGATTTAGGTCATTGTCCTCAAGCGTGGTGATAGGCAATTGAAGCATCTGGAAGTTGGGTCGGGCTTGCTAGGTCGTGGAACGACCTAAGGAAGTGGACCAGCTGACGTCGGATCGGGTGAACACCCGGTCGTGGATGGCATATGACGTGGTGGTTGTACCTATAAAGTTAGGTTGTTAACGACTTGAGGGAATGACAACATTATGAACGCTGTGGAAAGGAGACTGTTGTTTGTTTTTCATAGTGGAGAGGCTGGAAATGTTATGGAAGGAATATCGACAAAACGGTGTATATTTTGGTTCGAGAAGAATGTGACTTCGAAGTGGATTCAAGTAGGAATGTTCGAAGTGTGGTCAAACATTCATTGATTGATGATATGTAACGAATGTGAAGATGACTCAAAGTGATGAGTTGGTGAATAATGGTTGCTCGAGAAGGTTGCTTGAGCTATGAATAGCCATCGGGAAGGATGACTAAAAATATTGAAGGCCGAGAGATTATCGTTGTCGTAAGTTCTACCTGGCTTAAAGCAAGGGTATAATAGGGGCGCCTAAAAGGCTGGAAGGTTGTTATTATAGTATCATGGGTATCGTCGAAAGGCCTAGATACGTTTCATTGCATGGCATGTGGATTTTTTGCTAGAATCGGGGTTACCATTAGCCCTTAACATATGGCAAGGTTGGTCGTCATACGATTAACGATGGTTTCATAGAAGAACAGGTTGTGATAACCAGGGTCATGAATGTTGGTTGTTTTGCTTGTATCATCTCAAGTAAGTTGTCTGACGTCGAAGGAATGTTTCTTGGGTGCTTGTCTGATATTGTTTTAGGCCTTCGAGGCTTATGCTTGAGGGGTGTTGATCTCGATTAGGGTGGTTTATGTGAGATATAACTAGTTGCTATGACTACTATTGTTTGTTACTCCTGATTGTCATGAATGAACTGTTGATTTCAAATGCATGTTTGTAAAGGCTATTACTGTCAGACATGGGGAAGACAGGTTTGAGTTTTTCTCTGGTGTTTTGGTATATTGGTTGGTTAATATGCCTATTCTCATATACTTTGTTGATGATGTTAGATAGTTGTTTTATCGCCCATTAAGACTGCTGTCTAACTCAAGGTTTTATGTTTCCTCTTGTTACCTTGGGATGTTCATCCGGATTTGGATGAGCAAACTGAGTAGTAGGTTACAGGTAGCAGAGCTTAGTGAGGTGAGGATGTAGAGCTATGACGAGCAGGAGGCTTGCGTATTAGTTTCTCTATTATACATATTGGATGTTTCCGTTGTTATGTTTGATGTTTACTCTGAGTGTTGTAGTGAGGCCAATTTGTACAGACACTTATGTTGTAATCCAAAAATGTATGGATATTCTTTCTAGTTGTTATGAAAGTTCAAGTTTTTGCTCGAATATGCTTCACTATTATAGCTTGTTGCATATGTTCTATTATATTTTGTCCTTGCGCTATGAGTTATATGACAGGTTCTGCATTGTATTATCCTACTCTGATGATCGTCCATAGCTTCCTGACACGTCTTTCAGCGCATTATTCCTGTTGTTTAGTGTAGGGGTTATGGGCGGCCATCACATATAGATTGATTGAAGACATAATTTATAAAAAGTAACATCCTCAACGCATAAAAATAGAGACTATTTAAGCATAATAAAATAATTAAAAAACTAAAAAATCGAAAGCATAAAGGAGAAAGGTTGAGGGAAATAAAATTACCTTTTCCTATATGGTGAACCATCGTCAAACTGACCATGGTTAGTTGGTCGTATAAAAAACCATTATACAAATGATATTATGAAGTAGTTATTTGTTTTGAATTAAAATAAGGTGCAGGTCTATATACTTGTAGGTAGTTAATGAAACCAGTATTTTGCTTATTTGGGATATAATGGACAAAAGCACGGTAAATTGCTTGAGAATTTGTTCATCCATCGAAGATTGAATATTCCATTTTGCAATTGGCTAAATTCCTGAAAGGGGAATACATTTGAGTGGACAGTGGACCAGTTGAATACATTATTTGATAGAAATACATGAATCTTGTGTTAGGATTCAATATAATTTAGGATTGATTAATCTTGAAACCTTCTTTTTGCAAGGAAAGTGGGGTTAAATGGACCCCTACCTCGTTTATTAAAAAACAAAACAAGCATACAAGAATACTTAGCAGAAGAGCTAAGAAAATAACACACAGGGATAAAACAAGGAACATACAAAAAATAGTCCAAAAGCTACAACAACTTGGTAAACCAATCAGACGAGAAGTTAATGTCAAAATGGTAAAGAGACATGGAAAATTCACGATGGATTTGGAGCTTTAACAAGGACCACAGGACATCAAAACTTCTCCTCTTCGACTCAAAAGCACACAAGTTTCTTTCTTCCCACAGCATTCTCACAAGCTTTCTGATGCAAAGAATGAATAGGATATGCTCTTTCTTTCTCCAACGAGTTGTCATGCATATGAAGAAACATTGCCCGTCAGAAGTAGCTGGTTGTACAGTCGAACCGAATAGCATGATAAGCTTATTCCATAACATATTACTGAAATTGCACTCAAATAACATATGCGTCGCATCCTCCTAATCAACGTCACACATAGGCAAGTCGTGTTGACTAACATCCCCATACGAGCAAGCTTGCACTTCATAAGCAACGCCTTGTTTATTACCTTCCATAATATAAGATTTTCACCTGGGACTGAATCTTTGCTCCAAATAATACTGGACCAAGGACAGGAAGGCAAAGTGTTATAATCAATAAGGCCAAGGTAAACACTTTTTATGTTGTGCCCGTAGCCATTCCAAGAAATACCATTGTCAGAAGAGTACATCACAAACGGAAGAAGCTTATTGCAAGCATTCCTCGCCTCATGATCAGAGAAGAACGGCAGGACAACTTTGCCAGTCCGGAGAAATATAGGAACAGATGCATTTATGTTGATGCCAGACTGAGAGATCGAATTATACCCTAATATATTGGAAAGAATGATCCCTCTGCCGATCCAAGGATCATCCCAGAAGGACACCAAACAATTTGCTAAAATACTATATTGTATAAAAGGCAAAAATTTCACTCTAACTACCAACAGACATCTCCAACTCCATCTACAAGAGAGGGGAGCATCCATAACCCAAAATTTTCTATTTTTAACGTTGAACTTCCAGCATCATTTCACCCATAGCTTTCCTTGCGCGTAATGAAATTATTAAAATGCGTACTCAGCGTAGCAAAGTTCCACTGATGAAGTGACATCAGTCCAAGACCGCCCTTGTTTTTTGGGAGCAGCATTTTTTGAAAAGCACAGTGGATCGGTTTCCTACCAAGAACATTCCTGGTCCACAGGAATCTAAGCAAGGCCGAATTAATCAATGACATTAGCTATTTTGGAAGAATGAAAGCTCTAGCCCAGTAAATAGTTAAGGAGAAACCAATACTCTACACTAGAATCAGGAGACCAGCTTGGGATAGAAATTTATTCGCCTAATTGTTCAAAGAAGTAGTAATTTTATAGTAAAGCAGCAGGCAATCTGATTTTGTTATCCTGGAAGTGCACAACGACAGACTAAGATAAATAGTACCGTTTTGAAGAATTTGCATGCCAAGAAGAGAGAATAATCTATTAGCATTAGCGTTATCAATTCCCACAAACATACCTGGGGATTTATTTAAGTTGAGACTAAGACCAGTCATGTTGTAGAAACAATTTAGTGTTTCTAGAATGGCTATCAATGAGGTATCAGCTGGCCATGAGAACACTAAAGTACCATCAGCGAACAACAGGGTAGATATTACATTATGTTTGCACTTGGGATGATATTGAATTATGCCATGATCATATTTAACTTTAAACATGGACATGAGCACTTCCATGACAATAAGAAATAAGTATGAAGATATCAGATCGCCTTGCCGAATACCCTATTTACTCTTTAAGAAGCCCGAGTTCCTTCCGTTAAACACCAGAGAGAAACTAGGAGTCGAGATACACGCGTACACCTAAGCGATAAAGACTTTGGGAAAATTCATATTTGCTAGAATTCTGACAATTGAGGTCCAATGAATGTTATCAAAAGTCTTAGTGAGGTCAAGTCTCAAAACAATGGAGGGGGTGGCATTAACAGTATTGCACCATTGATAAGCTCATGGGTCAGAAGAACATTCTCAATAATTCCCTAGACGAGAGGAAAGCAGACTGATTGTTAGAAATGAGGGAAGGAAGGACAGTCAACAATCTGTTCGACCAAATTTTTGAAATGCATTTATAGGTAACATTACAGCACGATACTGGTCTGAAGGAAGTCACAGAATCAGCGTGCTCGCATTTGGGGATTAAAATGAAGTAAGTGGTATTTACTTCGGAAAGAAACTTGAATTTGTCGAAAAAATTGTGGATAGCTTTGCAAAAATCGGAAGAAATAGTATCCCAAGAGGCAATGAAGAAGTTAACATTGAAACCATCGGGACCATCACTAGATTTTCTATTCATGGAGAAGAGAGTGTCCTTGATCTCGATGTCAGTTACCCTCTTAGTAAGGAGATCAGATTGGGTAGAGGTTAAGAAAGTTAAACTGACATCATCCAGAAGGTTTAAATTAGGGGAGAAGTTACTGCTGTTACCAAGAAGGTATGAAAAATATTTTGATAGAGCCGCATCAACAGATTCTGCTGTATCAAAATGAGTACCTGTTTCATCCAAAATTGAATGAATATGCTCTTTAGGTTGCTTAACCTTCACCGCTGCGTGGTAGAACTGAGTATTTCTGTCGTCGTCGTATTTCCACTTGACATTTAGTTGTTTATTCTTCATACTGGCTTCAATAGCAAATGCTTCATTTAGTTCACCAAAAAGCCTCTTTTCTTCAAGAGAAATAATAGGATTGCCCGAGGTGGCAAGCAAATTATTTTTTGCATCATTCAATAGAATTTTGAGCTGGTCAGGCAACTTAGATCCATTGCCAAACTTTGCGCTTTCCCATAGCCTGAAAATGTTTTTTTCTTCTTTCAATTTCCTGCATAAAATGAAAATTGGGTTACCCAAGAAAAGAGGAGACCAGGAAGTGAAAAGTTTAGAAGAAAACTCTTGATCATAAATCCAAGAGTTAAAAAATTTAAAACTTCTATGCTCTATTCTCGCATGGTTTCCAAAGGAGATTATGATGGATGAGTGATCAGATAGGATAGGATTTGGCAAGTAGGCATGAATGGTAAGCCATGAGGTTAAGGCTTTGTAGTTGGAGAAAGCATGGTCAATATTGTTAAAGGTGCGAACTCCACTTCTACTACGATTACTCCAGGAGAACATAGCACCGAATTTGTTTATAGGGACAAGATCTGAGTCAAACACAGCATTGACAAGAGGCTCAATGTTTCTCGGCATTAAAGGAATACCACCATGCTTATCATCAAGACAATAGCAACAGTTGAAATCACCTAAAACAATTCAAGGATGAGTGTGTTGACAAAAAGCAGGAAGCAAGTTAAAGAGAGACTATCTAGCAGAAAAACATTTTTCAGTATAAATAACGGTCAGGTAAAAGGTGGACTGGTTTGAAAGGATGGTAACATGGAAATGCAAAAGTTGTCTAGTAGCAAGCTCAATACGGAGGGAGGGAGACATTGGATTATGAATTACAAAAATACGGCCAAAGCTAGCCTGGTCAAGATTATGGGAGAGAGTCCAGGTCAGTTTGATGAATGAGATAGAGGAGATAGTGAGAGGAAGGTTAAGTTTGGTTTCGAGGATGGCAAAAAGGTGAAGGTCGTATTGGTTTATTAAGTTTCGAGCTTGGTCAAGCTTTAAAGGGTTATGAGAACCCTTGATGTTCTAAATAGCAAAAATTTTAGTCATTAATTAAACCGCTAGCAAAAGTATCCGCTAATGTCATGCTCCTAGTTCCAGGAGATTGAAGTTTAGAGCTTCGGATTTAGATATAACCGCAACAGAAGGAGAGGATGGGGGAATAGAGGCAAAGGAAGGAGGTGGCCAACCCGGAATGCCACCGACAAAAACATAAGGCAGTTTAGGCGGCACATCATTCAAGGAGGAGGCAAGTAGAGAAGGGGGATGAGGGATGGCAACAAAAGCATGCACGGCAGCAATGCAAGGACGAGATGCACACTTGGTCGATGACAAAGGAATAGATATTGGATCACCAGAGGAATTTGATGAAGTGTTACAAGGATGAATAGGAGGTGGTGATGATATGATGGGAGGAGCAAAAGTCATGCAAATATTGTAAATTTCACTTTGAAAAGATTCAGTAGACAACAAATCTTGGTTTGTTAACAAAGGATTGGAAGCAGAAGAAGTTAATATAGGAGGGGGAATTTGCAAGGTGGTTGGAAGCATAAATGTAGGCAAGTAAGGATGTCTGGATTCATGAAAAGGTAAATTCGTGGGCAGGTCACAATTAAATTCAGAGAGATCAACATGAGGAATTTCAAAGTCATCGTCTTCATTCTCATTACCAACATCTTCATTGATTTCACCATCTTCAATTTCACCGACTTTCTGAACGTCAGTAGATTGATTGTCGAACACATCAAATCTATTTTTTGTTACAATAGTATTCAGAGACTTACTTAACTCATTTGGCATTGCAGCGCTACCTGGTCCTGTCATTATGTCTTGGTGTAACACATGTTACAGTCATCACATTATCAGTAGTGGTTTGTGATGCTCTTCCAGCGTTGGCTTTATACCTTGAAGTTGAAACTTCATGACCATTATTCACACCCTTTCCCATTACAATATTCTCTTTTGCAGATCTTCTTGAGTAATTGCCTTTGACCCTAGTCCATACTTGCTATTTTTTCTGTGCATGAGCAGCTAAGGCAGTATCACCCCTTGCTTTTATTTCAAATGCCTTTTCCTTTTGTACACCACTCATTTCAACATTGTTTTCCTTATCCCTATCATCATTGAATTATTTTTCCATTGGAGAAGTACTGCAGTTGTTTTTATAATGGTCAAATGATTTACACAAGCTACATATTTGAGGTAACCAAGTATATTGTACTTGAACATGGTGAATGGTACCATTAGGCAATTGGACTAGAAACTCAACTGGAAAATCAGAGTTTATAGTTATCTCAACTAAACATTTTGCAAACTCTAGTCTTTCAAATTTTTTAGTCGATTCGTCCATGCAAAGGAATTTCCCTATTCTCATAGCTAGCAAACAAACTCCAGGTAGAGACCATATAATCATGGGAATGTTATACAACTTGATCCATATTGGAACTCCATTGATCGAACTACTACTATTACCAATGGACTGATCCCATTCTTTGAGGATAAACAACTTGTTCCTCATTACCACTAGATCAGCAGCAAGAATTTTCCTTCTTTCCTCATCAAAAGACAAGTGAATAGGAATAAGAATCCATTAGAGTTAACCTTAATCCTACCTTTGAGACTCCATCGACTCTTTAGGTTGCTAATAACAACATAGTAAGGAAGAGGATCATCAAGGAAAAACCAACAATAGAGTTCTTCCAGTTATCGTCACCTGCTTTGACAATGGCATCCGAAGGAATTAGAGCACCATTCATAAACACAAGAGGTATTTCAGGCGACTAAAAAGAACCTGCATTTCGAGGTTTTTTGGCAAAGAGAGAGTTGTACATCGGCTTAGGACCAAGGACAGAGGGCGGTGGTGTAGGGTTGGGGGAGGATTGGGAACCGGAGGGATTGGCGGTGGATTAAGGAAAGCTGTAGGAGGATTTGATTAGGATGTGACAGTTTCGGTGGTGTGATTGGGCGGAAAAGTAGGGGTATGGTTTTTGAAGGGAGAGGACGCCATGGGGAAGGAAGCTTTCGATTTGAATTTAAATAGATAACACATATTAATTTGACTAAGAAGGATTCATATAAGTATAATGGATTTTAATATAATGGAAGCGCACTTTTATTTTTGAAATAGTTCTGAACAATTATTTCAGTTATATTATCATATAAGTATAATGGATGTCTACTTAGATTTTTTTTAGCAACATACTTCTTGGTAACTATTTAAATAAATTATCTTGTTTCGAACCGTAAATGATGAATCAAGGTAAAGTAAAAAAGTTTTTCTATAAGAACATAATGAAAGTAATATTTACAAAGACCTTAAAAATAACATGTAACAAAAATAATAATACAACATGTATTAGTAAACTTTTTTTTGGAAGGAATTAACAAATTGTAATTGATGAACAATTAAACGGCGAAGATTGAAATGTATTAGTGCCATCGTATAAAAAGAGCAACTAAAGCTATATAGATGATAATAATATATACAACAACGCTATTAGGAAAAAAATTCAAATATAACCCATCTCATAATTTTGGACGACGTGAAATAGTAAAAAGTTCCTTGTACTTACTTACTAGTACAAAAAAAACAGATGAATCTTACTCACCTATTTCACAAATGAGTCAATATATAAAGTGGAAATTCGCATAACTATCCACATGTTAAACATCTAATAATAGTAGTTGAAACTTCAAAAAAATAGTGAAAGCCTAAAAATTGTGATAGTATTATTATAAGATAAAATAGGATACCCAAAGAAACAACGTATCTTTATTCTAATATCCTAAACGAATCAAACAACAAATTTGTAATAACTTCCAAATCAAGATGATTGAGGATCAACAAATAAATAACAAAGTATCCTAGAAGAAAAGCAGAAAAATGCGTACCGAAAAGGATACGAGGTGATTTCTGTAAGGACCCAGATTTTATTAAGAGATATTTAAATTAATTTGAATATTTAAAAACGATCTATTTTAAGAATTAATGACTTGAAATTTACTTAATTTAACGTTTTAACGTATAATTTATACTAAAATTAAAAATTAGCTCGTAGTGGCGTGGTAGTTCGTAATATTACATTTTGAACTTTAAACGAATGTATATGATCCAATATAAGTTAGAATTCATTGAAACAAGAAACGTTTGAATCTGTTGAACTATAGTTTTCTGAAGAAAGAGAAAATTTGAGATTTCGTCTTACAGATCGTCAGTTATGTCCAAATAAATTTTTAGAAAGTCGTTATGGAATCATTTCTAAACCATGACGATTTATTAAATAAAATAAAAGGATTTTTATATAAACTGAATATTTATTTAACTTGGATTTTGAAACATCGAGCTATAAACCCAAGTATGTTTATTTTGGAAGTATATGATATTCTATTTGGATATATACAATAATATTAATTTATTATTATTAAATTGATAGTATTTGAAATTAAATTATATCTCATCAATTTAATTAAATATGGAAAAATAGTCATTTTGCAAATGATCTCAGATTTCGACTAAACCAATTATATCGGATCTGGAATAGTAAATTATTGTAAGATTCCAAATTTTGGATCAATCTGAGTTAGTATGTGATCGCGCGAGCTATAAACATCCAATGCAAATTCATAGGTATAATTAATCTATAATTGAGCCCAAACTACTATATGAGTAAACAGATTTGGATTTTGACGAAAAAAGTATCATTAGGACCGTAATGACAAACCATAGTTATATAACCATTTTCACCACGAACGGAGTTCATATGTGCCCATGCGAATTTATAAACGTCAATCCGAGATAACGACAGGCACATTGTAATATAATAATCGAATAGAATAATAATATAGCCAAAATATCTGCTCTATAAACACACCCTAAATATCCTAAACCTAACCTCCAAATTAAAACAGCTGCATATTTGCAAACAAGCCCCTTCTTCTCTTTTAATTATTATCTTCATCTTGGTGAGAATTGGAGGAAACTTCCAACTAAGAAGTTGTAGAGTATATCGAGAGCTACCTACAACAAAAGTTTGAGAGCGATTGGTGCAGTGGTTTGGTGTAAATCAAGGTTCGAAATCGACGTGGTGACTTTCAGATTTCTTGGTTTTGCATGCAAATGGTGAGGAGTTAGCCGAAGGTGTCAACTAGGATGTTGGAGAGGGGAGAGAGGACCACGACTTTGTTTTTAGTAGGGCTGCTTGAAGTCGACTGTGGTGGTTGTAACGGTGAGAAGATCGAAGGTGAAAAGTTTTTACGAGCAGCGAACGTTTTTTCGTGATTTCTAGTGGATGGGGGCGTTGTTGGGCGAAGTGGTATTCTGAGGAAAATTGCATGTTGGTGAGATCGGCCTGCTAGTCAAATTTTAAAGGGTATGGTTGCATGTGGCGGCCTGGGGAGGAGCACAAACGGTTTCCGTTTGTAGTGGGTTTGCTCATCGATGGCGGTGATTGGGGATAGGGGATTCGTGGCGGTGGCGCGACCTGGAATGGAGGAGACACTGATAGGGTTGGCTCAACCGACAGCGGGCTCTGGTGGTGGCGACGAGCAACGTGGGAGGTGGAGCAAGAATGAGCGTGAGGTGGAAAAAGAAGAAGAGTAAAAGGTTGCTTATTTAATTAATTTAATTAATGTATTCTAAGTTCGAACAATTGTATCTCGCTCGTATGAACTCAGAATTGAATGAAACAAGATCTATTGGGATCGTATAGACGTAGGCTATGCGTACAAACTGATTTGTATGAGATTGGAGCTAGTTGGAATTTTGATTTAAATTAGACCTACGTTTAACTTAACTCAAAAGGGATCATTATTGCAACGATCAAAAATCACTGTGAGAACTCTTTGATCTAACTTGATAAGTTATTATAATCGTCAACTAATTGTATATTGATTGCTTGTGGTTGCTATGGTTGTTTTGTGGATGACAGATGTTATTGGAGTTTATTTATACTGTTTATGTACATGTAAGCGTTAACAATTATATTGCTTATATTATAACTGCTGACTGAGTCTCGTTTCATTGGAAATTTAATCGAATACTACATTCATTTAAATGAAATAAGGCATGAAAATGAAAATTGGATTTTTATATCCAAAACATTTTGGAAATTAAGTTAAGATGATTACAAACAAGTGTTGAAAAGGTCGAAATGAATTTGAAAGATGTTTGAATTAGAAATGACTTGTTCTAATTTAAAATTGATTTTGAATAGTAAATTAAAAAGTGAACTCGAGTTAGATATATAAATGATGTTTTTAACTGGAAATGATTGTTCAAATTATCTTATTTATTATTATAATGGATTTAAGGAAAGCTTAGATTTTAAAAGATTTGATTTTGAAAGGAAAATTTTATTATTATTTTAATATTATAATAATATAGAATATTCAATTTTGATTTATAATTGAATTTGAAGTTGGATCAATCGCTTTTAAACAATTTTATAAATGTTTATAAAATATATTCCAACCGAATCAAACAAGATGTATTTTAAAAAATAATGTGGTTTGAATAGGACGTGTCACGCAACGACAGTTCGCGAATTGCAACAAATGAACTTCAAACGAGCATAACTAATGCAATTTAAACTGGATTCCCCCAAAACAAAAAACATTTGTTTTCTATATATATTAGCTTTCAAATGAAAGAAGTAATTTTGAATTTCAAGTTATGATTAAATTTAATATTGAAAAGGTCGCTATAAATGCAGTTCGATGACCATAATTGGGAATCAATCAAAATGGCTGTATAAAAATTATTAAAAATACGGAAAAATTATGATAAATCATAATTAATGATTTAAAATTTATTTGAAAAACAAATATGAAGTTTAGAAATATATTTTGGATATTTGTTTTTCAGCCTAACTTACCGAAAATGGTAAAACGACATTTTGGGAATTTAAGTTAAATGAACTGAAGTTTTTCAAATCATAACTTATTGAATTTGATTGGAATTAATCATCAAATGTTTGGTGTAAATTCCCTAGATGAACTCGTACTATTTGGGGGATTTGAAAGGTGAATACACCGTTATCCTGCTTATAATATTTGTTGAAAATGTGAAGTTGATATTGGATATAAGCTGATATGATTTCTTTCTAAATCGTATATTTAATATTATCTATTTTTGGGTTGTTGTGGATGATGTCTTTAATAACATCATCCTTAACCCAACAAGTTAAGTTAATTTGTTATCTAATATAACATTGTTTTGAAAGACGTGCTTTAATAAATCTTTTGGGTAAGGTGGAAATTTTCCGAATTTAAATAAATCGGATTTGGATAGAAATGATCCTCTGATATTTGGTATTAATCAGCGGTGTGTAGATGGTTACTATTTTGAGGAATTTGAAAGATGTTTATATCGTTATTCCACTTATAGTATTTTTTGATTACGAGAATTAGTGTCAAAAATAAGTTGATGTAAATTTTGAAAAATCTTATATTTGATATCAATTGACTTCTGGGTTTGTTGTGAATGACATCTTAGATAACGTTATTCTTTGACCCAAGTAAGACTAAGAAATGATTTGGAATAGACAAATCTTTTAAGTAAGATATAATGAAGTTTTCGAAAGTGAAGTTTTCTGATTAACGAATTAGAATTGGAATTGAGTTGAAATGGATTTAGTTTTAATGATAGTCGGGATGGGTCTCCGTGGATGAAAACATTTACTATTTAATGAATTTAAAAGGCTTTACCATTATTCTGGTTATAGTATCAGTCCAATATAAATGATGATTTGATTAAAAATAATAATTAAAAATAGAATGAGGCTCACGATATGTTTATATATCAAAATTGGTTATAAAGACGCATTAGTTATTTCAGAAAGATCGGGTTCCAACCCATTCTGAATAACTATACAATGAGTATCGAAGATATTCCAAGAGGGTGGTTGAAGACTGGTGATCTTCACATCATTTGGATTAATTGTCGATGTCTAGATTGGAAAGTACACCCAAGACAAGGTTATAAGTGGCAGTTGTCCAAGCATACTTGTTGATTGTCTGAATATGCAAAGGCCTCTCTCCTTCATTAGATGAGGAATAAGGTGCATTTGGTTTCATTCGCAACCCAAAACAAACTTGTAAATGGATGTGTGTTGGACGTTATATTTTATAGCATAACCAATTAGTTTATACTGATGTTATATCAGTCGGTGGCAGAGGATTTATCTTCTTAGCTTAACACCCTCCTTTGAGACTTATGTATTCAGAGGATTATATATTAATAGACACTAACTATATATTGTGAATTTGCAATGTGACAGCTGAGTGTTGAGCTATTGATGATCAAAGCTAATTTTTGAGAAAAAACAGAACTTTGTGTGTAAGCATGAGTTCGAGGCCTCACAACTGGAATGTGCCGAAATAGGATGAAGTACCGCAGAGTTAAGGATGAACATGTCCTTTTATTTGAGAAAGTGATGCCATGGTATAGATCCTAGGCAATTTACTTAGTGGATGATAGATTAAGGCACCTCGGATAATGGTCGGTAACGACTGGGGAACGTTATGTTCAGGAGAAACCCAAACTACACCTGGTATAGGTGGGCTGGCTTTGCCGCTACGGAAGGGGCATTTGTTGATCCTGGGACATCCTGGTAGAGGTGTTCCAAATCGCGGTTAAGGAAGATCCTTTGCCTTGGTCATTAATGGAACCCAACTTCAGATATGAGACTTTTACGATTTTAGTTGTAATCTATGTAAGTAGACATAATATATGGTATACCTACATCTTCTAAGATTTACCATATATCTTCGAAAGTGATTTCGACACTATGCACCCGCAATAATTAAAGCGACTTTCACGTACCAACATATTTGGTTATCATAAGGAAAAACTTGCTCCTCTGGTGTGTGTTTCATTGTCTGATGGGATGTGAGTCTCATGGTAGCTTCATTTTCAGAAAGCATTGCGAGTGTTTTCAGGACTGGTATACATAAGGGGAAATCGGTTTCGTGTTATAGGGCATGGTCTTATGATTTACCGAACTTTAAAATAAAGTAAATAACCGTTTTAGTTCTCACACCAGTCCCATGATTGATTTGGAGTTTATTGTTCTTTCCCTAAACTCTAGGTGCCCATATTTTCCACACAGTCAGCTAGTAGTTTTGGTTTGCATATATTTTATAGAGCAGGTGATGGATTGAAGCTAGAGCTATGTCCATAGCAATTTATTTCTTCTGCTGAGAGTTTATGTTTTCCGCTGTGTACATCTTATACTCTGGTATAGTTATTTTTGTTGTGCATGTATTTATTCTTGTACTCTGATGTAAAAGTTATTGCAATGGTAATGAAAAGGTTACTTTGTCCAGTTCTTATGTGTTGTAATCCCAAGCGATACATCTTGTTGATAAGTTTAAGTCAGTTTAACTATTGGTTTGAATTGGACAGGAAGGCGGGTCATCACATGTGTATCACAGCTTTGGTTCATACAAAGCTTTGGAGTATGACTCGTTTGAACAAAAAGAAAGGACTCATCAGAGGTAGGATTAGAAATATCCTAAAAGAGTTACTCATTAGAGATAGGGTTAGTAATGCCCTAGAATGAGTTTGAAGAGTATTATATATAGAAGAGAACGAATTTGCATATATATAAAAAAATGAATTTGGTTTTGAAAGAATATATTTTTGAAAAGAGGGTTTAAAAAAGTGCATATAGTTAACCTACCTGATTATCTTATAATAAGTGTTTGAGTATTTTATTTGGTGTTGAAGTTGGACTGTTTAGTATAAGAAGATTTTAAATATACGCCTAGCTAACGTATATATGATCTTAAATATACCAGACCGATATAAAATCACATTAATCGCCTGAGGATGATTCTGTTGATAGCATAACATCATCAACGTTTATTTTCGAGTTTCGAAAGTGGGATGACTATATGATTTCAATTGAAACGTCGAGATATACTTAAATCCACTTAGATCAGAGTTTGAAAATGATTTGAATAGCCAAGTTAAAGAAAATAATAGCCTTAAACTAAGTACTTGATCAAAATTCAATGTTTGTAACTTGGGAAATGATTAAGATGATTTGAGCTTTAAATTTAACTGGTACAAGTTAAAAAGAAAAGATAAAAATGAATCAAATGAATTAAAATTTAACTTAAGTGAAGTTGAATAAAAATGGAAGGAATTTTGAGGAAATTCAATTGCATAGTTTATAAATTGGAACTTGTTGGAAGTGGTTGTGTGTGTGTATGTGTATTGAACAAATTATTGAATGGAAGTTAAGATGAGAAATAAAATAAAATGCTCTTCTAAAAGGTACATATTTACTGTATTGATTGGGTCTGATGATTTTATGAGCCTAGTTGGCAAGCCGCCTAGCTTTCTTATTTTCTTTTTGATTGATGAGGGCCCAAAGAGGCGAGTTGTAGTTGTACCGATTGAGCCGTACAATGGAGTTATGGCGAAAATTTTCGAAAAATTAAGCATTAGCAAAATTTGAGAAATGTGAAATTGTTAAGAGACTAAGAAGTTGAAGAACTGAAGTTAGTTAGAATAAAGGCTTTGTTGGTTAAGTAAACGACTTTCAGTTCCATCTTCGATTTCGAGGATGAAATTTTTTTAAATGGGGGAGATTGTAACGACCCAGATTTTATTAAGAAATATTTAAATTAATTTAAATATTTAAAAATGATATATTTTAAGAATTAACGACTAAGAATTTATTTTATTTAATGTTTGAATGTATAATTTATTATATAGTTAAAAATGAGATCACAACGGCATGGTAGTTCGTAATATTACGCTTTGAACTTTAAACGAATGTATCGGATCCAATATAAGTTAGAATTCGTTGAAATAAGAAACGTCTGAATCCATTGAACTATAGTTTTCTAACGAAAGAGAAAATTTGAGATTTCGTCTTATAGATTGTTAGAAAAATTTTCAGAAAGCTGTTATGGAATTGTTTGTAAACCATAATGATTTATTAAATAAAATAAAGGATTTTTATATAAATTGAATATTGATTTAATTTGGATTTTGAATAATCGAGTTATAAACCCAAGTATGTTTATTTTGGAACTATATAATATTCAATTTGGAATATATGATAATATTAATTTATTATTGTTAAATTGATAGAATTTGAAATTAAATTATATTTTTATCAATTTAATTGAATATGGGAAAATAGTCATTCTGCAAATGATCTTAGATTTCGAGGAAACCAATTTTATCAGATCTGGAATAGTGAATTATTGTAAGATTCCAAATTTCGGATCAATCGGAGTTAGTATGTGACTGTGCGAGCTATAAACGTTCAATGTAAATACGTATGTATAATTAATTAATAATTTAAGCCCAAACTAGCGCTATTTGAGAAAATGGACTCGGATTTCGATAAAACAAGTTTCATAAGGACCATAATGACAAACCATAGTTGTATATCCATTTTCACCATGAATGCAGTTCATATGTGCCTATGCAAATTTATAAACGTCAATCTGAGACAGTGATAGGCACATAATAATACAATGATCGAATAGAATAATAATATAACCAAGATATATTCACTATAAATACATCCCCAGTTTCCTAAACCTAACCGCCAAATCAAAATAGTTGCATATTTGCAAATAAGCCCCTTTTTCTCTTTTAATTTTTATCTTCAAATTGGCGCGGAATTAGAGGATACTTCCAACTAAGAAGTTGTAGAGCCTGTCGAATGCTACCTATAGAAATTTTTTGAAGGCGATTGGTGTAGTGGTTTGATGTAAAATTGGGTTCTAAGTCGATGTGGTGACTTTCGAATTTCGTGGTTTTGTGTGCAAATGGTGAGGAGTTAGCCGAAGATGTCAACTAGGATGTTGGAGAGAAGAGAGAGGTCTACGACTTTTCTTTTGGTCGGTCGGCCTGAAGTCAATGTGGTGGTCGTGATGGTGAGAAGATCGAAGGTGAACAATTTTTATGAGAAACGAACGTATTTTCGCGGTTTCTGGTGAATGGAGGCATTGCTAGACGAAGTGGTCGACTGGGGAAAGTTGCGTGGTAGTTAGATCAACTGGCTGGTCAAATTTCCTAGGGTATGGTTGGGTGTGGGGGCCTGGGGAGGAGCACGGACGGTTTCCGTTCGTGGTGGGTTCGCTCGCCAACGACAGCGATTGAGGATGTAGGATTCAAGGTGGTGGTGCGGCCCAGAATAGGGGAGATGCTGATGGGATTAGTTCAGCCGATGGCGAGCAACGTGGGAGGTGGGGCAATAATGAACGTGACGTGGAAGAAGAAGAAATGTAAAAGGTTGCTTAATTAATTTAATTAATGTATTCTAGGTTCGAACAATTGTATCTCGCTCGTATGAACTTGGAATTGGATGAAACAAGATCTGTTGGCTCGTATGGATGTAGGCTACGTGTACAAATTGATTTGGACGAGATTGGAGCTAGCTGGAATTTTGGGTTAAATTAGACCTATGTTTAATTTAATTCAAAAGCGATCATTATTGCAACGATCAAAAATCACTGTGAGAACTCTTTGATTTAACTTGATAAGTTATTATAATCATCAACTGATTATATACTGATTGTTTATGGTTGTTATGGTTGTTTTGTGGATGATGGATGTTATTGGAGTTTTATTTGTACTGTTTATGTACATATAAGCATTAACAATTATATCGCTTATATTATAATTGTTGATTGATCGATGATAATTGTTGTAGTTGTTATTATAATTGTTCACACAATTCATGCCACAAATATGAATTTATTTGGGAATTGACTAAGTCTCGTTTCATTGGAATTTTAAATGAGTACTACATTCTTTTAAATGAAATAAGACGTGAAAATGAAAACTGAATTTTTTATATCCAAAACGATTTGCAAACTAAGTTAAAATAATTTCAAGTAACTTTTGAAAAGGTCGAAGTGAATTTGAAAGCGGTTTGAATTAGAAATGACTTGTTCTAATTTAAATAGATTCAGAATAGTAAATTCAAAAGTGAATTCGAGTTAGATATATAAACGTCATTTTTAACTGGAAATGATTGTTCCAATGATCTTATTTATTATTATAATGGAATTCATGAAAGTTTGGATTTCAAAAGATTTAATTCTAAAAGAAAAATTATTATTATTCTAATTTTAATAATGTAGAATATTCAATTTTGATTAATAATTGAATTTTAAGTTGGAATCGCTTTTAAACGATTTTATAAAATATATTCCAACCGAATCGGGAGAATTTTATTTTAAATAATAATATGGTTTGAATAGGACATGTCACGCAGTGACAGTTCGTGAATTTCAAATATGAACTTCAAACGAGCATAATTAATAAAATTTAAATCGGATTTCCCTGAAACAAAAGACGTTTGATTTCTATTTATAGTATCTTTCAAATGAAAGAAGAAATTTTGGATTTTAATTTATAGATTTCAAGTAATGATTAAATATATTTTTAAAAAGGTCACTGTAAACGCAGTTCGATGAAGGTAATTGGAAATCAATCGAAATGACCATATACAAATTATTAAAAATATGGAAAAAATATGATAAATAATAATTAATGATTTCAAACTGATTTGGAAAATAAATATGAAGTTTTGAACTATTTTTTTTTGATATTTTTGTTTACAGTTAAACTTGTTGAAAATGGTAAAACGACGTTTTGGGAACTTAAGTTAAATGAACTAAAGTTTTCAAATCTTAACTCATTGATTTAATTGGAATTAATCATCAAGTGATTGGTGTTAATTCCGTAGATGAAACTCGTATTATTCGTGGAATTTGAAAGGTAAATACACCGTTATCCTGCTTCTAATATTTGTTGAATATGCGAAGTTGATATTGGATATGAGCTGATATGATTTCTTTCTAAATCGTATATTTAATATTAACTATTTTTGGGTTATTGTGGATGATGTCTTGAATATCATCATCCTTAACCCAACTAGTTAAGTCAATTTGTTATCAGATATAACATTGTTTTGAAAGACGTGCTTTGATAAATCTTTTGAGTAAGGTGGAAGTTTTCTGAATTTAAATGAAATGGATTTGGATAGAAATGATCCTCGGATATTTGGTATTAATTATTGCTGTGTAGACGTTTACTATTTTGGGGAATTTGGAAGATGTTTATATCATTATTCCACTTATAGTATTCGTTGATTACGAGAATTGGTGTTGAATACAAGTTGATGTAAATTCTAAAAAATCTTATATTTGATATCAGTTAAATTTTAGGTTTGTTGTTAATGACGTTTTAAATAACATTATTCTTTAACCCAACTATGACCAAGAAATGAGTTGGAATAGACAAATCTTTTAAGTAAGATTTAATGAAGTTTTCCAAAGTTAAGTTTTCTAATTAATGAATTAAAATTGGGTGAAAATCAATTTAGTGATAGTCGAGATGGGTCTCCATGGATGAAAACCTTTACTATTTAAGGAATTTAAAAGGTTTTTCTATTATTCCGCTTATAGTATTAGTCCGATACGGGAATTCATATCGATTATAAGCTGATATGTTTTCAGTGAAGATTCCATTTAAAATGAAAGTACGATTTTAGGTTTACCATGAAAGATGTTTTAAATAACACTGTTCTTTAACCCATTTAAAGGAGAAGACGATTTTCCAAGTTAATTTGAAGTGAAATATTTATTTAATTTGAATATGAAGATTTAATGGAAGAGTTTCCCTGACAAATGATAGCAGGAACAAGATTAAAGATCACTTAAAAGAAGATAAGTGTGTTTTTGCGTAAGCGATAAGATTAAGAAATCATAAGTATGGTTTTGGGATAGAGATACAATCAAGGAAAGATAAAGTAATGAACCCTAATCAATGATCAATGAATGGGTTGGGTTGGGATATATATGTTTTCCCACAAAGATAACTGAAATCTTTAATTAGATTTGAAATGAAAGAATGAAATTAATAACTACATTTAAACTTACCAAAATATGAGGGATATTAGATATGGAGTACCACTAGTTTTGCTCCATGCGATGAATAAGATGGGAATGGAATAATGATTTGAGAAGTTACCTTTTTTGTGAGATTCAATAATCTCACTAAAGTGTAGAAAACTTGATTTGAGTTAAGTTTGTAAAATGAGATATTTATAGTCATTTGAAATGATTTCCAAGGAAATATTTAAACAAGAGTTTAAATTGTGTAAATCTTTAATAAGATTTAAGGGAGTAATTCCTAATATAAAGAATGATTTAAGTAAAAAGGAATAATCCGAAATGGAATGAGATTCATGATGTGTTTATATATCAAAATTGGTTTTAAAAATGCGCTAATCATTTAGGAAAGACCGTGTTCCAACTCATTCTGAATAACTATACGACGAGTATTAAAGATATTCAAAGACGGTGGTTGAAGACCAGGGATCTTTACATCATTTGGATTAATCACCGATGTCACAATTGGAAAGTACACCCAAGACGAGGTTATAAGTGGCAGTTTCCCAGACATACTTGTTGATTGTCTGGATATGCAAGGTCATCTTTCCTTTATTGGACGAGAAATAAGTGCCTTTGGTTTCGTTCACAACCCAGAACGAACTTGTAAATGGATGTGTGTCTGACGTTGTATTTTACGGCATAACCAATTGGTTTCTATTGACGTTATATCAGTTAATGGCGGAGGATTTATCTTCTTAGCTTAACACCATCCTCTGAGACTTATGCATTCAAAGGGTTATATATCAACATACACCGACTATATGTTGTGAATTGACAATGTAGCATGATGAGTTCTGAGCTATTGATGATCAAAGCTATTTTTTTTCAAAAGCAGAGCTTTGTGTGTAAGTATGACTTCAGAGCCTCACAACTAGAATGATTCGAAATATAATGAAGTACCGCAGAATTAAGGACCAACTTTTCCTTCTAGTTGAGAAACTAATGTCATGGTATGGAGCCCAGGCAATTTACTTAGTGGATGATAGATTGAGGCACCTCGGATAATGGTCGGTAACGACTGAGGAACGTTATGTTCAGCAGAAACCTGAACTATACCTGGTATAGGTAAGCCGGCTTTGCCGCTACAGAAGGAGCATTTATTGATCCTGGGACATCCTGCTAGAGGTGTTCCGAATCGCAGTTAAGGAAGAACCTTTTCCTTAGTCATTGATGGAACCCAACTTTCAATATGAGCCTTTTACGGTTTTAGTTGTAGTCTATGTATGTAGACATAATATATGGTATGTACGTCTTCTAAAATTTATACATATACTTTCAAAAATGATTTTAACACTATGCACTAGTAATAATAAAAGAGACTTTCACGTACCAAGCATATTTGGTTACATAAGGCAAAAATTGCTCCTCTGGTGTGTGTTGCATTGTGGGATAGGATGCAAGTCTTATGGTAGCTTCATTTTCAAAAAGCATTGCAAGTAGTTTTATGACTGGTATTCATAAGGGGAAACCCGCTCTGTGTTATACAGCAGGGTCTTATGATTTCCTAACTTTAAAGTAAAGTAAATAACTATTTTAGTTCTCACACCAATCTCATGACTGATCTAGGGTCTATTGTTCTTTCCCAAAACTCTGGGTGCCTTTATTTTCCACAGTGGAAACAAGTAGTTTTGGTTTGCAAATATTTTATAGAGCAAGTGTTGGATTGAAGCTAGAGTTGTGTCCAGAGCATTATATTTCTTTTACTGAGAGTTTATGTATCCGCTTTGTACTTCTTATGCTATGATATAGTTATTTCCAACGTGCATGTATTTATTTTTGTACTCTGATATAAGTTATATCTGATATAAAAAGTTATTGCAATGATAATGAAAAGGTTATTTTGTTTGGTTCTTATGCATTGTAACCCCAAGCGATATGTCTTGTTGATTGGTTTAAGTCGGTTTAACTATCGGTTTGAATCGGGTAGGAAGGCAGGTTGTCACATTTCCATTATAATGAAGCCACCATTGAAGAAGGAGGGCCTTCCATCAATACGATAACCACTTCCGCCTCAGTAGAAGATTTGCTTTTAACATTGAAGTTAGCAATGGTTGGGTTATTCTAAGGGGCATTATTTAATTTTCACCCATTAGTATTACGTAGAAAATCAGGTAGAAAAAATTGAAGCAACTGGAAGAGGAATAATTAATGAACCCATATAAGTAACTTAAGATCAGAGTAGAAATAACTAAATTACCATACTTGAAGATTCTAACCCAAAAGGTGCCAGGATCTACTAGCAAAACCGCACATGAAAAACAATTAAAATCTCTAGTTTGAATAATGGTGATTGTCAATCATATAACATTTTTTTCGTATTGGGAAGCAACTGGTTGATTTAAGGAGATAATTAAAAGTATGTATTTTAAATTGTCAAAAATGGACTATAGAAGAGTGCGGTACTAGAAATTAGAAGATTAACCGCTTCATGTTGCTAGTTTCTTCATGACTTAGTTTTTTTAAATTTGTGATAAGAGACACATGTTGATTGGTTAAACGTTTAGTTTCTCCTTTCCAGTATAAGTAATAGATAGATTTCATAGCTCTGCCATGCTCGTACCAAAGCAACTTGAACTTGCGCCCCTTTCATTCTTAGGCTCGGCTTCCTTTTGATGGCATCTTAAGTCTTCTCCTCTTGACTTCAAACTTGTTGTAGTGTCCTCTAATGGTGATATAAAAGTTTTTATAGAAGTAGTTTAAAGTGAATGGATGAGAAAATTAACATCTTCAAATTATGATATAAGACCTCCTTCAGATCTAGATCAAATGACTCTAGATCTATGAAAGAGACGCAAAAAAAGTAGTTTAAAGTGAAGGGACGAAAATAAAATCCACCACTATTTCTTAAACAGAAGGTCGCTAGAATGAATTTAGGTTTAAATGTGGTTAGATACAAGACATGTATATGTGGTCATATTAGGTATTTGTTTCATACCCATTTCTTTTGGCCCTTGGACCTTTTATTTAATTAAGTTGTAATGAATAAAATGAAAAATTAATTAAGAGTAATATACAAATAGCAAACTTATAATAATAAGTGATTATCTCCCTTTAGATAACTTTTACTTATGTCATTTTCATAGTATCATTATCCATACAAATGTGTTAAATGGCCTTTTGGTATGTCTCCCAAAAGCATATCAGGCCTACAAAACTTAGCCGATTGTACGACACAATAGCCTGAAGTGTCACCAAAATACTCAAGATCTAGGCCCAGAGGGAGTTTCGCAAGTGTAGACCTCACAACTCCTCAAGAAGACACCCATCAGGACCAATTTGCATCCCTCAATCGCCGTCGAGTCCCCTTCATTTCGTATCCTACAGGATTTGAATTTTGTATCGCTCGGGATATAAAGTTCGTATCCTACAGGATACGAATCGCATATCCTTCAGGATACAAATTCGGCATCCCTATGAATATGAAGTTCGTATCCCACAGGATACAAACTATGTATCCTCAGGATATGATTTTTATATCCTACTGGGTACGAAGTTCCTATCCCTCGTGATACGAACAGTGTATCCCACCGGATACGAAGTATGTATCCCTTGGGATACGAATTTGTATCCTCGGATAAGAAATTTGGAAAATTTTGCTATTTGGGATGCGAGACTCGGACTGTGGTCCCAATTTTTCACCTACTCCCACCTATTCCTGTAACAACCCGAAAATCTGGGCCAGTTTAAAATTTTTATTTTAGCAATTTTAGCGAATTTTGATTATTTAAAATGAATTATTTTAAATAAAAACAACGAGAAATTTATTTTCAATATAGAATTCGACGTTATATTATATACGTCGTCGTTAGAATATAAATATTTATTTTAAAATATAAATAGAATTGAAAATGGCGCGGTAGTTCGATAATTCGATTTCAAACTTCAATTGAACATACCGGGTGCAAAACAATCCGGATTTTAGTGAAACCAAAAATGATAGGATCTAATTGATAATATCTTTCCAACGAATCCGACAAATCGAGATTTCATAGCGGGAATCAAAAGATATGTCCAGTTGAAAATTCTGAATAGTCGCTATGGAATTCAGGCCCTTAAAAATGGACGTTTTGCAAATGACCTCGGATTTCGACGAAACCAGTTTTGTTGGGTCCGTGGTGTCAAGTTATTGCTAGATTCCAAATTTCATAATTTTTAGAATCAATATGTGAGCGTGGCAAAGGAAAACGCGTTTGACCATTTTCAGTTGATTTTAATCGACTTGAAATTGGCCATTTTTCCAACGGTCTCAGAATTCGACGAATCTAGTTTTGTTAAGACCGTATCGTCAATACGAAGCTAGAAAATATTTTTCTGAGATTTATAGAGTTAGCATGTGACCCCGGTAATTTGAAATGTACGTTTAAAATTCAATATAGTGATTTAAATGTAAATTTATCGGAAACTGATTGTAACAGTCGAATCAGCCTACGATACATTTCCCATTGTGTTCGGAATGGGGGTAAAACGCTATGGGCGACAGGCGGTGGACCTCGTTTCGAGGTCGTATGAAAAAGTCAACTATTTGCAAATAAAATAATTAAAATAAAAACTTATTTCCACTTAAAACCCTCTTCCCCCCCCCCCCCAATTCATTTTCCCAGAAAACCCCTAAATCAATTTCGCGATAAAAAAAATGGCAGCCTCCTTTAATGTCGTCGCCTCCGCTCCCTACCCCATCGTCCACCCTCCTCTGTTGCAACCGCCACCATCCCCTTCCTCTGCTCCTCCGTCTTCTCCTCCTCCATCTCGAGACAACACTCGCACCCAGCCCCATCGCGAAACAAAAACACCCAGGCCGCCGCTCCTCCCAAGACGCGATCCCCAAATCGCCACCGCACTCCTCCTGGCGCCGCCGTGAGCCGCGAAGCACCCCTCCGAGCCGCCGACGAGCCCCCCCCCCCTGTAAGTTCCCTGATGTTCTTTTTTTTTATTTATTTACTTTAAACTGTTTTTTATTTATTTACTTTAAACTGTTTTTTTTAAGATTTTAAATAGCAAAAGGTTTAATCTTTTTAAAGAAAAAGATTTGAACTTTTAAAAGAAAAAGATTTGAACTTTTAAAGGAAAAGATCATATTTTTAAAAACTTCATAGTTGAAAAGGCGAAATTTATATTTTTGTGAAAGGGAATTTTTGTCTGTATGGCATCGAGATAAAAATATAATTTTTATAACGAAGCATAGTAAAAATTCGATTTTTATTTGAATGGCGAAATAAAAATATGATTTTTATATATTGTACAGTGAAAATAAAAATGTGATTTTTATATATTGTACAGTGAAAATAAAAATGTGATTTTTATATATTGAACATCGAAGTAAAAATTCGGTTTTTATATATTGAATAACGAAGTAAAAATTCGATTTTTCATATGTAGAGAATGCAGGCAAAGAAAGTGATATCGACAAGGACAGTGAAGATTTCCTGCATTAGAAGTGTCGTGGAGCTAGGATAGCTATAAGTGAGAATTTCTCACCTTTCAATTTATTTTTCTAGTTATATATATATATACTAGGATGCAGACGGTGCTTAGTAGCACCCGACACAATCGTCCACGGACCATGGACTTGTTTGTTTGGTTGCATAGCTTAGTTATATGATTTGATTTGAATTTGGTTGTTTGGTGATTTTGATTGATGTGTGAATGGTGTGGGCCTTCACTAGACCGGGGATAAGGCTAGGCCTCGTCCCGTTTCTAGTATCGTGCCGTTATGCCGCCGAAATTTTCTAAAATAAGTTAGAAAAATAAAAATATAATTTTATTGAATAAATGAATTGAATAGAAATTCATAGGTTGGAATAAAATGTTTTATCGTTAAAAATATAATTTTTAACGTGAAGTGAATAAAATAAAATATTCATTTATAAACCGAACGGTTTGTTTATGTACACCTATTTGAATGACATTGATTGGGACGATAAATTTTACACATCGCCCAACAGCACAAATAAAATATGTGTTTGATTGTTTGAAACCCCACACGGGTGTTGGGATGAAATTTGAAGTTCACTCATCCTGATTGATTAAATATGTCGATCGATTGATTGACAGGCTGTTATAAGCGTTAGATATCTATATTTGATGCTTATACAGTGTAGTGCACTTTGGTTGATGGTTGATTATTTTCAATGCTATTATATGTGTGTAATGTATGAAAATCCATATAATTAACATTATATGGTGATTGATTGGGCCTCATTCCAATTTAGAAAATAAAGAATAATATAAAATAAAGGTTCATGTGTTGACAGTACTCATCCATTGAGATTGGTCATGTGTTGAACGAAATATTTTAGTAATAAAATTTACATCTTTATCAATATAAAATAAAGGTTCATGTGTTGACAGTACTCATCCATTGAGATTGGTCATGTGTTGAACGAAATATTTTAGTAATAAAATTTACATCTTTATCAATATAAAATAAAGGTTCACGTGTTGACAGTACTCATCCATTGAGATTGGTCATGTGTTGAACGAAATATTTTGATAATAACAACTATTTTGAAAAAGAAATATTTGAAATAGAATATTTGAAAATAGAAATTTATGAAGCCGTGTTGATTAGATTGACGCCATTTTGACGTGAACGATATTTATATCGATTTTAAAACGATTTCGAAATGAAATGAATTGAATTGAAAACAATTTCGAAATGAATTGAATTGAAAACAATTTCGAAATGAATTGAATTAAAACGATTTTGAAATGAATTGAATTGAAAACGAATTCAAATTGAATTGAAAACGAATTGAAAACGAATTGAAATGAATTCAAATTGAATTGAAATTTGAATTGAATAGAAATGAATTTTAAAACGAATTTATAAAGAAGAATTCAATTTTGATTTGAGTTGAAAAGGAAGTTGAAATTGCTTTTGAAACGAATTTAAAACTATTTATATAATTCGTTTTAAATAGAAATCGACGAAGTATATATTATATATATAATATAATGGCCAGAATAGAACGCGCCGCGCCGCGGCAGTTCGTGAATGTCGACCATTTATTTCAAACGGACATTACGGGAGATCCGACCGTCGGATTCTCCTAAAACCGGAACCGTTGGGTTCGTATCGAAAAGAGATTTCTAACGAATGTTAGAAATTTGAAATCTAACGGTTGGATTTGGAGATACGTCCAAATCAAATTCGAAAAAGGTCGTTGTAAGTGCAGTTCGATGGCCATGGTTGGAAATCGACTGTACGGGCCTTGATAAAATTATTAAAAATAGTAATAATTTGTGTAAAATCATAAGAAATGATTTAGAAAGATTTGGGATGAAAAACTCTATATTTGAAAAGATAAAAATAGATTTTCATCGAAATGAACTAGTTTTGAACTAGAATTATCATTCTATTTATTTTTAAATAAATAAATTGAATTTAAAAAAAAGGGTTTTGAAAATAACCAGAATATCCAATGATCGCATTGGAGTGGATTTGAATCGAAATTGTCTTCGGAATATTTCGATGTTGGAATTCGTGATTATACGGATGTTATGGAAATTTGAAAGATATATATGTATATCGTTATTTCCAATACGACATTGGTTAATCGTAGAATTTGATATTGAATATAAGCCGATATATTTTCTATTCAGAGCCTTATATTGAATATCAAATGTGATTTGGGTTTGTCGTGAATGGTGTCTTCACTAACACTGTTCTTGAACCCAGTTGAGAAAAGATTAAATCTTTTTATTTAGATTTAATGAAGTGTACCAATTAAATGATATTTAATTGGGATTGAATTGATATTGATTTTTGGGTTTACCGTGAACAGTGTTTTAAACAACACTCGTTCTTTAACCCGATAATTAATGAATGTGATTTTGGGTTTATCGTGAACTGTGTTTCTAAATGACACTGATTCTTTAACCCAGTTAAAGATTAAAACTAAGTGGAGTTTTAATGAATCTTTAATTAGATTGAAAAGATCGAAAATGGAGTACCACCAGTTTTGCTCCGGGCGATAGTTAAATCTTTAATTAGATTTGAACGTGAAATGGTAATTGAATTTACCGATAACACCGTTGTGTTAGATATGAAGTATTACCAGTTTTACTTCATGGGATGAATAGGTTGGGATTGGGAAATTAAAACCAATGATTACTACGGTAAGGTTCGCTAATTCCGACTAGTTGAATCGAAATTCAAAGGAAGATTAGAGAATATATTCAAGAAATTATCTTGGATAAAATTAATGGGAACCTTTCCCTATGAATGTGAAATTAGAAACTAACTGTCGGTTAGCCAAGTAGAATGGTTTTTCTGAATATTGATCTGATGTTGGTTTCGGCCTTCGGGGTTAATATTTGGGGAATTATTCTCTTGATTAATTTACGGTCAGTGACTGATGAATTGGAATGAGGCGTATGTTGTGTTTGTGTAACACTTATTTAAATTATACGCGAGTTATTCGGAAAGACCGGGTTTATCCCATTCTGAATAACTGATACGACGATAAGTCGAAGATGAAGACGATGGTCGAAGACCGGAGGTCTTCACGTCGTTTGGGTGATTGCTGATGATCTTGATTGGGCTGTACACCCAAGAAGATGGAAACAGCTGGTGATCGTCCAGACGTACTTGGAGATCGATGGATATGCGGGGTACTAGGTGCCTCCGGTTTCGTTCAGACCCAGAACGGACTTGTAAATGGACTGTGTGTCTGACATTGGATTTTAGTCCGTGTGATTGATCTCGATTAAATATATATCTGTTTGGCGGCGGAGAATTTATTCTCTTGCTTAACGCCCTTCTCTGAGACGTACGAGCTCAGGGGTTATATATTGATGGATATCAATCGCATGGGGTGAATTGCCTGTGTGGCATGCCTAAGTGGCAATTGATCGAGGCTTCTGTTGAAAAGCAAAGTCTTGTGGTGATGATCAAAGCACGGCCTTTGTGGCGTAGCTTTGTGTAACGTTTACTTCGCGAGTTTCACACCCGGTATGAACCAAAAACGGGAGACGGACCTCAGGGAGGGCCTGCGTTTCCTCTTAGCTAGAAGTGGCGTTAGTGGTTTTACACGCCCTGACGAGTTTGACTTATGTGGTTGTTGCTGTTGCGAGGCGCCTCGGTTAGATCGGACGATCCGGGTCCGATGGAGTCATTCGTTGGCTCGCTTACGCCCCAAAGGGCGGCGAAACGCAGTGTTCAGGATTTAAGTTTAATCCACATCGGTGGACCGGCCCTGTCGCTCCAAGGGTCGATGCGTTCTGATCCTGAGACTCGGGCTAGGCAGTCTCGAATCGGTTGAGGACTATCTTTTGCCTCGGTTCATAGATGGAAATCCAATTTCCAAATACGTAACTTTGTGGTTTTATTTGTAAACCTATATATGGCGACATAGTGGCATGGGACGCTCATGTCGCCTATGATTGATACTTATGATTTGAAGTTGTTTTATACACTATGCACTTATAATAGTATCAAATGATTTGTTTTAAACGTATCAAGCATTCTTTGGCTGTTATAAGGGAAAACCCTATCCCCCGGCTTGCGTTGCATTGTGTTATAGGACCTGGGTCTTATAACAGCTTCATTTTTCTTTATTTAGCATTGCGCTGTTTGTTTTATGCACTGGTATTCTTGGGAGGAAACCCGTTCCGTGTTATACGGCGTGGTCCCTTGATTTACCTAACTTTAAAATAAAGAATAACAACTGTTTTAGTTCTCACACCAGTCACATGACTGACCTGGAGTTTATTGTTTTAACCTAAACTCTGGGTGCCCTTATTTTGACACGGGCAGCTAGTAGTTTTGGGTTTTGCAGATTTATATTCACAGGATCCTGGTTTACAGCTGGAACGATATCCGGAAAGCTTTGTATCCGTATATCTACTTCTAGTTGTGTATTGTATTATTTTCCGCTGCGATATATTTAAATGTAATTTAAATCTCTGATATTTCTGTGTAATATTCATTTATACTCTGTATATTCTTGTAATCTGATGCATTGTTGTAATATACAATGAAATGTTCTTTCGTATGCATTCTGATTTGTCGTGTTCTCAAACGATAGGGTGTTTCGAACGGTCTGGGTCGGTTTACCGACTGGTTCGAACCGAGCGAAATTCCTTTTCATCACAGTTGGTATCAGAGCTTTGGTTTACAAAGCTCAGAGAACAAGGCACATTAGAACCATACGAAAGAATTCATCAGATATTGGATTAGTAAAATCCAATGGGAATGACTCGTTAGAGATAGGATCAGTAGTATCCTAGAACGAGTGTGAAGAGTATATTTTTCAAATGAAAACAATTTTTGTTTTGAAAATTTAAATCAATTATTCGTATCTGATTATCTATTTATATTGAGTTGGACAGTCCAGTATATAAAGATTTTGCGTATACGTCTGATCCGCGTGTATTCGAAGTTTTAATATATTGGATAGATATAGAATCATACTCTAGTGGCCCGAAGATGATTCTGATGGTTGAGTACTCATCGTCAGAATTTATATTCGTGTGACGAAGGTGTGATATCTATATATTTCCATTAGACTGGTGTGAGAACCAAAAATTAGATAGGGCCTATTGTTGTGAATTGGCATTAAAAACATGATTTTTGTATATGTATTAAAATTATGAATTTGAAAAGCTAATCAACTAATTGATTGATGTTTGTGTTGTTTGTTCATTTGTTTGCTAGTTTTGAACCATTATGCCTAATCGAACCAAATATTGAACTATATTGAAAATTGGTCGCATTTGCTTGCATATACATATACTTACATTGAACAGGTCATAGCAAGGAGGCTAGAGCCAGAGAATAAAATTTGTTTGCCCGACAAATAGGTACATGTTTACTACATAATTTCCTGTTTTGTTTGGGTGATGATGATTTTGTGAGCCTATTGGCTAGCCGCTTGGCTTTTTCTTTTTCTTTTTGAGATCTGAAGGACCGGGGAAGCTATTTGAAATTCCCCGATGCTCCTGGTGCAGGGGAGGTTATGGCGAAATTTTTCGAAAATTTAGGGTGTTAGCCAAATTTTTGAAATTTTGAAAATTCTCAGAAACTAAAGAGTTGGAGAATGTAAGCCAGATCGAACGTAGAGTTGATTAATCAAACCACTTTCGACTTTGTTCCTTTTCGAGGACGAAAAGTTTTAAGTGGGGGAGATTGTAACAACCCGAAAATCTGGGCCAGTTTAAAATTTTTATTTTAGCAATTTTAGCGAATTTTGATTATTTAAAATGAATTATTTTAAATAAAATCAACGAGAAATTTATTTTCAATATAGAATTCGACGTTATATTATATACGTCGTCGTTAGAATATAAATATTTATTTTAAAATATAAATAGAATTGAAAATGGCGCGGTAGTTCGATAATTCGATTTCAAACTTCAATTGAACATACCGGGTGCAAAACAATCCGGATTTTAGTGAAACCAAAAATGATAGGATCTAATTGATAATATCTTTCCAACGAATCCGACAAATCGAGATTTCATAGCGGGAATCAAAAGATATGTCCAGTTGAAAATTCTGAATAGTCGCTATGGAATTCAGGCCCTTAAAAATGGACGTTTTGCAAATGACCTCGGATTTCGATGAAACCAGTTTTGTTGGGTCCGTGGTGTCAAGTTATTGCTAGATTCCAAATTTCATAATTTTTAGAATCAATATGTGAGCGTGGCAAAGGAAAACGCGTTTGACCATTTTCAGTTGATTTTAATCGACTTGAAATTGGCCATTTTTCCAACGGTCTCAGAATTCGACGAATCTAGTTTTTTTAAGACCGTATCGTCAATACGAAGCTAGAAAATATTTTTCTGAGATTTATAGAGTTAGTATGTGACCCCGGTAATTTGAAATGTACGTTTAAAATTCAATATAGTGATTTAAATGTAAATTTATCGGAAACTGATTGTAACAGTCGAATCAGCCTACGATACATTTCCCATTGTGTTCGGAATGGGGGTAAAACGCTATGGGCGACAGGCGGTGGACCTCGTTTCGAGGTCGTATGAAAAAGTCAACTATTTGCAAATAAAATAATTAAAATAAAAACTTATTTCCACTTAAAACCCTCTTCCCCCCCCCCCCAATTCATTTTCCCAGAAAACCCCTAAATCAATTTCGCGATAAAAAAAATGGCAGCCTCCTTTAATGTCGTCGCCTCCGCTCCCTACCCCATCGTCCACCCTCCTCTGTTGCAACCGCCACCATCCCCTTCCTCTGCTCCTCCGTCTTCTCCTCCTCCATCTCGAGACAACACTCGCACCCAGCCCCATCGCGAAACAAAAATACCCAGGCCGCCGCTCCTCCCAAGACGCGATCCCCAAATCGCCACCGCACTCCTCCTGGCGCCGCCGTGAGCCGCGAAGCACCCCTCCGAGCCGCCGACGAGCCCCCCCTGTAAGTTCCCTGATGTTCTTTTTTTTTATTTATTTACTTTAAACTGTTTTTTATTTATTTACTTTAAACTGTTTTTTTTTAGATTTAAAATAGCAAAAGGTTTAATCTTTTTAAAGAAAAAGATTTGAACTTTTAAAAGAAAAAGATTTGAACTTTTAAAAGAAAAAGATTTGAAATTTTAAAGGAAAAGATCATATTTTTAAAAACTTCATAGTTGAAAAGGCGAAATTTATATTTTTGTGAAAGGGAATTTTTGTCTGTATGGCATCGAGATAAAAATATAATTTTTATAACGAAGCATAGTAAAAATTCGATTTTTATTTGAATGGCGAAATAAAAATATGATTTTTATATATTGTACAGTGAAAATAAAAATGTGATTTTTATATATTGTACAGTGAAAATAAAAATGTGATTTTTATATATTGAACATCGAAGTAAAAATTCGGTTTTTATATATTGAATAACGAAGTAAAAATTCGATTTTTCATATGTAGAGAATGCAGGCAAAGAAAGTGATATCGACAAGGATAGTGAAGATTTCCTGCATTAGAAGTGCCGTGGAGCTAGGATAGCTATAAGTGAGAATTTCTCACCTTTCAATTTATTTTTCTAGTTATATATATATATATACTAGGATGCAGACGGTGCTTAGTAGCACCCGACACAATCGTCCACGGACCATGGACTTGTTTGTTTGGTTGCATAGCTTAGTTATATGATTTGATTTGAATTTGGTTGTTTGGTGATTTTGATTGATGTGTGAATGGCGTGGGCCTTCACTAGACCGGGGATAAGGCTAGGCCTCGTCCCGTTTCTAGTATCGTGCCGTTATGCCGCCGAAATTTTCTAAAATAAGTTAGAAAAATAAAAATATCATTTTATTGAATAAATGAATTGAATAGAAATTCATAGGTTGGAATAAAATGTTTTATCGTTAAAAATATAATTTTTAACGTGAAGTGAATAAAATAAAATATTCATTTATAAACCGAACGATTTGTTTATGTACACCTATTTGAATGACATTGATTGGGACGATAAATTTTACACATCGCCCAACAGCACAAATAAAATATGTGTTTGATTGTTTGAAACCCCACATGGGTGTTGGGATGAAATTTGAAGTTCACTCATCCTGATTGATTAAATATGTCGATCGATTGATTGACAGGCTGTTATAAGCGTTAGATATCTATATTTGATGCTTATACAGTGTAGTGCACTTTGGTTGATGGTTGATTATTTTCAATGCTATTATATGTGTGTAATGTATGAAAATCCATATAATTAACATTATATGGTGATTGATTGGGCCTCATTCCAATTTAGAAAATAAAGAATAATATAAAATAAAGGTTCATGTGTTGACAGTACTCATCCATTGAGATTGGTCATGTGTTGAACGAAATATTTTAGTAATAAAATTTACATCTTTATCAATATAAAATAAAGGTTCATGTGTTGACAGTACTCATCCATTGAGATTGGTCATGTGTTGAACGAAATATTTTAGTAATAAAATTTACATCTTTATCAATATAAAATAAAGGTTCATGTGTTGACAGTACTCATCCATTGAGATTGGTCATGTGTTGAACGAAATATTTTGATAATAACAACTATTTTGAAAAAGAAATATTTGAAATAGAATATTTGAAAATAGAAATTTATGAAGCCGTGTTGATTAGATTGACGCCATTTTGACGTGAACGATATTTATATCGATTTTAAAACGATTTCGAAATGAAATGAATTGAATTGAAAACAATTTCGAAATGAATTGAATTGAAAACAATTTCGAAATGAATTGAATTAAAACGATTTCGAAATGAATTGAATTGAAAACGAATTCAAATTGAATTGAAAACGAATTGAAATGAATTCAAATTGAATTGAAATTTGAATTGAATAGAAATGAATTTTAAAACGAATTTATAAAGAAGAATTCAATTTTGATTTGAGTTGAAAAGGAAGTTGAAATTGCTTTTGAAACGAATTTAAAACTATTTATATAATTCGTTTTAAATAGAAATCGACGAAGTATATATTATATATATAATATAATGGCCAGAATAGAACGCGCCGCGCCGCGGCAGTTCGTGAATGTCGACCATTTATTTCAAACGGACATTACGGGAGATCCGACCGTCGGATTCTCCTAAAACCGGAACCGTTGGGTTCGTATCGAAAAGAGCTTTCTAAAGAATGTTAGAAATTTGAAATCTAACGGTTGGATTTGGAGATACGTCCAAATCAAATTCGAAAAAGGTCGCTGTAAGTGCAGTTCGATGGCCATGGTTGGAAATCGACTGTACGGGCCTTGATAAAATTATTAAAAATAGTAATAATTTGTGTAAAATCATAAGAAATGATTTAGAAAGATTTGGGATGAAAAACTCCATATTTGAAAAGATAAAAATAGATTTTCATCGAAATGAACTAGTTTTGAACTAGAATTATCATTCTATTTATTTTTAAATAAATAAATTGAATTTAAAAAAAAGGGTTTTGAAAATAACCAGAATATCCAATGATCGCATTGGAGTGGATTTGAATCGAAATTGTCTTCGGAATATTTCGATGTTGGAATTCGTGATTATACGGATGTTATGGAAATTTGAAAGATATATATGTATATCGTTATTTCCAATACGACATTTGTTAATCGTAGAATTTGATATTGAATATAAGCCGATATATTTTCTATTCAGAGCCTTATATTGAATATCAAATGTGATTTGGGTTTGTCGTGAATGGTGTCTTCACTAACACTGTTCTTGAACCCAGTTGAGAAAAGATTAAATCTTTTTATTTAGATTTAATGAAGTGTACCAATTAAATGATATTTAATTGGGATTGAATTGATATTGATTTTTGGGTTTACCGTGAACAGTGTTTTAAACAACACTCGTTCTTTAACCCGATAATTAATGAATGTGATTTTGGGTTTATCGTGAACTGTGTTTTTAAATGACACTGATTCTTTAACCCAGTTAAAGATTAAAACTAAATGGAGTTTTAATGAATCTTTAATTAGATTGAAAAGATCGAAAATGGAGTACCACCAGTTTTGTTCCGGGCGATAGTTAAATCTTTAATTAGATTTGAACGTGAAATGGTAATTGAATTTACCGATAACACCGTGGTGTTAGATATGAAGTATTACCAGTTTTACTTCATGGGATGAATAGGTTGGGATTGGGAAATTAAAACCAATGATTACTACGGTAAGGTTCGCTAATTCCGACTAGTTGAATCGAAATTCAAAGGAAGATTAGAGAATATATTCAAGAAATTATCTTGGATAAAATTAATGGGAACCTTTCCCTATGAATGTGAAATTAGAAACTAACTGTCGGTTAGCCAAGTAGAATGGTTTTTCTGAATATTGATCTGATGTTGGTTTCGGCCTTCGGGGTTAATATTTGGGGAATTATTCTCTTGATTAATTTACGGTCAGTGACTGATGAACTGGAATGAGGCGTATGTTGTGTTTGTGTAACACTTATTTAAATTATACGCGAGTTATTCGGAAAGACCGGGTTTATCCCATTCTGAATAACTGATACGACGATAAGTCGAAGATGAAGACGATGGTCGAAGACCGGAGGTCTTCACGTCGTTTGGGTGATTGCTGATGATCTTGATTGGGCTGTACACCCAAGAAGATGGAAACAGCTGGTGATCGTCCAGACGTACTTGGAGATCGATGGATATGCGGGGTACTAGGTGCCTCCGGTTTCGTTCAGACCCAGAACGGACTTGTAAATGGACTGTGTGTCTGACATTGGATTTTAGTCCGTGTGATTGATCTCGATTAAATATATATCTGTTTGGCGGCGGAGAATTTATTCTCTTGCTTAACGCCCTTCTCTGAGACGTACGAGCTCAGGGGTTATATATTGATGGATATCAATCGCATGGGGTGAATTGCCTGTGTGGCATGCCTAAGTGGCAATTGATCGAGGCTTCTGTTGAAAAGCAAAGTCTTGTGGTGATGATCAAAGCACGGCCTTTGTGGCGTAGCTTTGTGTAACATTTACTTCGCGAGTTTCACACCCGGTATGAACCAAAAACGGGAGACGGACCTAAGGGAGGGCCTGCGTTTCCTCCTAGCTAGAAGTGGCGTCAGTGGTTTTACACGCCCTGACGAGTTTGACTTATGTGGTTGTTGCTGTTGCGAGGCGCCTCGGTTAGATCGGACGATCCGGGTCCGATGGAGTCATTCGTTGGCTCGCTTACGCCCCAAAGGGCGGCGAAACGCAGTGTTCAGGATTTAAGTTTAATCCACATCGGTGGACCGGCCCTGTCGCTCCAAGGGTCGATGCGTTCTGATCCTGAGACTCGGGCTAGGCAGTCTCGAATCGGTTGAGGACTATCTTTTGCCTCGGTTCATAGATGGAAATCCAATTTCCAAATACGTAACTTTGCGGTTTTATTTGTAAACCTATATATGGCGACATAGTGGCATGGGACGCTCATGTCGCCTATGATTGATACTTATGATTTGAAGTTGTTTTATACACTATGCACTTATAATAGTATCGAATGATTTGTTTTAAACGTATCAAGCATTCTTTGGCTGTTATAAGGGAAAACCCTATCCCCCGGCTTGCGTTGCATTGTGTGATAGGACCTGGGTCTTATAACAGTTTCATTTTTCTTTATTTAGCGTTGCGCTGTTTGTTTTATGCACTGGTATTCTTGGGAGGAAACCCGTTCCGTGTTATACGGCGTGGTCCCTTGATTTACCTAACTTTAAAATAAAGAATAACAACTGTTTTAGTTCTCACACCAGTCACATGACTGACCTGGAGTTTATTGTTTTAACCTAAACTCTGGGTGCCCTTATTTTGACACGGGCAGCTAGTAGTTTTGGGTTTTGCAGATTTATATTCACAGGATCCTGGTTTACAGCTGGAACGATATCCGGAAAGCTTTGTATCCGTATATCTACTTCTAGTTGTGTATTGTATTATTTTCCGCTGCGATATATTTAAATGTAATTTAAATCTCTGATATTTCTGTGTAATATTCATTTATACTCTGTATATTCTTGTAATCTGATGCATTGTTGTAATATACAATGAAATGTTCTTTCGTATGCATTCTGATTTGTCGTGTTCTCAAACGATAGGGTGTTTCGAACGGTCTGGGTCGGTTTGCCGACTGGTTCGAACCGAGCGAAATTCCTTTTCGTCACAACTCCTCTATCTATTAATACCCCCTTTACCTCACACTAGAGGGTTGGCATTTTCTTGATTTGGCACCTTGAAAGGACCTTGGACACCATTAATTGCCCTTGTAGCTTTGGGGAAGAACTAGCTTTTTCTCAAGGATTTGAATTTCCAAACCACAACTCCCAAAAACTTGAAATATTGTAGTCATATATAATAATGATGTCCATTACTATAATCCTTCAATAGTGAATAAAATCAGTAAAAGGTTCAAAATGGACGTTGGTTCAACTCGGGACGAACCACTATAAACCCTATGTTTCTACTTTCTGCATTTTACTTTCTGTACGCGAAACTTCATTCTCGTTAACTTGAGAATCTTTGGGTGTGACTCCAAATTTTACACGTCAACACTTTGGTGCTTTCGTTGAGAAACTTGAAAACTCGAGACTCGCTTCTTTCCGACCGACTTTCATCTCAAACTAGAAGCGTTACTTAGGTCCTTCAGACCCACCTCCTAGGTTTGCTTGCGATGGTTAGAAAAGGAAGGTCCCAAATAATCAAAACTTCCACTGCAGCTGACATAGAAACTTCTCTTTTGCTTCAACCTTCAGAGAATCTGATCAACATGGAAATCGCTTCATCCTTCAATCCTGAAGCTCCAGTAACTTAAGCCCAATAAGAAATTGTAAGAAAGGACAAGGGAACTTAACGAGCAAATGAAAACGAACATCGACCTGATGTGACGATTTCAAGAAAGTCAACGCAACGTCGCTCACCTTGAAATCAATAGAAACCTCACCCTCAGAACATCTCGGAAAGCTCTTCTTCCGACAATCACCATCAGAAATGTAGCCAAAGGAGAAGATCAATGCCAATGGAAATGGCAATGGCAATGCTTATGCCAATGGGAATGGCAATTGAAACAACAACGGTAATGGAACTACCGACACTTTAAGCAAGGGAACGCGTCAACGTGATCATTCCAGGTTGGGTATTAACGATGAAGTAGGACATAATAACCAACCCCTTTCTTGACAAAACTCTATGTTGCCACTTAGAACTTGGCGCCTATGCGTCCAATAGCTCAACAGGCCTAAGTTTCACCCAACCAACCTCAAAAGAATCAAGAATTCGAGGTTGATGACATGGTCGAAGATGATGTTGATGTCCATCCAAGAAAGCGCCCACGAACCTGAACACCCTAGCTGAACCACGACTGCTGAAATCTAGCGGAGATCCAGTCCACAATTCTCACCAATATGGTTCGAAGGATCGTAAGAGAAACACGGGGGCATGCCACCGACGTTTAGGAAAACAATACAAGGTGTAATGACCCGAAATTCCAGACCAATTTGAGCTAACCAAATAACACAAGTCTAAACCCCAATTGCACTGGAAATTCAAGAAACTAATAGAAAGAAGATAGAGGGTGAGGATAGAAAAGATAGAAACTTAGAATAGAAGAAGAAAAGAAGAACTTACATCATCAGAGTAACACGAATCTCACAGCGGAACGAATAACATACAATATATAACATAACTTTGAAATATAACGGTTATGTATACAATAGCACTTATCAGAGTACAGCACTTACAACACAGCGGAAATAAATTATAGCTATATGAACCTGAAGCCTCCTGCTCCAGCTCTTCAAGTATATCTGTAAATCCCGACTACTTGACTGCCCGTACAAATTTAGGCACCCAAGAGTTTAGAGAAACAAAACAAAATAAACTCCGGGTCAGTCATGGGACTGGTATGAGTAAAACAGTTTAAAACAGTTTGAACAAGTAAACGATATCTCATAAGACCGCGCCGCATAACGGAACGGGTTTTTTCCTTATGAGAATCCAAAATATCTTTATATCAAAAACCTTTTGATATTATAATAATGTCTATCAGCCACTATATATTAATCATCTAGCAGAAACGCTTTCATCTCACGTTCTACATATATAGTATACAATCAAAACCGTAAGCACGTATTGGGTAATGGATTTCCAACTATGACAAGGTATGGAACCACCTTCCGATCAGTGTACTCTAGGAACGATACACTGTAGTTCAACAAGAACATCTTGCAACTCAGCCACACATGACCGACCACTCATTTCGCTTGAGTGTATCGAATGTATATCACCAACGGTTAGGATCAACAACCGTTTCCCGTATATATATGGGACAGCATTGATAGATTAAAGAGGCAAATGAATATTCTCTAGATAGGTGATTATACACGCTACTTCGGAGCGACCGACTTAGCCATGTTGCCTGCCCGATTTCTGTCATTTACTGGATGTGAGGCTAGAAGCTACGCTTATCTTTTACATGCCATATCTTCATTTACTTTGAATGTCACATCGTCATACCTGCCAAATCACAAATTGATTTCCCCAAAAATACCACGGGTATACAGCTAAGAGAAACGTATTCCTCCTCCACCAACGTAAATACGTTTGAAGAGATCAACTTACGCGATCCATTAGATATACTCTATCAGACATCCTTCCGTACAGGTCGTCCTGGGGATGGACAAACCGAAGGCACTATTCTGTAAACAGGATAGCCCTTGCACTTTACTTCGTCTTCAATTATCTTTGGCATATATGATTCGCAACGCTTATACTAATACGGAGTGGTTCTTCGGATAATAATCCAACCGGTCTCTCCATATTAACAACGTTAAAATGGTCGAAAACTTCGATAGTCGATGAGTTAACTATCAAAGAAAAACACGTGTGCAAACAACGATATTATTTCCAATTGGAAATTATATCGATCAATCATCAACCATATATATATCCTTATTTTCTATTGTTTAGAAAATATACGTTATTAACACTGGAAAACATATCCATTGTTTATTTACATATCACTATCATTCCACAACTATCAGACTCTAACTACAACCAACAAGAGAACAACTTCCCAAGTATAAACCCCGAAGGCCGAAACCAACATCAGATCGATACTCAGGAACCCATTCAACTTACTAATTCTAGTCAGTTTCTAATTTTGCTTAACTCTATATCTTTAACGCTATTTGATTAACTCTAGTTCGTTTTTAACTCTAATTGATTAACTCTATTTGATTACCACTAACTGGTTCACTCTAACTGATTAACTCCTTTCAAATAAACTATATTCGATTAACTCCTCTAACTCTATTCGAATAAATTATATTTGATTAACTCCTTTAATTCTAACTGATTTATTCTAACTCCTTTAACCCTAACTGATTTATTCTAACTCCTTTTATAATATCGTATTTATTTTCTAAATAAATATTTCCTTTATTCTATTTCTATTTATTCCCGAAATAAATAAATAATCCCTTTTAATCTATTTGTAAATGTTCTACAAATATTTCCTTTATAATTCTATTTTTTTGTAAATGGCTTACAAATTTTTCTCTTCCTATTTGTTTGACAAATATTTTCCTTTATATTTGTTTTACAAATATAATTCCCTTATATTTGATTTACAAATATATTTCTTTTATTCAAAATCCTTTTCTTTTATAATATAAAATCCATTGATTTTATATAAATAAATTATTTTCAAAATATACTTTGAAAATCCCTTTTCTACATTCTGGCGTTTCTTATGGTATTTAACACGCCATATAACAACGATAAAAATCGTCCAAACACACATATTCAACGTCAGATTATATATCACCTTATACATCACAATATATAAATCACAGTAAAATAAATGTTGAGGAATCCAGCTGGATTCCTCCAACCTATTTCCCTGCATCACTGATGTTTAGACAATACGATTAACATCGATTTCACTTTGATATGAGATATTCTGATAGCAGAATAATCATATAAATATTTAACGGTTTATATATATGTATATATATATATATAAAATTTCCACTAACTGACTACCAGTTCAATTAAACAGTCAACACACAGAAATCAACAGATAATTATCAGTTCTAAGAATACACTATAAAAATAGAACTATTCAGAGTTGGTGAGTTTTACTCACATTGGACGATCATCGTTGATAACGATAACCATCGGTCGATTTGATTTAGATGGACAATTTATTTTTCCATAAATTGTAATGAGCTCTGATGGACTTCCAGTCAGTTCCATTGGGTAGTGTCCATCCATATGATCCTAACATGGCTGACTGTTCGCGATTCTGACCTCGTATGGATGAGATATCGCATTTATAAGTTAGTACATATTTGAATTAGAAATAATTAAATCCTTTAAAAACAATTGGGCTTTACCCTTCAATCTCGGCCCATTCAAACAAAACCGACCCGCCTCTCTCTTAAACCCGTCTTCCCCAACGATGATACAGGAACCCGCCTCCTCAATACACCATTTCCGACATTTCCCTCGATCCCCTAGCCTTCTCTTCTCCATGAAATCAAAATCGACCTTCACCACCGAGTTCCTCGTATCGAGCTGGACTTGCTCATCACCATTTCGTACACTCCGACGCCTCCCTGTCAGAAGCGACTCCCACGACCCAGCACAGTACACCAAACTCCCTCTTCATCGAATTGCTCCAGCAATGACCGCAAGCTTCCATTCTCCACAACGATCCCACCCACGATACTCATTTCTCCCCATGATGCTCGAGCACCTTAAAAACTCCAACCCTAGTACGCTGCGGTTTGAATTCCAAATCACAGAAATGGATCGAGTTGCCAAAAATGGGTATCAGGCCAAAGCGAATGCTTGCTTGAGTCCATACACGTATATAAAATGATTTTAGGAATTTTATTATGTTTTATTTGAATTTTCTTTTGATCGAGAGTCTTACTGGAGAAAATGAAAGTGTTGGCGGCTTCTTTTTCTCCAGAAGATTGAATCGAACCATGAATTAGGTTGGAGCGATTTAGGATATTACATAGGGTAGATATTTTCATTATTTTATTCTATAATAATCAACCGCTATGTATATTTATCCTTTAGAAATTCCTATGATCACATACATTATCTAAAAACCATGAAAATTGACATGTAGCTAGAGTTCGACATTACGGTCCCAACAAAACTGGTTTCGTCGAATTCCGACTCCGTATGCTCACACAGCGTATTTTTAAAGGTCAATTTTTCGACCGTTTCTTACTCTAAAAATCCGTACGGCCACACAGTGACTCTAAAAATCACGAAACTGGAAATCTAGCAACTATTTGACATTGCGGATCCAACAAAATTAGCTTCGTTGAATTCCGACTTCGTTTGCAAAAGTGGCTATTTTTAAAGCTCTAAATAGCCTATTTAAATATATAAATATATTTAAATCTAATTAAATTTAATATTTTAAAAATAAATATTATCGTCTATATTCACAGTGGTATACCATACAGCTCCAGAATATTCCTGTATGAATTTACAACTCGATATTACATCGTCAGAGTTATATCGATGTTCGATTTCTATTTAAATCCTTATATAATTATATAATTAAATTGTTATGGTCAGGGCGCTGCATCTCTGAGAATTTGATTTGGACGTAACTCAAAATCTACACGACGTAATCCAGATATTTCTCTTCCACTAGAAAGATATACTCCACCAGCTCCACACGTTTCTTGTTTCACAGAAATCCGATTTAAAACGAACCCTGTATACTCAGTTGAAGTTTAAATCGCCAAATTGCGAACTGTCGCGTCGTTACGCGCTCGATTTTAATTATAATATAATTCTATGTTCAAACTGATGTTAATTATATATATACGTTATTCCAATTCAACTCTAAGATGAATTAAATATTAGGGATGACCCAGTTCACATTATATTGTGATTTCCAATATTTCGATTATTTCTAAATTAAATATATTATCCTATTGTTTAAATTAATTAAATGATCACTTTATTTAATTAAACGACGATTTTATTCCCTAAATCACTATTTATATACTTAAATAAATTAATTATAATACCTCTGACAATGCGGGTCATTACAATCTTCCCCACTTAAAATAATTGCGTCCTCGAAATTGCTAAGTTAGAGGACAACCCTACGTATTGGGTAAAAGTTTATCTGTTTACCCCTTATCTCTTGTTTCTCCGAATCAATTAATATCGACTAAAATATAATTCCTTCCGACTAACTAAAATTTTCAAAAATTCTGAAAATTTTCTAACATTTTAAATTTTCGGAAAATTTCGCCATAACCTCCTTTGTACAGCCCTATCGGTAAAACTACAACTCGCCTCTCTAGGCCTTCTCCAACCCAAAAGAAAATCAAACAGCCAAGCGGCTTGCCAATTCGGCTCATAAATCTCATGCTTATATCAAATATAAACTTATACCTTTTTGTCGGGTATATCAACTCTATCACTTCACATGTCATCAATTCAACATATACCAATGCAATTCCAACTTGATCCCAAATCAATTTATCTTTAACACACCCATTGGCTTATACCTAAGTCGAATTTTATTTCAAACTCAAGCACTATTCTTGATTTCAAATCCATAACTCACCAGCCCAATATAATTCTAGATTATCTCTAATCAAGTCTAATTCCACTTGACATCAATCTATTTCAATACGATTTTCACTTAACTGGCTTTTTAATTCCATCTCAATTTTATTGGATTTTACAAATTTTACTTTAATTTGATTTTATCTTAAACAGCCTTTACCTGGGAGTTTCAAATAGCTTGGCTTTTCCCAAAAATCAAATATCCTTTCTTGGAATTTCAAACCAACTTGTTTTTCTCAAAACAATTCAAAAACAAAATCTTCGGTAGTAATCCATCACTTAGAAATTCGAAAATCACACCAATGATGCTTTGCAGTCAACATCGGAGTTACTTTCCAGTGACCGTAGTGAGTTCAGTACTATACCACTTCAAAACCATTTCTTAAACATTTATACCTTGAAATATATTTCGAATACCATTCACAAGCCTTTAAACCAATTTAAAATCTCCCAGGATTTTAAAATTCTCTTATACTTAATCCAAATCTGTTAACAAACACCTTTCCAAATCTCCAAGGTTTTAAATTTCAATTCTGATTTAAATTCAGTTTTAATTCATTTCGATTCCATATATTTCACTTATACGAATTCTGATTGGTTATATATAACCATTTCACTTTATAATCTTACTCGATTATAATTACAACCAATATATCTAATATATATTTACTCTATATCAGAATATACTTTGGGTAAACTTATTTTAATTTACCCTCTTTACAAAATATATCGTGTCGACCCATCGTATTCGAGTGTTTACAAACTCCTACCGATACAGTGGACCAAACCGATCGATCAGAACCCATAAATAACTCAACCAATGAATCCCCACAATATAAAACCATTTTATATCAAGTAACAAATACGTTCACTCGTATATATACACTCAACTCAATCTAGGGTATTACTAACTGTGAAAACCCGTAACTTCCCCGTAAAGGAAAGCGGCGGATAGTTCGAGAACAAGCCACAACAGAACACACACGGAAGAACATTTCACTGTATATTACAACAATGCATCAGATTACAAGAATATACAGAGTATAAAAGAATATTACACAGAAATATCAGCGATTTAAATTACATTTAAATACATAGCAGCGGAAAATAATACAATACACAACTAGAAGAGATATACGGATACAAAGCTTTCCGGATACCGTTCCAACTGTAAACCAGGATCCTGTGAATATAAATCTGCAAAACCAAAACTACTAGCTGCCCGTGTGGAAAATAGGGCACCCAGAGTTTAGGTTAAAACAATAAACTCCAGGTCAGTCATGTGACTGGTGTGAGAACTAAAACAGTTATTAATCTTTATTTTTAAAGTTGAGTAAATCAAGGGACCACGCCGTATAACACGGAACAGGTTTCCTCCCAAGAATACCAGTGCATAAAACAAACAGCGCAATGCTAAATAAAGAAAAATGAAGCTGTTATAAGACCCAGGTCCTATCACACAATGCAACGCAAGCCGGGGGATAGGGTTTTCCCTTATAATAGCCAAAGAATGCTTGATACGTTTAAAACAAATCATTTGATACTATTATAAGTGCATAGTGTATAAAACAGCTTCAAATCATAAGTATCAATCATAGGCGGCACGAATGCCCCATAACACTATGTCGCCGTGTATAAGTTTACAATCAAAACCGCAAGACGTCGTATTGGAAGTTGGGTTATCATTTATGGTATGAACCGAGGCTAGGGGCAAGATCCTCTACCGATTTGTGACTCTCTAGCCCGAGCCACAGGATCAGAGCTCAAGTGACCCTTGGATCGTCAGGGCCGGTCCACCGATGTGGATTAAAATTCCTGAACACTGCGTTTCCCCGCCCTTTGGGGCGTAAGCCTGGCCCGTCAGCCGACCAGAAGCATCGGCCGAAACCGATATCACGAGGCGCCTCGCTTTTCAGCAAGTAATAATAAGCAACATCCACATGAGTCAAACTCGTCAGCCAGTTCAAGCACTGACGCCACTCCTAACTAGAAAGAAACGCATGCCCTCCCTGAGGTCTGTCTCCCGTTTTTGGTTCATACCGGGTGTGAAACTCGCGAAGTAAACGTTACACAAAGCTACGCCACAAAGGTCGTGCTTCGATCATCATCCACAAGACTTTGCTTTTCAACAGAAGCCTTGATCATTTGCCACTTAGGCATGCCACACAGGCAATTCACTCCATGCGATTGATATCCATCAATATATAACCCCTAAGCTCGTATGTCTCAGAGAAGGGCGTTAAGCAAGAGAATAAATTCTCCGCCGCCAAACAGATATATATTTATTAGAGATCAATCACACGGACTAAAATCCAATGTCAGACACACAGTCCATTTACAAGTCCGTTCTGGGGCTGAACGAAACCGGAGGCACCTAGTACCTCGCATATCCATCGATCTCCAAGTACGTCTGGACGATCACCAACTGTTTCCATCTTCTTGGGTGTACAGCCCAATCAAGATCATCAGTAATCGCCCAAACGACGTGAAGACCTCCGGTCTTCGACCATCGTCTTCATCTTCGACTTATCGTCGTATCAGTTATTCAGAATGGGATAAACCCGGTCTTCCCGAATAACTCGCGTATATTTTAAATAAGTGTTACACAAACACAACATACGCCTCATTCCAATTCATCAGTCACTAACCGTAAATTAATCAAGAGAATAATTCCCCAAATATTAACCCCGAAGGCCGAAACCAACATCAGATCAATATCCAGGAAACCATTCTGCTTAGCTAACCGACAGTTAGTTTCTGAATTTTACATTCATAGGGAAAGGTTCCCATTAATTTTATCCAAGATAATTTCCTTGAATTTATTCTTTAATCTTCTTTTAAATTTCGATTTAACTAGTCGGGATTAACGAACCATACCAAAGTAATCATTTGTTTTAATTTCCCAATCCCAACCTATTCATCCCATGAAGTAAAACTGGAGATACTTCATATCTAACACCACGGTGTTATCGGTAAATTCAATTACCATTTCACGTCGAATCTAATTAAAGATTCTACTATCGCCTGGAGCAAAACTGGTGATACTCCATTCTCGATGATTTCAATCTAATTAAAGATTCATTAAAACTCCACTTAGTTTTAATCTTTAACTGGGTTAAAGAATCAGTATCATTTAAAACACAGTTCACGATAAACCCAAAATCAGATTCCATTAATTATCGGGTTAAAGAACGAGTGTTATTTAAAACACTGTCCACGATAAACCCAAAAATCAATATCAATTCAATTCCAATTAAATATTATTTAATTGGCACACTTCATTAAATCTAAATAAAAAGATTTAATCTTTTCTCAGCTGGGTTCAAGAACAGTGTTAGTGAAGACACCATTCACGACAAACCCAAATCACACTTGATATTAAATACAAGGCTCTGAATAGAAAATAGTATCAAATTCTACGACCAACAGATATCACATTGGAAATAACGATATATATATATATATATATATCTTTCAAATTTCCATAACAACATCTGTATAATCACGAAATCCAACATCGAAATATTCCGAAGACAATTTCGATTCAAATCCATTCCAATGCAATCATTGGAAATTCTGATTATTTTTAAAGCCCTTTTTCAAATTCAATTTATTTAAAAATAAATAGAATTATAATTCTAGTTCAAAACTAGTTCATTTCGATAAAAATCTATTTTTATCTTTTCAAATATGGAGTTTTTCATCCCAATCCTTTCTAAATCATTTCTTATGATTTTACACAAATTATTACTATTTTTAATAATTTTATCAAGGCCCGTACAGTCGATTTCCATCAATGGCCATCGAACTGCACTTACAGCGACCTTTTTCAAATTTGATTTGGACATAATTCCAAATCCAACCGTTAGATTTCTAATTTCTAATATTCGTTAGAAATCTCTTTTCGATACGAACCCAACGGTTCCGGTTTTAGGAGAATCCGACTGTCGGATCTCCCGTAATGTCCGTTTGAAATAAATGGTCAAAATTTACGAACTGCCGCGGCGCGGCGCGTTCTATTCAGGCCATTATATTACATATATAATATATATAATATATATATATCGTCGATTTCTATTTAAAACAAATTATATAAATAGTTTTGAATTCGTTTCAAAAACATTTTCAACTTCCATTTCAATTCAAATCAAAATTGAATTCTTCTTTATAAATTCTTTCTACATTCACTTCTATTTGATTCAAATTTCAATTCAATTTGAATTCATTTCAATTCGCTTTCAATTAAATTTGAATTCGTTTTCAATTCATTTCGAAATCGTTTTCAATTCAATTCATTTCGAAATCGTTTTCAATTCAATTTATTTCGAAATCGTTTTCAATTCAATTCATTTCGAAATCGTTTTCAATTTATTTCGAAATCGTTTTCAATTCAATTCATTTCGAAATCGTTTTCAATTCAATTCATTTCGAAATCGTTTTCAATTCAATTCATTTCGAAATCGTTTTCAATTCAATTCATTTCAAAATGAATAAAATCGATATAAATATCGTTCACGTAAAAATGGCGTCAATCTAATCAACACGGCTTCATAAATTTCTATTTTCAAATATTCTATTTCAAATATTTCTTTTTCAAAATAGTTGTTATTATCAAAATATTTCGTTCAACACATGACCAATCTCAATGGATGAGTACTGTCAACACATGAACCTTTATTTTATATTGATAAAGATGTAAATTTTATTACTAAAATATTTCGTTCAACACATGACCAATCTCAAGGGATGAGTAGTGTCAACACATGAACCTTTATTTTATATTGATAAAGATGTAAATTTTATTACTAAAATATTTCGTTCAACACATGACCAATCTCAATGGATGAGTACTGTCAACACATGAACCTTTATTTTATATTGATAAAGATGTAAATTTTATTACTAAAATATTTCGTTCAACACATGACCAATCTCAAGGGATGAGTACTGTCAACACATGAACCTTTATTTTAAATTGATAAAGATGTAAATTTTATTACTAAAATATTTCGTTCAACACATGACCAATCTCAATGGATGAGTACTGTCAACACATGAACCTTTATTTTATATTATTCTTTATTTTCTAAATTGGAATAAGGCCCAATCAATCACCATATAATGTTAATTATATGGATTTTCATACATTACACACATATAATAGCATTGCAAAATAATCAACCATCAACCAAAGTGCACTACACTGTATAAGCATCAAATATAGATATCTAACGCTTATAACAGCCCGTCAATCAATCGATCGACATATTTAATCAATCAGGATGAGTGAACTTCAAATTTCATCCCAACACCCGTGTGGGGTTTCAAACAATCAAACACATATTTTATTTGTGCAGTTGGGCGATGTGCAAAATTTATCGACCCAATCAATGTCCTTCAAATAGGTGTACATAAACAAACCGTTCGGTTTGTAAATGAATATTTATTTATTCACATTCACGTTAAAAATTATATTTTTAACGATAAAACATTTTATTCCAACATATGAATTTCTATTCAGTTCATTCTTTAAATAAAATGATATTTTTATTTATCTAACTTATTTTAGAAAATTTCGGCGGCATAACGGCACGATACTAGAAACGGGACAAGGCCTAGCCTTATCCCCGGTCTAGTGAAGGCCCACGCCATTCACACATCAATCAAATCAATTTCATTTCACCAAACAATTCAATCCAATCAAATATTCAAACTAACTACTCAACCAAACAATTTAACAAACAAGCCATCCATGGTCTGTGGATGACGGGTGTCGGGTGCTACTAAACACCGTCTGCATCCTAGTATATATTTATAACTAGAAATAGAAATTGAAGAGTGAGAAATTCTCACCAATAGCTATCCAATCATCTTGACTCTACTTATGTAGAAATCTTTGCCGCTCTTGCCTCTTTGTCGCTTTTGTTGCCCGGATTCTCTACATATGTAAAAACCGAATTTTTACTTCGTTATTCAATATATAAAAATCAAATTTTTACTTCGCTATTCAATATATAAAAATCGAATTTTTACTTCGCTATTCAATATATAAAAATCGAATTTTTACTTCGCTATTCAATATATATAAATCGAATTTTTACTTTGCTATTCAATATATAAAAATCGAATTTTTACATCGCTCTACTTCTAATAAAGATTATATTTTTATATCAAAGATATTTATATTCAAATCAATGAGGTTTATATTTTTCAATTCAAAGATATTTTTAAATCAAACAGATTTATATATTTTCAAAGAGGTGTTATTTTTATTTTCAAAAAGGTATTATTTTTCAACACAATGCTATTCATTTATTTAAAAACAAAACTTTAAACAATTTTCATTTCAAAACAATGATATTTATTTTCATTTTAAATCAATGATATTTATTTTCATTTCAAATCAATGATATTTATTCTCATTTTAAAACAATGATATTTATTTTCATTTCAAATCAATGATATTTATTTTCACTTCAAATCAATGATATTTATTCTCATTTTAAAACAATGATATTTATTTTTTTCTATAAAAACAATGTTATTCCATATAATGTATATTTATAAAAATAAGAGAATTTTCTTTTACTTACAACCTTAATTAAAGCTATTTCATAAAATAAATAAAATAAAATAAAAAGGAGAGAGAGAAAGATAGGCTCACTGTTAATTGTTCTGTTCAGTTTCAAAGGGAGTCGCCATCTAGGTTTTGACTGCACCGCCACCACGCTCAGCCGGACCCACCTCTGACCTGCCGCCGTCGAAGCCCGCCGTGCCATGCTCTAGCGTCGCCACTGGCGCCCAACTCGCCGCCCTCTTCTGGCCGGAAAATGCGATCAAACGGTCCACGTTTTGGCTCAAATTTCAAGCAAAATACTCAGTGATAATTCCTCCAACAGGTGCAGACTTGAAGATGGAAGGAAGCACTACAAAATACCCTAAAGGATTGAGCGATTTTATTTTGAGGATTGGAAGGAATCGAAGCTCAAAAATTTGAGCATCATCCGCCGTTGAACGAGGGATGGAGGCTGATTTTCTATTTGACCATTTGTTTGACTTCTTTAGGGTTTGACCGTATGTTAGAGTATATAAACTAGTATATTTTATTTTATTTTATTTTATTACTTCAAAAATTCATGTTTACCGATACGGACACCAAATCAAACTCGACGACTGACGCCCCTATCTAATTATCCCCATTCCGAATGCAATGGGATATGTTTCGTACCCCAATTCGGCTGTTACGATTAGTTTCCGTTCAAATTAAAATATAAACCTTTATATATTGAATTTGAACACGCGTTTCAATTTACCGGGGCCACACACTAACTAGAAAAATTCCCGAAAAATATTTTCTAGCTTCGTATTGACGATACGGTCCTAACAAAACTAGTTTCGTCGAATTTTGAGACCGTTTGAAAAATGGCCAATTTCCAATCGATTAAAATCAACTGAAACTGGTCAAACGCGTTTTCCATTGCCACGCTCACATATTGATTCGAAAAATTATGAAATTTGAAATCTAGCAATAACTTTACATCACGGATCCAACAAAAGTGGTTTCGTCGAAATCCGAGGTCGTTTGCAAAATGGCTATTTTTAAGGGCCTGAATTCCATAGCGACTATTCCGAATTTTCAACTGGACATATCTTTTGATTCCCGCTATGAAATTTCAGTTGGTCGGATTCGTTGGAAAGATATTACCAATTAGATTCTAATGTTTTTGGTTTCACTAAAATCCGGATTGTTTTGCACCCGGTATGTTCAATTGAAGTTTGAAATCGAATTATCGAACTACCGCGCCATTTTCAATTCTATTTATAACTATATATAAATATTTATATTTTAACGACGGCGTATATAATATATACGTCGAATTCTATATTGAAAATAAATTTCATGTCGATACTATTTAAAATAATTCATTTTAAATAATCAAATTCGCTAAAATTGCCAAAATAAAAATTTTAAACTGGCCCAGATTTTCGGGTTATTACAATCTCCCCCACTTAAAACTTTTCGTCCCCGAAAAGGAACAAAGTCGAAAGTGGTTTGATTAATCAACTCTGCATTCGATCTGGCTTCCATTCTCCAACTTTTCAGTTTCTGAGAATTTTCAAAAATTTCAAAAATTTGGCTAACACCCGGAATTTTCGAAAAATTTCGCCATAACCTCCCCTGCACCGGGAGCATCGGGGAATTTCAAATAGCTTCCCCGGTCCTTCTAATCTCAAAAAGAAAAAGAAAAAGCCAAGCGGCTAGCCAATAGGCTCATAAAATCATCATCACCCAAACAAAACAGTAAATTATGTAGTAAACATGTACCTATTTGTCGGGCAAACAAATTTTATTCTTCTGCTCTAGCCTCTTTGCTATGACCTGTTCAATGTAAGTACATGTATATGCAAGAAAATGCGACCAATTTTCAATACAATTCAATATTTGATTCAATTAGGCTAAATGGTTCAAAATTGTCAAACAAATAAACAAACAACACAAACATCACAAACATCAATCAATTAGTGAATTAGAGTTTCAAATTCATAATTTTGATACATATACAAAAATCATGTTTTTGATGCCAATTCACAACAATAAGCCCTATCTAATTTTGGTTCTCACACCAGTCAATAGGAAATATATAGAAATCTCACCTTCGAAACACGAAAATAAATTCTAATGATGACGCGTCAATCATTAGAATCATGTCCGAGCGACTAGAGTGTGATTCTGTATCTATCGAATATATTTGAGGCTTCAATACACGTGGATCAGACGTATACTAAAATCTCTATATATTTGATTGTCCAAATCAATGTAAATAAATAATCAAATACGTATAATTGATTTAAATTTTCAAAACAAAAATTTGTTTTCATTTTCAAAAATATACTCTTCACACTCGTTCTAGGATACTACTGATCCCATCTCTAACGAGTCATTCCATTGGATATTACTAATCCAATATCTGATGAATTCTTTCGTATGGTACTAATGTGTCTTGTTCTCTGAGCTTTGTAAACCAAAGCTCTGATACCAACTGTGAAAACCCGTAACTTCCCCGTAAAGGAAAGCGGCGGATAGTTCGAGAACAAGCCACAACAGAACACACACGGAAGAACATTTCACTGTATATTACAACAATGCATCAGATTACAAGAATATACAGAGTATAAAAGAATATTACACAGAAATATCAGAGATTTAAATTACATTTAAATACATAGCAGCGGAAAATAATACAATACACAACTAGAAGAGATATACGGATACAAAGCTTTCCGGATATCGTTCCAACTGTAAACCAGGATCCTGTGAATATAAATCTGCAAAACCAAAACTACTAGCTGCCCGTGTGGAAAATAGGGCACCCAGAGTTTAGGTTAAAACAATAAACTCCAGGTCAGTCATGTGACTGGTGTGAGAACTAAAACAGTTATTAATCTTTATTTTTAAAGTTGGGTAAATCAAGGGACCATGCCGTATAACACGGAACGGATTTCCTCCCAAGAATACCAGTGCATAAAACAAATAGCGCAATGCTAAATAAAGAAAAATGAAGCTGTTATAAGACCCAGGTCCTATCACACAATGCAACGCAAGCCTGGGGATACGGTTTTCCCTTATAACAGCCAAAGAATGCTTGATACGTTTAAAAGAAATCATTTGATACTATTATAAGTGCATAGTGTATAAAACAGCTTCAAATCATAAGTATCAATCATAGGCGGCATGAATGCCCCATAACACTATGTCGCCGTGTATAAGTTTACAATCAAAACCGCAAGACGTCGTATTGGAAGTTGGGTTATCATTTATGGTATGAACCGAGGCTAGGGGCAAGATCCTCTACCGATTTGTGACTCTCTAGCCCGAGCCACAGGATCAGAGCTCGAGTGACCCTTGGATCGTCAGGGCCGGTCCACCGATGTGGATTAAAATTCCTGAACACTGCGTTTCCCCGCCCTTTGGGGCGTAAGCCTGGCCCGTCAGCCGACCAGAAGCATCGGCCGAAACCGATATCACGAGGCGCCTCGCTTTTCAGCAAGTAATAATAAGCAACATCCACATGAGTCAAACTCGTCAGCCAGTTCAAGCACTGACGCCACTTCTAACTAGAAAGAAACGCATGCCCTCCCTGAGGTCCGTCTCCCGTTTTTGGTTCATACCGGGTGTGAAACTCGCGAAGTAAACGTTACACAAAGCTACGCCACAAAGGCCGTGCTTCGATCATCATCCACAAGACTTTGCTTTTCAACAGAAGCCTTGATCATTTGCCAGTTAGGCATGCCACACAGGCAATTCACTCCATGCGATTGATATCCATCAATATATAACCCCTGAGCTCGTATGTCTCAGAGAAGGGCGTTAAGCAAGAGAATAAATTCTCCGCCGCCAAACAGATATATATTTAATAGAGATCAATCACACGGACTAAAATCCAATGTCAGACACACAGTCCATTTACAAGTCCGTTCTGGGGCTGAACGAAACCGGAGGCACCTAGTACCTCGCATATCCATCGATCTCCAAGTACGTCTGGACGATCACCAACTGTTTCCATCTTCTTGGGTGTACAGCCCAATCAAGATCATCAGTAATCACCCAAACGACGTGAAGACCTCCGGTCTTCGACCATCGTCTTCATCTTCGACTTATCGTCGTATCAGTTATTCAGAATGGGATAAACCCGGTCTTCCCGAATAACTCGCGTATATTTTAAATAAGTGTTACACAAACACAACATACGCCTCATTCCAATTCATCAGTCACTAACCGTAAATTAATCAAGAGAATAATTCCCCAAATATTAACCCCGAAGGCCGAAACCAACATCAGATCAATATCCAGGAAACCATTCTGCTTAGCTAACCGACAGTTAGTTTCTGAATTTTACATTCATAGGGAAAGGTTCCCATTAATTTTATCCAAGATAAATTCCTTGAATTTATTCTTTAATCTTCTTTTAAATTTCGATTTAACTAGTCGGGATTAACGAACCTTACCGAAGTAATCATTTTTTTTAATTTCCCAATCCCAACCTATTCATCCCATGAAGTAAAATTGGAGATACTTCATATCTAACACCATGGTGTTATCGGTAAATTCAATTACCATTTCACGTCGAATCTAATTAAAGATTCTACTATCGCCTGGAGCAAAACTGGTGATACTCCATTCTCGATGATTTCAATCTAATTAAAGATTCATTAAAACTCCACTTAGTTTTAATCTTTAACTGGGTTAAAGAATCAATGTCATTTAAAACACAGTTCACGATAAACCCAAAATCACATTCCATTAATTATCGGGTTAAAGAACGAGTGTTATTTAAAACACTGTCCACGATAAACCCAAAAATCAATATCAATTCAATTCCAATTAAATATTATTTAATTGGCATACTTCATTAAATCTAAATAAAAAGATTTAATCTTTTCTCAGCTGGGTTCAAGAACAGTGTTAGTGAAGACACCATTCACGACAAACCCAAATCACACTTGATATTAAATACAAGGCTCTGAATAGAAAATATATCGGCTTATATTCAGTATCAAATTCTACGACCAACAGATATCGCATTGGAAATAACGATATATATATATATATATCTATATCTTTCAAATTTCCATAACAACATCTGTATAATCACGAAATCCAACATCGAAATATTCCGAAGACAATTTCGATTCAAATCCATTCCAATGCAATCATTGGAAATTCTGGTTATTTTTAAAGCCCTTTTTCAAATCCAATTTATTTAAAAATAAATAGAATTATAATTCTAGTTCAAAACTAGTTCATTTCGATACAAATCTATTTTTATCTTTTCAAATATGGAGTTTTTCATCCCAATCCTTTCTAAATCATTTCTTATGATTTTACACAAATTATTACTATTTTTAATAATTTTATCAAGGCCCGTACAGTCGATTTCCATCAATGGCCATCGAACTGCACTTACAGCGACCTTTTTCAAATTTGATTTGGACATAATTCCAAATCCAACCGTTAGATTTCTAATTTCTAATATTCGTTAGAAAGCTCTTTTCGATACGAACCCAACGGTTCCGGTTTTAGGAGAATCCGACGGTCGGATCTCCCGTAATGTCCGTTTGAAATAAATGGTCGAAATTTACGAACTGCCGCGGCGCGGCGCGTTCTATTCAGGCCATTATATTATATATATAATATATATAATATATATATCGTCGATTTCTATTTAAAACGAATTATATAAATAGTTTTGAATTCATTTCAAAAACATTTTCAACTTCCATTTCAATTCAAATCAAAATTGAATTCTTCTTTATAAATTCTTTCTACATTCACTTCTATTTGATTCAAATTTCAATTCAATTTGAATTCATTTCAATTCGCTTTCAATTCAATTTGAATTCGTTTTCAATTCATTTCGAAATTGTTTTCAATTCAATTCATTTCGAAATTGTTTTCAATTCAATTCATTTCGAAATCGTTTTCAATTCAATTCATTTCGAAATCGTTTTCAATTCAATTCATTTCGAAATCGTTTTCTTTTCAATTCAATTCATTTCGAAATCGTTTTCAATTCAATTCATTTCGAAATCGTTTTCAATTCAATTCATTTCAAAATGAATAAAATCGATATAAATATCGTTCACGTCAAAATGGCGTCAATCTAATCAACACGGCTTCATAAATTTCTATTTTCAAATATTCTATTTCAAATATTTCTTTTTCAAAATAGTTGTTATTATCAAAATATTTCGTTCAACACATGACCAATCTCAATGGATGAGTACTGTCAACACATGAACCTTTATTTTATATTGATAAAGATGTAAATTTTATTACTAAAATATTTCGTTCAACACATGACCAATCTCAAGGGATGAGTACTGTCAACACATGAACCTTTATTTTATATTGATAAAGATGTAAATTTTATTACTAAAATATTTCGTTCAACACATGACCAATCTCAATGGATGAGTACTGTCAACACATGAACCTTTATTTTATATTGATAAAGATGTAAATTTTATTACTAAAATATTTCGTTCAACACATGACGAATCTCAAGGGATGAGTACTGTCAACACATGAACCTTTATTTTATATTGATAAAGATGTAAATTTTATTACTAAAATATTTCGTTCAACACATGACCAATCTCAATGGATGAGTACTGTCAACACATGAACCTTTATTTTATATTATTCTTTATTTTCTAAATTGGAATGAGGCCCAATCAATCACCATATAATGTTAATTATATGGATTTTCATACATTACACACATATAATAGCATTGCAAAATAATCAACCATCAACCAAAGTGCACTACACTGTATAAGCATCAAATATAGATATCTAACGCTTATAACAGCCTGTCAATCAATCGATCGACATATTTAATCAATCAGGATGAGTGAACTTCAAATTTCATCCCAACACCCGTGTGGGGTTTCAAACAATCAAACACATATTTTATTTGTGCAGTTGGGCGATGTGCAAAATTTATCGACCCAATCATTGTCCTTCAAATAGGTGTACATAAACAAACCGTCCGGTTTGTAAATGAATATTTATTTATTCACATTCATGTTAAAAATTATATTTTTAACGATAAAACATTTTATTCCAACATATGAATTTCTATTCAGTTCATTCTTTAAATAAAATGATATTTTTATTTATCTAACTTATTTTAGAAAATTTCGGCGGCATAACGGCACGATACTAGAAACGGGACAAGGCCTAGCCTTATCCCCGGTCTAGTGAAGGCCCACGCCATTCACACATCAATCAAATCAATTTCATTTCACCAAACAATTCAATCCAATCAAATATTCAAACTAACTACTCAACCAAACAATTTAACAAACAAGCCATCCATGGTCTGTGGATGACGGGTGTCGGGTGCTACTAAACACCGTCCGCATCCTAGTATATATTTATAACTAGAAATAGAAATTGAAGAGTGAGAAATTCTCACCAATAGCTATCCAATCATCTTGACTCTACTTATGTAGAAATCTTTGCCGCTCTTGCCTCTTTGTCGCTTTTGTTGCCCGGATTCTCTACATATGTAAAAACCGAATTTTTACTTCGTTATTCAATATATAAAAATCGAATTTTTACTTCGCTATTCAATATATAAAAATCGAATTTTTACTTCGCTATTCAATATATAAAAATCGAATTTTTACTTCGCTATTCAATATATAAAAATCGAATTTTTACTTTGCTATTCAATATATAAAAATCGAATTTTTACATCGCTCTACTTCTAATAAAGATTATATTTTTATATCAAAGATATTTATATTCAAATCAATGAGGTTTATATTTTTCAATTCAAAGATATTTTTAAATCAAACAGATTTATATATTTTCAAAGAGGTGTTATTTTTATTTTCAAAAAGGTATTATTTTTCAACACAATGCTATTCATTTATTTAAAAACAAAACTTTAAACAATTTTCATTTCAAAACAATGATATTTATTTTCATTTTAAATCAATGATATTTATTTTCATTTCAAATCAATGATATTTATTCTCATTTTAAAACAATGATATTTATTTTCATTTCAAATCAATGATATTTATTTTCACTTCAAAACAATGATATTAATTCTCATTTTAAAACAATGATATTTATTTTTTTCTATAAAAACAATGTTATTCCATATAATGTATATTTATAAAAATAAGAGAATTTTCTTTTACTTACAACCTTAATTAAAGTTATTTCATAAAATAAATAAAATAAAATAAAAGGAGAGAGAGAAAGATAGGCTCACTGTTAATTGTTCTGTTCAGTTTCAAAGGGAGTCGCCATCTAGGTTTTGACTGCACCGCCACCACGCTCAGCCGGACCCACCTCTGACCTGCCGCCGTCGAAGCCCGCCGTGCCATGCTCCAGCGTCGCCACTGGCGCCCAACTCGCCGCCCTCTTCTGGCCGGAAAATGCGATCAAACGGTCCACGTTTTGGCTCAAATTTCAAGCAAAATACTCAGTGATAATTCCTCCAACAGGTGCGGACTTGAAGATGGAAGGAAGCACTACAAAATACCCTAAAGGATTGAGCGATTTTATTTTGAGGATTGGAAGGAATCGAAGCTCAAAAATTTGAGCATCATCCGCCGTTGAACGAGGGATGGAGGCCGATTTTCTATTTGACCATTTGTTTGACTTCTTTAGGGTTTGACCGTATGTTAGAGTATATAAACTAGTATATTTTATTTTATTTTATTTTATTATTTCAAAAATTCATGTTTATCGATACGGACACCAAATCAAACTCGACGAATGACGCCCCTATCTAATTATCCCCATTCCGAACGCAATGGGATATGTTTCGTACCCCAATTCGGCTGTTACGATTAGTTTCCGTTCAAATTAAAATATGAACCTTTATATATTGAATTTGAACACGCGTTTCAATTTACCGGGGCCACACACTAACTAGAAAAATTCCCGAAAAATATTTTCTAGCTTCGTATTGACAATACGGTCCGAACAAAACTAGTTTCGTCGAATTCTGAGACCGTTTGAAAAATGGCCAATTTCCAGTCGATTAAAATCAACTGAAACTGGTCAAATGCGTTTTCCATTGCCACGCTCACATATTGATTCAAAAAATTATGAAATTTGAAATCTAGCAATAACTTTACATCACGGATCCAACAAAAGTGGTTTCGTCGAAATCCGAGGTCGTTTGCAAAATGGCTATTTTTAAGGGCCTGAATTCCATAGCGACTATTCCGAATTTTCAACTGGACATATCTTTTGATTCCCGCTATGAAATTTCAGTTGGTCGGATTCGTTGGAAAGATATTACCAATTAGATTCTAATGTTTTTGGTTTCACTAAAATCCGGATTGTTTTGCACCCGGTATGTTCAATTGAAGTTTGAAATCGAATTATCGAACTACCGCGCCATTTTCAATTCTATTTATAACTATATATAAATATTTATATTTTAACGACGGCGTATATAATATATACGTCGAATTCTATATTGAAAATAAATTTCACGTCGATATTATTTAAAATAATTCATTTTAAATAATCAAAATTCGCTAAAATTGCCAAAATAAAAATTCTAAACTGGTTCAGATTTTCGGGTTATTACACTAACCCTATCTCTACCGAGTCACGCCACAGAGCCAAGGTAATTCTTAACTTAAGCTCTGATACCAACTGTAATGACCCGGGTTTTTGGATTCAAGTAGGCTTTGCAACCATCCTCTCCTCCTCCGCCCCAAAGTAGCAGGGTAATACCCCACCGTGACTTACATTGGTACCCCAGCACCATATTTTACGGCCAGACTTTCGACTTCACAACCAACCCTCATTTTCGGGACATGTAGGGGTAAGAGTCTCCCATTCGCCACCTAACGAAAAGCGAGAACCCCTTATCATGCGACACATGCCCCAAGCACGCAACGAGGACTGGTATGAGTAAAACAGTTTAAAACAGTTTGAACAAGTAAACGATATCTCGTAGGATCACGCCGTATAATGGAACGGGTTTTTCCCTTATGAGAATCCAAAATATCTTTATATCAAAAACCTTTTGATATTATAATAATGTCTACCAGCCACAATATATTAATCATCTAGTAGAAACGCTTTCATCTCACGTTCTACATATATAGTATACAATCAAAACTGCAAGCACGTATTGGGTAATGGATTTCCAACTATGACAAGGTATGGAAACACCTTCCGATCAGTGTACTCTAGGAACGATACACTGGAGTTCAACAAGAACATCTTGCAACTCAGCCACACATGATCGACCACTCATTTCGCTTGAGTGTATCGAATGTATATCACCAACGGTTGGGATCAGCAACCGTTTCCCGTATATATATGGGACGGCATTGATAGATTAAAGAGGCAAATGAATATTCTCTAGATATGTGATTATACACCCTACTTCGGAGCGACCGACTTAGCCATGCTGCCTGCCCGATTTCTATCATTTACCGGATGTGAGGCCAGAAGCTACGCTTATCTTTTATATGCCTTTGAATGTCACATCGTCATACCTACCAAATCACAAATTGATTTCCCCAAAAATACCATGGGTATACAGCTAAGAGAAACGAATTCCTCCGCCACCAACGTAAATACGTTTGAAGAGATCAACTTACGTGATCCATTAGATATACTCTGTCAGACATCCTTCCGTACAGGTCGTCCTGGGGCAGGACAAACCGAAGGCACTATTCTGTAAACAGGACAGCCCTTGCACTTTACTTCGTCTTCAATTATCTTTGGCATATATGATTCGCAACGCTTATACCAATACGGAGTGGTTCTTCGGATAATAATCCAACCGGTCTCTCCATATTAACACCGTTAAAATGGTCGGAAACTTCGATAGTCGATGAGTTAACTATCAAAGAAAAACACGTGTGCAAACAACGATATTATTTCCAATTGGAAATTATATCGATCAATCATCAGCCATATATATATATATATATCCTTATTTTCTATGTTTAGAAAATATACGTTATTAACACTGGAAAACATATCCATTGTTTATTTACATATCACTATCATTCCACAGCTATCAGACTCTAACTATAACCAATAAGAGAATAACTTCCCAAGTATAAACCCCAAAGGCCGAAACCAACATCAGATCGATACTCAGGAACCCATTCAACTTACTAATTCTAGTCAGTTTCTAATTTTGCTTAACTCTATATCTTTAACTCTATTTGATTAACTCTAGTTCGTTTTTAACTCTAATTGATTAACTCTATTTGATTACCTCTAACTGGTTAACTCTAACTGATTAACTCCTTTCAAATAAACTATATTCGATTAACTCCTCTAACTCTATTCGAATAAATTATATTCGATTAACTCCTTTAACTCTAACTGATTTATTCTAACTCCTTTAACCCTAACTGATTTATTCTAACTCCTTTTATAATATCGTATTTATTTTCTAAATAAATATTTCCTTTATTCTATTTCTATTTATTCCCTAAATAAATAAATAATCCCTTTTAATCTATTTGTAAATGTTCTACAAATATTTCCTTTATAATTCTATTTTTTGTAAATGGTTTACAAATATTTCTCTTCTTATTTGTTTGACAAATATTTTCCTTTATATTTGTTTTACAAATATAATTCCCTTATATTTGATTTACAAATATATTTCTTTTATTCAAAATCCTTTTCTTTTATAATATAAAATCCATTGATTTTATATAAATAAATTATTTTCAAAATATACTTTGAAAATCCCTTTTCTACATTCTGGTATTTCTTATGGTATTTAACACGCCATATAACAACGATAAATATCGTCCAAACACACATAATCAACGTCAGATTATATATCACCTTATACATCACAATATATAAATCACAGTAAAATAAATGTTGAGGAATCCAGTTGGATTCCTCCAACCTGTTTCCCTGCATCACAGATGTTTAGACAATACGATTAACATCGATTTCACTTTGATATGAGATATTCTGATAGCAGAATAATCATATAAATATTTAACGGTTTATATATATATATACATACATATAAAATTTACACTAACTGACTAGCAGTTCAATCAAACAGTCAACACACAGAAATCAACAGATAATTATCAGTTCTACGAATACACTGTAAAAATAGAACTATTCAGAGTTGGTGAGTTTTACTCACATTGGACGATCATCGTTGATAACGATAACCATCGCTCGATTTGATTTAGATGGACAATTTATTTTGTCATAAATTATAACGAGCTCCAATGGACTTCTAGTCAGTTCCATTGGGTAGTGTCCGTCCATACGATCCTAACATGACTGACGGTTCGCGATTCTGACCTCGTATGGATGAGATATCGCATTTATAAGTTAGTACATATTTGAATTAGAAATAATTAAACCCTTTAAAAACAATTGGGCTTTACCCTTCAATCCCGGCCCATTCAAACAAAACCGACCCGCCTCTCTCTTAAACCCGTCTTCCCCAACGATGATACAGGAACCCGCCTCCTCAATACACCATTTCCGACATTTCCCTCGATCCCCTAGCCTTCTCTTCTCCACGAAATCAAAATCGACCTTCACCACCGAGTTCCTCGTATCGAGCTGGACTTGCTTATCACCACTTCGTACACTCCGACGCCTCCCTTTCAGAAGCAAATCCAATGACCCAGCACAGTACACCGAACTCCCTCTTCATCGAATTGCTCCAGCAATGACCGCAAGCTTCCATTCTCCACAACGATCCCACCCACAATACTCATTTCTCCCCTTGATGCTAGAGCACCTCAAAAACTCCAACCCTAGTACGCTGCGGTTTAAATTCCAAATCCCAGAAATGGATCGAGTTGCCAAAAATGGGTATCAGGCCAAAGCGAATGCTTGCTTGAGTCGATACACGTATATAAAATGATTTTAGGAATTTTATTATGTTTTATTTGAATTTTCTTTTGATCGAGAGTCTTACTGGAGAAAATGAAAGTGTTGGCGGCTTCTTTTTCTACAGAAGATTGAATCGAACCATGAATTAGGTTAGAGCGATTTAGGATATTATATAGGGTAGATATTTTCATTATTTTATTCTATATTAATCAACCGCTATGTATATTTATCCTTTAGAAATTCCTGTGATCACATACATTATCTAAAAATCATGAAAATTGACATGCAGCTAGAGTTCGACATTACGGTCCCAGCTAAACTGGTTTCGTCGAATTCCAACTCCGTATGCTCACACAGCGTATTTTTAAAGGTCAATTTATCGACTGTTTCTTACTCTAAAAATCCGTACGGCCACACAGTGACTCTAAAAATCATGAAACTGGAAATCTAGCAACTATTTGACATTGCGGATCCAACAAAATTAGTTTCGTTGAATTCCGACTTCGTTTGCAAAAGTGGCTATTTTTAAAGCTCTAAATAGCCTATTTAAATATATAAATATATTTAAATATAATTAAATTTAATATTTTAAAAATAAATATTATCGTCTATATTCACAGTGGCATACCATACAGCTCCAGAATATTCCTGTATGAATTTACAACTCGATATTACATCGTCAGAGTTATATCGATGTTCGATTTCTATTTAAATCCTTATATAATTATATAATTAAATCGCTATGGTCAGGGCGTTGCATCTTTGAGAATTTGATTTGGACGTAACTCAAAATCTACACGACGAAATCCCGATATTTCTCTTCCAATAGAAAGATATACTCCACCAGCTCCACACGTTTCTTGTTTCACAGAAATCCAATTTAAAACGAACCTTGTATACTCAGTTGAAGTTTAAATCGCCAAATAGCGAACTGCCGCGTCGTTACGCACTTGATTTTAATTATAATATATTTCTACATTCAAATTGATGTTAATTAAATATATATGTTATTCTAATTCAACTCTAAGCTGAATTAAATATTAGGGATGACCCAGTTCACATTATATTGTGATTTCCAATATTTCGATTATTTCTGAATTAAATATATTATCCTATTATTTAAATTAATCAAATAATCACTTTATTTAATTAAACGGCGATTTTATTCCCTAAATCACTATTTATATACTTAAATAAATTAATTATAATACCTCTGACAATGCGGGTCATTACACAAGGCGTAATCGTTTTTACTCAGGACGTCCATGACACTGAATGGCCTCGACTATTCAGTATGCCCCAACTAACGGCTTACTAAGGGAAGACTGATCCCTATAACTTCTTAAACCATTATGACTGGAATATGTACTCAAGTCCTGTCACCGGCGTCGTTAAATGCAAATGCTTCCCATTTTTCCTAGAAGGCATTGCTCTACTCTGGTTTTGTTGACTTCCAGCAAGATTCATCTCCACCTTCGACCAACATGCTTTCGAGCTATTCAAACAATTCAGGATGCACGTCGCAAGGCCAAAGGATACCCTAACTCTCTCAATCCTCTACCAGGGCATGAGGGAAACTCTTAAGAGTTACCTCAAATGTTTCAATATTGCCCTGGCAGAAGTCGAAGACCTAGAACCTCGGGCCCTTCCACGCCCACACTTCCTCCAACTCAAGAAGCCCCAGGGATGTCCAATCTGAGACCTCCTTACGGGGTATCGTGATTAACATCATCTGCGATGGACATCATCATGAAAATGAAAGCTTCTGGCGTATGGAGGAATATGCCAAGTCTACTAAGCATATTAAAGTGGAAGCCTGCTCGGCTCAAGACAAAACTATCCCGGCAAAGCTTCAGAAGACTATGTGTGATGACATAGTTTTCCGCAAGAGGGGTTCTACTGGGATCAAGATTCTAACCATTGATCCTTTTGTCATTTCTGCACAGGTCGGCCCTGCCTATATCCGAAGAGTTCTCATTGACTTGGGGAGCTCTATTAATATCATCTTCAAGTTCGCTTACGAACAAATGAAACTTGAGGTCAAAGACTTGAAGCCTTGCCTAGTCCATTGTTTCAACGACTCCTCCAACCGGCCAGTGGGCATGGTAGACATACCGATCGAGCTCTAATATAGGGATCGTAGTAGAGTTTAAATCCTTACTTTCGTAGTTATCGATGTCATTTCTCCATACAACATCTTTCTAGGACATCCTTTCCTTGTAGAATTCCGAGTCTGCATGGCACCATGGTCCCTTCCCATGAAGTTTTCGACTAAGAATGGGATCGGAACCATCAAGGGCGACCAAGCTACTACGAGAGCATGCTACCTCGGAGAATGGAAAGACGTCGTCAACAAAGAGAAGGGCAAAAATGTGGCACTGATTCGCTATGTCAAAAGTGCTATTGCATAGCAACCACTGGAGTCTGAGTCCTGGCTCAGATGCCACTATCGTCATTCGAAAGACCTCAATCCAAGGGAAGACGAAGAATCTGATTCCAAAAGGGCTACTCCGGTGAAGCAAACCATCACCATTCTAGTCAACCCCGCCAACCCAACTCGGATCTTAAAGATTGGATCATAGCTCCACCCATTAATAAAGGAATAACTTATGGATTTCTTAGGGCTAATCTCGATGTATTTCTTGGGCCCATTCCGATATGTGTGGCGTCAACCGAGGAATCGCTTGTCACATGCTCAGTCTCAACCCCAAGTATCTTCTAGTCGAGCAAAAGCGCCAAATCTTGGGAATAGAAAGGTCAGTAGCACTTAAAGAAGAAGTGGAAAGGCTACTCGGCAACGGCTTTATCCGCGATGCCCTCTTCCCAAAGTGGGTCTCCAATTCGATCTTGGTCAGAAAACCAAATGGAAAGTGACGAACATGTGTCGACTACTCAGACTTGAAGAAAGCTTGCCGGAAAGACAGCTTTCCACTTCCAAAGATCGATCAGCTTATTGATTTAACTGCCGACTACCAACTTCTCTCCTTCATGGACACGTACTCGGGCTACAACTAAATTCCAATGTATCTTCCAGATCAAGAGCACACTTCATTCATCATCGACCTGGGGCTCTATTGTAATATTGTTATGCCCTTTAGTCTCAAGAATGCTGGAGCCACCTATCAAAACTGGTCGACCGCATGTTCAAGGACCAGATTGGAAGATCTGTGCAGTTCTACGTGGTCGACATGCTCGTAAAATCGAGGGTGTCGAACAACCACATCAACAACCTCGCGAAATTGTTCGGCATCCTCTGTAAATATGGCATGAAACTTAATCCATTGAAATGCTCTTTCGGCATTGCATCAGGAAAATTCTTAGGTTTCGTTGTCAATTCACATGGGATCAATGAAAATTCAAAAAAGATTCAAGCTATCCAGGATATTCAAGCCCCTCAGGGTATCAAGGATGTTTAAAGTTTAAGCGGGAAAGTGGCCGCCCTAAGTCAACTCATATCAAAAGCAACTGATAGGTGCATTCCTTTCTTTAACTTTCTTCGGAAAGGGAAGCACAACTTTGCATGGACATTGAAGTGCGTAGTTGCATTCCTGGTTCTTCTGAATCACTTAGAACGGCCACCCATCCTATCAAAACCTGTGGACCACAAAGACGTATTCCTCTATTTGGTTGTTTATGTGCAGGAAATTAGCTCGGCGATAGTACACGAAGAAGATCATGTCTAATAGCCTGTTAACTACATTAACAAGAGATTAACAGGCACAGAAAAGAATTATCTAAAGCTCAAGAAACTAGCTTACTTCCTGTTGATCTCTTTTGGAAGCTACGGTCATACTTTTAGTTTCATCTAATTAAAGTCTACACTGACCAGCCGCTATGATAGGTCCTACAACGACCTGAGGCGTTTGGGCAACTTTTGAAGTGGAACAATGAGCCGAGTCAATTTTAACTTACATTCATTCCCCGTCGAGCCATCCGTGGACCAGCCTTGGTAGATTTCGTCTTGGAGTTCACTATTCCCAAAGAACCGCCTTCGGAAGACAGTGAGCCTCCCAACATTCAATGGAAACTGTTCGTGGATGGATCATCTAACAATTAGTGTTCCGACGTCGGAGTCATTTGTGCTACTTCTAAGGAGCGCATGATTAGTTACGCTCTGAAACTCAACTTCCCTGGCACCGACACTGATGCAGAATATGAGGCTCTGCAAATATACTCTGATCCATAACTCATTGTAAGACAGATGCAGCGTGAATACCAAGCCAAGGGGCACGACTTGCTCCCTACCTTGCTCGGGTCCATGAACTGCTTACTATCTTCGACCACTAAATTTTCATATGCCATGATAACAGAATGATAAAGATGATTCGTTTGCCAAAATAGCAAGTTCTGGGGATGCACAACTTTTGGGACATGTCCCAGTCAAAGTACTCCAGTCTCTAAGTATCAATCATATGCAGAATGATTCGATATTAACGACGGAGGCCGACCTCGAACCCGAGTCTTGGATGGCTCCGATCAGGAATTACTTGTAACATGGAATCCTACCCGATAGTCGAAATGAGAAACGAGCACTCACCCACAAATCATCACGCTACATCATTCAAGACGGAGTGCTCTACCAGAGAGGATTCTCTGTTCCATTACTTCGGTGTGTAGCCCACAACTATGTTGATTGTGTACTATTGCATATGCAGGAAAGCGAGTGTGGTCTCAAGCTAAGAAAATTCTCCGACACGGCTATTTTTGGCCAACACTCGAGCAGAATGCAACAGATTATGCCCACAAGTGCGATAAGTGCCAAAAATTCTCTAAGATACCAAGAGCCCCACCTATCGAACTTACGCAGATGGTCAGTCCATAGCCGTGTGCAGTATGGGGAATCAATATCATGGGAACTCTTCCGATGGATAGAGGCGATGCATGGTATGCCATCGTCTCGGTTGATTACTTTACCAAGTAGATCGAAGCTGAAGCCCTCGCTATAATTACTACCAAAAAATTGATTAACTTCATTGTCCGTAACATAATCTATAATTTTCGAGTTTCCAAGACTATCATTTTTTATAACGGGACCAAATTCAAGAGTGTTGAGTTCAAGACCTTCAACTGTCGACATAACATTGAGAAGAAATTCTCGGTAGTAGCTCACCCTCAAGACAATAGGCAAGTCGAAGCTGTCAACAAAGTGATCAAGTCCATCATCAAGAAGCGTTTGGAAATGCCCGTAGGCTTATGGGTGGATAAACTCCCTCTAGCGCTTTGGGCTTACATGACTACTCATAAGTAAACAACCGGTCATACACAATTCTCTCTCTTATATGGATCCGAAGTCGTCATTCCCATTGAGCTTAAGCTCCAATCTCATCGAGTCATATATTACGATCCAAAAACCATTCAGGATCTTCTCCTGCAATCACTTGACTTACTTGAAGATAAAAGAGATAAAGACGAACTCAGAGCATCCACCCAACGTCACGAGTCACCCGATACTTCAACTCTAAATTCCACTTGAAGCACTTCAACATCAACAACCTTTTCTTGAAATGGATCTTTCCTACACCAACCAGTTTCAGTCCTCGATGGGAAGGTCTGTACGCCATACAACGGAGGCTCGGAGATGGAACCTTCAAGATAACGACCATTAATGGCGCCGAACTACCAAGAGCATGGAACAGCGAGCCCCTTCGCCACTACTTTACCTAGCCTATTGTACATGTTTACTTCTTTCCACTAATGTTTTGTTTTCAAGATTCGAGGCATTATAAAGAAAATTTCATTACTGCCAAAAGTTATCTGTATAGTATGTCTGAGCTATCACTACAACTGACTAGCATACATGAGCGCACAACACTGGATTGGCACCATGGAATCTGGCATCGATCCATCACCTCAGGTTTTTACAAAGACGTAAACCTTGTGATGTGGTCCACCCTTCACAAGTCAACTCAAGTATCAAACCGATGATGAGGCCGAGTATAATCAACTCGCGATGCTCATTAACTTGAGTGTCCAACCTCATCCCTAAGTCTTCAAACTTGGGGGAAACCTACTAGCAGTAAGTGTGATGCTGATCGTTTGCTTGGCTACATCCGATCCACAGGGTCCGGATCCAGGTACACAAATGGCGAACCAACGACGCCCTCAAACTTCAACCTGAATGAAACGAAGGGAGAGTATAAAGGAAGAAACAATGATGTCCACCTTATCTCCTTACGACGCGGGATCAAACACCGCAAGGAGATCCCGAGAAGGGAGTCACCAAACTTGAACTCCGCGCGACTCAAAACACCCAACCAAAAGGAAGTTTCGACAGCGGAGTCAACATACGTGAGCTTCGAATGACTTGAGCATACCAAGAGCGAAGCCACAAACAGCATTCTTCTAAGTGTGACGACGAGTATATTCATGCAAGTACAAAAACTGGAAAGCATGAACGAAAATCCAAACACTTGAAACAATATGTGATGTAAGCAAAGTCAACTAACTTTCATTCACGAAACAAAGTACAACTATCTATTCTTTCTAACGACATGATGTACATGAAAACCAAAACAGGCCTCCAAAATCGAGGGTTGTACTCGCGTATCTTATTAGCCTACATAACCATAAAGCTTTCTATAATAGTCACTTCGACGAGCCGCCCCTCCTCTTCTTCTTTTTGGAGTTTGTAGTGGATGGCTCGTCACCAGACTTTGTCTTCCACTTCGTCTTCCTAGATTAGCTCCCTCCACTTCCTTTCTTCCCCTTAAGCGGAGTAGTTGTCTCCCGAGGCACCACTAAGAATCCCTCCTTATCATCGTCGTCACCACTCAAGATCTCGTTGGTCACCTCACCAAGGCCACCGATCACTTTTAAGGGCTTAGGTGTGACCTCGTTGGCAAGCGCTAGTATCGCCGAGATGTCTTCCTACTTCCCGTCTCCTTGGCCTTCTTAGCATCTCTGTCGGTTTTCCTCTTAGCCCCCCTTTCTGCTTTCTTTTGGGCATCGCGCCCAGCCTTAAGTTTTTTTTCCTTCTCCGCCTTCAGCCTATGGAATTCATCATTGGATCTTTTCTTGGAGGCATTGTCTTTAGCTTTCTTTTTGGCCACCGCCTGCACCTTAGCCCGAGCCTCTTCCTCAACCATCTTCCTAGCCTCCTTCTAAGCTGTCTGTAGGGCCGCCTCATTAGCTTTCCTCTTCTCCTTATGTTCCTCCGACTTGGCAAGCAGCTGAGCTTTCTGCTTTTCAACTAACTCATGCATGGTTTGCTTGCCCGTCTCCATCAGTCGAATCACCTAGATACCTTCCTTGGATCTTCCTTTAAACTCTAGGAAGATATGACTGGATCCACCTCCTAGCTACTTCTCTCGGATCTCCACATCGAACCCGAGCATCGCAGGAAGTAGTGGCGCAAAGCCCATTGTCACCTCCGCTCCAAAGGAACCTGCATAATGAAGGAGAAGACAAATTAGTCTACTTCTAACTTTGTGTTGTAATCTTACTAGGCATTCATAAGAAAGGGATTTTACCTTCCAACACTTGCGTGGCCTCGACAGGCATAGTGCTCCCGATTGTTGGCCGAAGAATAGAACCTCTGTGTACTAATCCTTGATAATCTGGATCATACTCGATGACGGCAGAGGCTACGCCCGGCGGACCACTTGCAGAGGTGGATGGGGCAACTTGTTGCTGCTGAGAGCTGCATCCTTCAAATTCATGAGCAACTATCACTCTCTTAGTAGTTACTGATCCCTTTTGCGAAAAAAAGTTGCAATATCCTCTACAACTTAGCATATTCTCTCAACAGTGCCTTTCCTTCAGCCAACACGCGCAGCACTTCGTCAGTTAGACACTCAAACATCATCTCAGACTCATCGACCGAGGCCATTAGCCACTGCCTAGCCTCAAACTCCAGCAGCCTGTCCCTAGTTTGAGACAGGATTCGAGGATAGTCTTTGACCCATGAGATTCTGCAGAATCAAAGTGTTGTGATGTACAAACCCTAAATAGATGGCTCTAGTGATTCCTCCACTCTCTCCTCAGCCTCCACAATCTCATCCTTAAGCTTCTCTACTTTGATTTGGTGCTCAGCCTTTATGCTTTTCACCAGACCCAACAGTTCTTAGTTCAGAGCCTTGGCATCTTCCTTTTCTAGAAGCTTCCTTAGCTCTTCGTTTTCTTTAACGAGGCATTGTGCTTGCTCATTTTCTTCTCGTAACCTTTCATTCTCTTGGGTCAACGGTGCAATGGTCTCTCGAAGTTGATGCACCTCCTTATTCTCTTCCACCAGCTGCTTGTTCTCTTCAGACATAACTTTGTTATCCTTCTTAAGCACAGTTCTTTTGTTGGAGACTAAGACTAGCGTGTCTTTAAACATTTCCTGAGCCTTCTTTGCCTCAGTTTCCACCTTCTTAAGATCCCTCTCTGCATCCTCTGTTAGCACATAAACGTTTTACTCGAATACGTAGAAATAGTTAGGATGAAACATTATCTTACTCAATTTAGCCTCCCTAATCCTGAGACTCTCTCTCTCTTTTAGCGTTAACCTCCAGCTACAAATTTTAGAGCCCTATGTTTTTTTGGTGAATCAATTCTGAAATCTTTTTGCATACTTATACATTTTCTTATACTAGAAGTAGACATTGTACACCTTGTCCTACACATCTTTGTCCACGTCCAGTGGGATCTGGTGAATGTTCAGCGGCACACTAGCTCTGGACACAGCTTTAAGCTTCCATCCAGAATCCTGCTCAAGGAAAATATCTGCAAAATAAACAACTCGACTTCCCATGTAGAAAATATGGGCACCCGAGTTTGCAAGGGAAAAAAACAAAGTATGAGTCAGCCATGAGACTGGTATGAGAAACTCTACAGTTATAATTAACTTATATAAAATAAGGCAGATCACAGGACCATGCCGTATAACACGGAACAGGTTTCACCACTAGATTTCCAGTAAACATACAACTACCATAAATAATAAACTTATGGATCTACAATGCATCAAACAACATGAAATTCCTCAATCTACCCATTTAAGCTTAATCCCTAAACTTATATTTTCAAAATCCAATACACTTTACGTAAATTATTTCTTTGGACTTTATTTCCCGATTTCTAATTTCAAATCATTTGAAATACATATCCAACCTTCATAGCAAAGTAGATTTCGCTTCGGGATCTCAAACATATCATTTGGAAATATGAATTCCAAAATATCACAATGTATACAAACAGTATGCAACCAAATATCGAGAGGTTTCTCCCATCAACAAGGCCAAGGGTCGGTTCCTTAGTCATTCGATATATATATATATGTGTGTGTGTGTGTTTGTGTGTGTGTGTGCGCGCGTGTGCGCACGCACGTGCACCTCCTACACATGGAGCAGGCTACACCTGACCACTGACCAAAAGTATTAAGGTCCTGGGTTCTTTCTCCCTCATAATTTTAGTCGTTTGGGTTACCCGAATATTTAGCCACATACTAAACCATTTTTATATTGTGAAGTAGGGAAAATCATTTCACAACATAATAATCACAAGTACTTTCAAACTATAGTACTTCAAATTTGCAATTCATACATATAATCAGTCACTATTAATCATATAACTTTTGAGCTCATACGTCTCAAAGAAGGGTGCTAAGCGAGAGAATAAATTCTCCGCCACCAAACAGATATCATCAATAGCAACTAATCAGTTATGTGATGAACTACAATGTCAAACACATAATACTTTTCTAAATCATTTCGGAAACATCGGGTTTAATCCTCGAAATCCTTTCTGTTTTATAAAACATTCCCTATCCAAAATCAGAATAACACTTCTTTTCGTTTAAGAAAATCACATTTCAAAAATCATTCATTAAATTTGAAATGAAACAAACAACATCCCTAAAAACCACATAGTTAAATCGTGAAGTGTTTCACAAGGAGATAGCATACAAATATTTCTACCCAACCCAATGCTAAATATAAAAGCATATTTGCTCATAAACTGGTGGAGCACAATCCAGACAATCAATCAATCACAATCAATATCAACAACCAAGTATATTTGGTTCATATCACTTCTTGTGTTTTGGTAAATTTAATTACCATCTATTCATTCAAATCTAATTAAAGATTTATTAAAGGGTCCGTTTGGCACAGGTCCCTATTAAGTTTTAAATTTAGGCTCGCATCCGGTCATAAACTTATTGTAAATTAAGTCCCAACTTTTTGAAAATTCAGTAAAAAATATAAAAATATAAAAAAATCACGTAAATTCATATTTAATTAAAATAGGTAAAAGCAAAAAAATTCAACCCAAAAAAACATTAAAAACCACGTCAAAACCAAAAAAATAGAAAAATGTTGAAAAAAACAATTAAATGCATACTAGTATGCACATATTTGGATTTTCATGCATACATCTGTACAAGAATTTCACTTATGCATCTGTGTTGAAAATACTTGCATACATATGTGCAACTATAGCATAATTCTTGCATGACAATATGCAATAATTCATACATTTGCAAATCAGATCGAATTTATTTGCATTCACGTGTGCAGATAAAACATAAAAGTAGCACGCATGCATGCAACAATCCACAGACAAAAATTCAGTTAACTTTTCTTCATGAAATACTTGCATATAAGTGTGCAAGTATTTCAGAATAATTGCACAAACATATGCAAGTTTTCCGTCCAAATTTTTTAAAACAAAGTGTATGCAATAGTTGCATACATGTGTGCAACTATTTGTAAAAGTTGCACACATGCATGCAACTTTTTTTTTTTTTGCATGGACTTCTGTGGACGTTTCCAGAATTTAGAAAAAAAAATATTACCTGATAGCGCTTTTTTTTTTGGCACAAAAACGTAAATGGCGGAAGTATGGAAAACAGGGACCAGAAATGCATTGAAACTTGGGGGGACATGGGTTGTATTTAAAACTAAAACAGGGGGCAGAGCCTTATTTCCACTTTATTAAACTCTTCTTAGTTTTAATCTCTGAAATTCATTACTCAATGATTATTCAGTTGTCTGGAAATTAATCCGCACTTACTTAGGTTAAAGAACAAATGTTATTTAAGACACAATTCACGATAAACCCAAAATTATCTTCCAAATAATATGGAACCTTCACGGAAATCATAACAGTATATAATCGATATAAATTACTGTATCAAACTAATACTATAAGTGGAATAGCGGCAAAGCCATTTAAATTCCATAAATAGTAACGGTCTTCCTTCACGAAAGCTCATCTCAATTATCACTAAATCGAATTCCATTCAATTCCAATTTAGTTTATTAAATTAGAAAATCTCACATTGGATAAATTTTCATTAAATCTTAGTTAAAAGATTATTAAATTCCAAACTATATATTAAATACTCAAGTCATAACATATACATAATTCATTTTATATGTTTTCTTATTTTAGTGTTCGTCATCATGATTCCAACGGACTCGAGTTTGCGAATTTGTGACAACGTATAAAAAAGTTATGATCGTTTAAAAATTTAATTTTTTTTGCCCTCTAACAGACGTCTGTTGCTTTGGTTTAGGCATCTGAGCAGAAGAAAATAATTATTTCAAGAGAGCTTTGACAGACGTATGTTGCTTCGGTTTAGACGTCTGACCTGAAGCAAATAATAATTATTTTCTAGAGAGCTTTGACAGACGTCTGTTGTTTCAGTTCAGACGTCTGAACTGAAGCAAATAATTATTTTCTTTGCCGTGAGCTTCGACAGACGTCTGTTGCGTCGCTTCAGACGTCTGAACTGAAGCAAATGCAACATTTTGCCTAGGTAATGATTTGCAATTGGTTCTCGGACGAGGTAGGATCAATGGTGATGGCTTGTAACGTTTTCTAAATGAAAACGAAGCCTCTTTAGCTCACCAAAACCGCTTAAGAACACATGCACGAACATATATACATGATATTGCAATGAATTTTTGATTATGAATTCATAAACGAACAAATTTTCTAACCAAAGCAATCAAACACGATTCAAGCAAATAGTGAAGTCTTAGAACTTGCCGGTGCGACAATGGGGCTTCACAATATCGCTAAATCAGCTAGTGGTATATGAATTGGATTGTGTGGACAATTCTAATCATAATTTTCAATTCAATGAAACATAAACACATGAAATCGACTAAGTTACACTAGACTATCCAATTCACTAGCACATGCAAATTCAAATGAACATCAACAACCAATAATCATCTCATAACTCAAATAATTAACTATTAAACAGTTAATTTTAATCTAGACCTTTTTATTGAATAGTTTCTGACATATAACAGATAAAAATCATATATTTATCACACTACTTGGCATTTAACATCGTAATAAAATTATATGATCAAACAATAATCATTAATGAAACCATACTTAATCAACTACTAAAAGTTAATTAATAGTAACCCTATCGGTTTTCGGTTTCTCACCTTAGCTTGTTTAGAAACAAGAAATCGATCCAATGACAAGGTAGAACGATCTCTCTTCTAATCTAGCTTGTTAATCTTCAACCTAAACACATATAATTTAATTTCCTAAGATTTAGGTCATAGGAAATCCTAGAGATTGAAGAGAAAATAATATGGAGAAGATGGAGAAGCTCACTCTAGTTTTTATGCTTGATTTTCTCTTGATTTGAGCTCCAAATTGAAAACCATAGCTTAGGAATTTTAATTTCCTTTTCTCAGTCCTCATTTTCTATTTTCATTGTTGAAGTGAGAATGAATGAAGGAGGAGAGGGCTAGGTGGGTTATAAGAGTGGGCTAGGTTTAGTCAAACCAAGACCCAACCAAAGTGCTAAAACTCTGAAGCTCGGAATATATCGAAGTTTACACTTTTCGATCATGTAAATGACATTTTGAACTCAATGGAAATGGTTTCAAGTCCAAACTCATCCATATACAAAGGATATACGATGATTTTAAAATAGAATTTTTAAATTCTGACGTATTTTCTTATAAAATTATATTAAAAATAAATTTTAAATTTGTTCCAAAATCTCAGGGATGTTACTCTCCCCTACTTAAAACTTTTCGTCCCCGAAAAGGAATGAAGACATAAGTAAGTTTATTATTTAAAATATAACCTTTTAAAATTGAAAATATATTCCTTATTACAAATACGCTCTCTCATATATGTAATACTCATAACTCATTCTAGGGAATTACCAAGCCCATCTCTAATGAGCTACTCATTCTAGGATACTACTGATCCTTTCTCTAATGAGTATCTTATAGGATGTTACTAATCCTATCTCTGATGAGTCTTTTATTATGTTCTAACGAGTTTTACCCAAAGATTGAGTTAACCAAAGCTCTGATATAAATTTGTAACAACCCGAATTTCCCCGCCCTTCGAATCTACTGTAAGGCCCTATCCGAAAGTCGGAAATCTTCGGATTAATAACTTTAGGTGCACAACACATTAGAACAAACACAAAAGACCTTTATTAACATTATATAAATGTCACATCATAGTACAGAATATCAGAGTAGATAGAAAATAATACAGCGGAAGATAAATTACAGTAAACAATACAATGCACAGTGGAAGACTATGCTCTGGACACAACTGTAAGCTTTAATCCAGAATCCTGCTCAAGGAAAATATCTGCAAAACAAACAACTCGACTGCCCATGTAGAAAATATGGGCACTCGAGTTTTCAAGGGAAAACAAACTACGAGTCAGACATGGGACTGGTATGAGAAACTCTACAGTTATAATTAACTTATATAAAATAAGGCATATCGCAGGACCACGCCGTATAACATGGAATGAGTTTTCTCCACTAGATTACCAGTGCACATACAACTACCATAGATAATAAACTTATGGATCTACAATGCATCAAACAACATGCAATTCCTCCATCTACCCATTTAGGCTTAATCCCCAAACTTAGATTTTCAAAATCCAATTCACTTTACAGAAATTATTTCTTTGGACTTTATTTCTCAATTTCTTATTTCAAATCATTTGAAATACATATCTAACCTTCAGAGCAAAGTAGATTTCAATTCGAGATCTCAAACAAAATCATTTGGAAATATGAATTCCAAAATATCACAATGCATACTAATAGTATGCAACCAAATATCGGAAGGTTTCTCCCGTCAACAAGGCCAAGGGTCGATTCCCTAGTCACTCGATATATATATGTGTACCTCCCGCACATGGAGCAGGTTACACCTGACCACGGACCAATTCTTAAGGTCCTGGGTCCTCTCTCCCCTATACTTTTAGTCGTAGGGTTTCCCGAATCTTTAGCCACATGCTAAACCATTTTTATATACCGAAATAGGGAAAATAATTTCACAACATAATAATCACAAGTACTTTCAAACTATAGTACTTCACATTAGCAATTCACACATATGATCAGTCACTATTAATCATATAACCTTTAAGCTCGTACGTCTCAAAAACGGGTGTTAAGCAAGAGAATAAATTCTCCGCCACCAAACAGATATATTATCAATAGCAACTAATCGGTTAAGTGATGAACTACAATGTCAAACACATAATACTTTTCTAAATCATTTCGAATACATCGGGTTTAATCCTCGAAATGCTTTCTGTTTTATAAAACATTCCCTGTCCAAATACGGGAACAACACTTCTTTTCATTTAGGAAAATCACATTTCAAAAATCATTCATTAAATTTGAAATGAAACAAACAACATCGCTAAACACCTCATAGTTAAATCATAAAGTGTTTCAGAAGGTGTTAGCATACAAATATTTCTACCCAACCTAATGCTAAATGTAAAAGCATATTTGCTCATAAACTGGTCGAGCACAATCCAAACAATCAATCAATCATAATCAATATCAACAACCAAGTATATTTGGTTCATATCACCTCTTGTGTTTTGGTAAATTTAATTACCATCTATTCATTCAAATCTAATTAAAGATTTATTAAAGCTCTTCTTAGTTCTAATCACTGAAATTCATTACTTAATGATTATTCAACTTTCTGGAAATTAATCCTGCCTTTACTTGGGTTAAAGGATAAATGTTATTGAAAACACAATTCATGATAAACCCAAAATCATCTTCCATATAATACTGAACCTTTACGGAAATCATAACAGTATATAATCAATATAAATTTCCATATTAAACTAATACTATAAGTGGAATAGCGGCAAAGCCTTTTAAATTCCATAAATAGTAACGGTCTTCCTTCATGGAAGCTCATCTCGATTATCACTAAATCGAATTCCATTCAATTCCAATTTAGTTTGTTAAATTGGAAAATTTCACTTTGGAAAAATTTTCATTAAATCCTAGTTAAAAGATTGTTAAATTTCAAACCAAATATTAAATACTCAAGTCATAACATATCCATAATTCATTTTATATGTTTTCATGTTGTAGTGTTCGTCGTTACGATTACAATGGACCCAAGTTTGCGAATTTCTGATAACGTATGAAAAGGTTATGATCATTTAAAAAATTAATTATTTTTCCCCGAACAGACGTCTACTGCTTCGGTTTAGACGTCTGAGCTGAAGCAAATAATTATTTCCGGAGAGCTTTGACAGATGTATGTTGCTTCGGTTTAAACGTCTGACTTGAAGCAAATAATTATTTTTTTCCAAAGAGCTTTGACAGACGTCTGTTGCTTCGATTCAGACGTCTGAACTGGAGCAAATAATTATTTTCTTTGCCATGAGCTTTGACAGACGTCTGTTCAGACGTCTGAACTGAAGCAAATGCAACATTTTGCCTAGGTAATGATTTGCAATCGGTTCTCGGACGAGCTCGGATCAATGATGATGGCTTATAACATTTTCTAAATGAAAATGAAGCCTCTTTAGCTCACCGAAACGGCTCAAGAACACATGCACACATGCACACATGAACATACATAGATTATATTGCAATGAATTTTTGATTATAAACTCATAAACGGACAAATTTTCTAACCAAAGCAATCAAACACCATTCAAGCGAATTGTGAAGTCTTAGAACTTATCGGTGTGACAATAGAGCTTCACAATATCGCTAAATCAACTAGTAGCATATGAATTAGATTGTGTGGATAATTATAATCATAATTTTCAATTCAATGAAACATAAACACATGAAATCGACTAATCTACACTGGCCTACCAAATTCATTAGCATATGCAAACTCAAATGAACATCAACAACCAATAATCATCTCATAACTCAAATAATTAACTAACAAACATTTAATTTTAATCTAGCCCTTTTTAGTGAATTGCTTCTCAAATATAATGGATAAAAATCATATATTTATTGCACTACTTAGCATTTAACATCATATTAAAATTATATGATCAAACAATAATCATTCATCAACCCAAACTTAATCAACTACTAAAAGTTAATTAACACTGGCTCTTTTCGTTTTTGGTTTCTCACCTTACCTTGTTTAGAAACAAGAAATAGATCCAATGACATGCTAGAATGATTTCTCTTCTAATATAGCTTGTTAATCTTCAACCAAAACACATATAATTGAATTTCCTAAGAGTTAGGTCATAAATCCTAAAAATCGAAGAGAAAACAAGATGGAGAAGATCGAAAGCTCATCCTAGTTTCTATGCTTGATTTCCTCTTGATTTGAGCTCCAAATTGAAAACCCTAGCTTAGGAATTTTTATTTCCCTTTCTCAATCCCTATTTTCTATTTTCTTTGTTGAAGTGAGAATGAATGAAGGAGGAGAGGGCTAGGTGGGTTATAAGAGTGGGCTAGGTTTAGTCAAACCAAGACCCAACCCAAGTTCTAAAACTCTGAAGCTCGGAATATATCGAGTTTACACTTTCGATCATGTAAACGACATTTTGAACTCAATGGAAACGGTTTCGAGTCCAAATTCGTCAGTACACAAAATGTGACTTTTAGGGCTATACGATGATTTAAAAATAGAATTTTAAAATTCTGACGTGTTTTCTTATAAAATTATATTAAAAATAAATTTTAAATTTGTTCCAAAATCTCAGGGATGTTACTCACTTGGTACACCTTGAACTCTTATGACCTTACGTCGTTGGGGCGCGACAGGAGGCACGCTCACTTATGAACCCGAAAGAATGTTTCCTCCCTCAACTTCCGCCCCTTCTCCTTCTCCAACACCGCCCAGATAGCCTATTGAACAACATACAAGAAGTAGGCCCGCTTGACAAAGTTGACGATAGGTCAGTAAATTTTAGGTAGTGCATGATTTATCTGGAATGGCCCTCAACGCTTCAAGTCGCTCCTGGTACACCTTCCATTGGGGATCGATGGAATACTTGCCACACAAACATCAAGTTAGTCACGAGCTTACGACTCGACTAACTACGCACTGAGGACAAGAAAGAAACACTTAACTCTGGCCAACTATCGCCTCGCGAATCCTGGGGGACAACGAACATAAAACCAATCATATTTGAAAGTGTTAAGTCTGCTCCATGCCCCTAGGATAAATCGGGTGTTGGTTGTGCCTCCAAGTAGACAATGGAAGGTGCGACAACAGATCTCCTCTTCATCTGCAAAAGGAATCATATTTCCTCTCCAATTGTAATTCTACGCGGATATTTTATGATTAGGAGGCAGGTAGGAAGCAGGAAGGCGTACGCGTTCGGATGAAACTACGTCAGCGCTAAGAAAAAGTAGTGCAGCATATCCCGGATGAATCCACATGACGGGGCATGCATTCAAAAATGCGCATATGCCTGTTCAAAGCAGTGTACCCTTCCGGGGACGCGTGTGCCCTGTCCCCTTCCTAAAGGACACGAACGTCGTCCCAGGGTATGATGTACTTCTTACAAATGCACCTCAACGTAGCTTCGTCCATCCGTGAAGGAACCGAATCTGATGGATTGTTGACTATGGCGACGTTTACAATCATATGTGGTGCCTCAGGAATGTCTTCCCCCATGATATATGCATCATCTTCTCTCTCAGGGCTTCCTTCTGCAACTCCAGCCCCTTCTGGTACTATTGGCTTGATCATGTTCCCAATCGATTGTTGCGGTCCTTCTGACTGCGCACCCTGTTCGGGTGCAACAGGTGGGCTTACACGCTGGGGGGGGGGGGGGGTGGAATCCTATGAGGTCTCAAGCTTGCTTCCCCCCCGAAATGGAATTGTAGGACGAACCATTCAGGGACTGTGAGAGTATCGATGTTTCAACTTCCAAGGCTTTAAGTCTTCGAGAAGATCTCGGTGTCACTGCAAACTATACTTTTAAGATAGTCTCATTAGATACCGCACTGAAAAATTTGTGCCCTCTATGTTGGTGTAAACTAACATGGAACGTGCAGTGTCGTGAGGTGCTAATGCGATTATAATAAAAAGAACTCGGGACACATCGACAATCACTAGTCTCTAAAACTAAAACCACTATCATTGTTAACCGATATCATCGGATTCACGTCGAGTCGCAATTACATCGTGATTGAGGTTGGGAATTGGGTCCAGGACTTGGTAGTTCAGTCACATGTCCATAGTTCGAGTTTATGTCTAATCTTATGTGCAAGTCTAAACTATCATTTTTTTTACCGTAAAGGCATTCTTGGTCAACGCATTCAAATCTGAACCGATCCAATCACGTAACGTCGTGAAAATGATACAAGTCCGACGACGAGTCTCTCAGAAGTCGTATCTTAGTTTGGCATAGCGGGATGAAGCGGTTAAATACAAAAATTCATATCCGACCTCCCAAGGGATTCGAAAATCAACTAAGTACCAGGGATACGAATTCGCATCCCCTACACTTATGCAAATTCGAATCCCCAAAGCCGACTGAATTTCTCATTCCTCTTGCCTCAAGGAGATTCTCATCCTGGTGCTCCCCTTTACTTCACATTCCCTTGGAACGCAAATCCTCAAAGTCCCAAGGATACAAAATTTTGTATCCTAAGACTTGGGGAATTTTGACTCCTGAAGTGGATATGAAATCTTGATTTCATATCCCTCTCTGGTGTATGAAATTATATTTTTGTATCCCTCTTCTTAGGGATATGAAATCAATATATCAGATCCCCTACTGACTCGGGACACGAATCGGAATTTGGTATCCTCTCTGTAGCTTCGGGATGCGAAGCATAGATTTAGAATCCCCTCCCTCTTCCCCATTTCCCTTCGTCTCCTTTCCTTCTTCTCCCTCTTTGAATCACCTCAAGGATACGAAGAAAAGTTCGTGTCCCAAAGACTTCTCCATGACCGTCGAATTCGTGGAGTCTCTCGACCTCGTCAACAACATCATGCCTCCATCGAACTCGAAATTGAAATCGAGACATGACCTCTTGTCCTAAAGCACAACCGTCAAACTCGAAATCGAGCGTGGGTGCGAGGAATTCAAGACCCACCTGTTTAATTCGAACAAGAAAGGCGAGGTATAGGTTTTGGTTGGGAATGTTCTTGTCTTTAGGAAATGTGTCAAAGGCCCTGAATCGCAAATTGTGTCAAGTAGGGGGTGGAAATTTTCGACTCTGACTATTTATATGAGGGAGAAGCCAATCATCCTTTGTGAAAGATGTGATTTTGCATCACTCGGGATATGAAAATTTGTATCTCTAAGGGTACGATATCCCACAGGAAATGAAAATACATATCCCCTCGGAGTGCGAAATTTCGCACCCTTTCAAAAAAATGGAAAAGTGAAAGGAATTTACAACCCTCGCGAATTCCTAACTCACGACTTCGACTACGATCACGTGCATGGACTTCCAAAATCTCAATTATCGAGCCCAATTCAACTCGCTAACCAATCATACATTCACAAGTTTAAACGACCCAAGAGCAAATGCCAAGTGGTCAGATTCACAACTTGATATTGTTTCCAAAAACCAACTCATGCAATCGTAAGACGAAAACATATTTACCTATTATGTTTCATAACAAACTCTAATTGCATCGCGCAAAACCATGTGAAAACGTGTGAGTGCATATGCAACACTGTGTCGACAACGACCCGTTTACGTTCCAATGTAAGTGAGAGTCGATGATTGACGTTTAGTTTCTTGAGTCGACAGGAATTAGATGTTCACTGAAGCAACCAGAGACAATTTCCAGTCCGAAAATCAGAATTCTCAACATGTTTAACGGAAAGGTAGCAACCAAACGCTTGATATAACTTGGAGATCTTTCTAGCTTCCAAACATGCCCGACTCAACTCAAAGCACATTATATCAAGACAAGACGTACTTTGGGGGGGCATGTGTTAACCGGCCTTTTGGTATGGTTCTCAAAAGCATATCAGGCCCACGCGACTTGGCTCATCGCGCGGCACAGTAGCCCGAAGTATCGCCAAAATACTCAAGATCCAGGCCCGAAGGGGGTCGCGCAAGTGTAGACCTTACAACTCCTTAAGAGGACACCCACCTGGACCAATTTGCATCCCTCAATCGCCATCGAGTCCCCTGCATTTCGTATCACTCAAATACGGATCGCATATTCTTCGGGATATGAATTCTTGTATCCCTTTGGACACGATGTTCGTATCCCACAGGATACGAACTGTGTATCCCTCGGGATATGATTTTTGTATCCCACCGAATACGAACTGTGCATCCCTCGAGATACGAAATTTGTATCCCATCCATATGAAATTCGGAAGATGTTGCTATTCGGGATGCGAAATTAGACCTATAGTCCTCATTTCTCTCCTACTTCCACCTACTCCTCTATCTATAAATACCCCCTTACCTCACACTTGGAGAGGGTTGACATTTGCTTGATTTGACACCTTAAAAGAACCTCAAACACCGTTAATGGCTCTTGTAGCTTTAGGGAAGAAGAACTAACTTTTTCTCAAGATTTTGAACTTTCAAACCATGACTTGCGAAAACTTAGTGAAATATTGCAGTCATATATAATGATGATGTCCATCACTTTAATATTTCAGTAGTGAATAAAATCAACAAAAAGATCAAAGCGGATAGGGCTGTCAACGGATACTTTCGGATACGAATAGTTCTATATCCGTATCCAAAATCATTTTCGGATATCCGTATCCGTGGATATGGACGGATATCGGATAATTATCCTATCCACCAACGATCGATAAATCAAGAAATGTAAAGGAAAATTTTTAGTTTAAAATAAATATTTTTCAATTTCATTGATCGCAAAAGTGTTAGAAATAAACATATATAATGAAATTAAATAGATTTGAGTAGCTAATATGCATTTCGTGCATACAATATAAGTGTTCGACTTAGTAAAACAATAAATAAATCACATTCATTATAGTAAAATACATATAATTTTGAGCATAATGTTAAAAAAATCGGACGAATAATTTTCGGATGTAGATATTTATGCATCTGTATCCGTTTTTCGGATATCGAATATTTATTCGTTTTTCGGATACGGATGCAGACGGAGTTCGGGTTTTCCGGGTATCCATTGACAGCCCTAAAAGTAGACGTAGGTTCAACTCGAACCGAACCACTATAAATCTTATGTTTAAGCTTTCCGCACTTTACTTTCTGTATGCGAAACTTTATTCTTGCTAACATGAAAATCTTGGGGTGTAACGCCAACTTTCACGGTGTCAACAAAATAATATTTGAATTACATATTTAAACTAAGATGTATCACTCTATCACAAGACGGTAGATTTGATTTGTTCATTGATACATGTTGCGAGTCAGATGTGAACGTTTTGAAAGAGCAAGACATGGATGATGTACATGATTTCCATGAAACTACTAGAAAATTTTAACTTGTTTCAGTTTAAATATGCAAGTAGAACGATTCATATCCATTAGATTTCATATGAGAACCATTCATGTATACTCAATCTTGTAATCTTGTAATGTGAGATAAAAAGAAATGACGTGGTCTGTTATTTTAGAAAATCATACTAAGAACACATGCGTAAAAGCATGATACGTAGTAAACTCTATTTCTACGACAAAAAAATAAGATTAAAAATAAATATTTCCAGTTGACAGATATTTTCTTGTTGCCTTCGTCTAAACTGTCTCTGTTTCTTAGGTTGAAAACTGAACAATGTAAATATAAAACTAATGCAAAATATAATTTCATTTTCAATCACAATTGCTAGCATTTCTGTCAAATAACGTGCAAAGAGAACGTAACTTTGAAAGCTACATCGTGTAAGTTTCCTGGGACTCTGGCTGCTATGCTTGTGTCGGTATTGTGATTAAGTAAAAAAAATAAACAAACTCGTCAGCCTTCCATTGTAGTCCAGCCCGGTTAGGATACCTGGCTTTCACCCAGGCGACCCGGGTTCAAATCCCGGCAATGGAAACATTAACTTTTTGCCAACTCAACTTTTCACCGAATTAACGATTAGACGTACGACCATCAAAACTACCATACGCCAGAAGCAACAGAGAGATCCCCTTGCCCAGGTATAAATTTCAAAACAACTACATTAAACGTCCTCCCCCAACCTATCAATTTCAAAACTATATTGCAAAACTGAAATAAACTTTTTTCCTTTTTTTACAACACTTAGCTTTATTCATTCACGCGTAAATCAGTGCAAAGACCACATATCGCCAATTAAACCAGAATTTATCAAATATATTCGGAAACATAGCTATAATTGACAAAATTACTGCTGCTAATCACTGCTGTGTTGATGATCTTCAGATGCTGTGCTCACAACATTGATATCTAAACTACTGCTCTCTCTTTCAGGTAAAATATCTCGCACATTGGCTATTCTTGCATTATCGGTAGACTGAAAATCAGACCACTCGGCTTCGTTTATTTCTTGGATCGTTTCATCGTTTCTTGAATCGCTTAGACATGCTTTGTCCACGTCGTCCTCGGACCTCTCTTCAACAACTTGTTTTGTGTTGCTTTCTTGCCTACAAATTTGGTATTCACTAGTTAATAAAATTGTACCTCGATGCAATGTTGATATTTCTATGTTTATTTGTGTTGTGATACCCAATATTTACATTTTTACCATATGTGAATGTAGGTTAAAAATATTCAAGACATATTCCTTGAATTTGAAAAGTTTGTGGACACAAAAAGTCAAGAACGCATGCCCCTAAGTCCAAAAGGTGACCTGGGATTAAATATAGTCATTAAACAGCGACTGAAATAACTGGTTTTCAGTTTCTTATTACTAAGCAATATCTATTCTAACACTACGTTAAAACCACTTTTACGCAAGTAACTTTTTTGTTGTGGTTCACATTGAATGCATATCAGAAACTTTCCAAGCAGCTGTCACAATATCTGATGGAAAATGTTTCATAGCTTTGCCTGGAGCAGTACAATCCCTTCTCCATGTTTGAGATGTAATTTATAATATTTGTTATAAATCAATCCAATAGTTAATCATATATTTGAGGGTTCATTTCACAAATTATCAAGATACTGCATATCAAGTTGACTGGATCAAAGGACATATCCCTGCTTTTACTGAAGGAGCACATTATTCTCCCATCAGACTTTGATGCAATAACTGTAAACACATGCACTACCAAAATGTTGCACACTTTGACTAGAAAAAAATCTTTTTGATGATATAAATGGAGCATTAAAAAACATGATATACTTGTAGCATTTAGATACGCATCTCTCTCTTTTTATTTTTATTTTAATATAAAAAGTGTATGTAGTATTTCAATATAATTTAGTTTTACAGCTGGGGATAAGGATGAATGTGGCAACTAAGCAAATTTTTTGTCAAATTTTTGGCTGGAAATATCTCTACTCAAGTAGATGCAATAACTTTGGCCACATGCACGTACATTTTGTGTCAAAAAAAAAAAAAAAAAAAAAAAATGACTAGGTTCAATAACTGTAATCACATGCATTCGGTTGAAATTGCTAAATATGCTCCTTTTCTTTTTAGACAGGAGGACCAAATTGCCATGACTTAAGGCTGTGAACTGGAAATTCAATGAATGTAATATCCTGTTATCAAAATATTAGTAAAAGACTATGTCTGCAATAAGAATGAAAGGTACCTTTCAATTTGTGACTGAAACATGTTAACAAGTGCTAAAAGATGCTCCTTTTCTTTTGCGGCAGCTGCTGCCTTTTCTGCAGATTCCTTTGCACATTCTGCAGCATTTGCCTCTGAAACCCTAGCCCTTTCATCAGCTCTAAATATGGCAGCTTCCAATATAACAGCACGGTCTCTGGCCTTGGCAAGTTCGGACCGCCATAAATGGGCCTCCTGAACAGCCGAATCTCTTTGCTTCTTTAGAGCCTCGTTTTCCTGGCTCAGGGTTTTCATCTTCTCTTCTGATTCTTTTAACTGCGATATAAAAATGAAAATATCAGCAAGTCATGTGATTTACGTCCCTCATCTCTTCAATACTGTACTTAGCCAATGTTATTTTTTCTCAATCTGCATTAAGCTAAATATATGGGTGTGATATGTAGTAAATAAAGATCATCTTCATAAAATTTTGTGCCATTTCAAAAACTTGTATCCCTTCAAAATAATAGTGAATATGAGCAGTCAACAAGGTTTTAAATCTCGGATATCGGTTTCGTCTTGGGGATTTTATAGATTTGATCTCGTGTCCGGAGGAGATCTCGGACGAGATGAGTCTAACTCAGGAGTTCGTCTCGGCTTTCCATTTTGAGTCTGAAAGTTCATATCGGAACAATCTCGGGGTACATGATATGTTAAAAAAAATGATATTTTACAAAATGATTTTTATGAATACTATTAAAAACATAGTAACTTAAACTTGAATTGCAAAATAACTTTATTATTCTTTATTTTGCGAAAGATCATTCATACTCTAAATCGTAATATGCTTAAAACAGAAATATTGTTAGACATAAAACATAAAGGATCCAAAACATTAAAAAATTCAGCATAAATAGACCATAAAATACATAATTTCATAAGTAACATGTATGTAAAAAGGACGAATATGAAAATCATAAGCATTGTAGAACATATATGAACATACAATAGTCATTTAACATGCAAAATGTAAAATAACAAAAGATTATCATGGCTGGATTTGAGTTTTTTAATTATTTTTTTAGTTCAGGCACAAATTTAAATTTTAACCAAAAAAACTTAGATCTCGGACAATATTCCAGTATTTCATCTCGGTTGATATATCGTTCGATATTGCAATATCTCTGGCAATATATACAAAAGGAGATTTAGAGTGATATTTGTTGTTTCGTTTCGGAAAGAGCCCAAAACGATATCTCAGAGGAGACCTCGGGCGATATTTGCGAGATTTAAAACAGTGGCAGTAAAAAATGTTTGTGTGTAAACTGCATATGTGTATACTTTGCCTAAGCAATTATGATTTCAAGCAGTATGATATATCAAAGCACTTATATTTTCAACTCCTCATTAATTTACCAGGACATTTTGCGTAGCAAATAAAAAAGAAATAAGATAACATCAATCTACCTGTTGACCGTTTTATCATGCATATATAAGCAATTAAAAGAAACTAACTGATGCCAGATCCTTTATTCACTATGAACGCAGTTGAATTTGGAGGCAGTGTGTAAATTTGTTGAAGTGATATTTGATCATTTATGATCACTTTGTTTACTAATTACAAAATATATTTAAAAAAAACAGCCCACTTTCTGCCAGCTGAATCAAATACATTGGTACTGTTAATTGAAAGAAAATAGAAAAACCAAAAAAGAAACAATGTATTCTTCAGGCATTTAGACCAATGACTATTGAAATCGTGCACACGTACATTTTGCCCGGTTCACTTTCTACCCAATCAGCTGTGTTCATGATTGGTTTTCAAATGAGACTATTTTCCTTATTAGTTCACAAATCGGTCAGATATGTGAAAAGCGAAACAAAAAATAAATATAGAAATAATTATGACAAGGTAATTGACCTTAACACTTCTAGCTTCTGAAAGAGAGTTACTTTGGGATAACAAAGCTCTAATAATGAAAATAAGGCAAATCAAAGCTTTTATTCATGTTTATATCATCACCTTTTCAAATGATAGCTCTTTATGCTTCTCAAAATCTATGCTCAGCCGTTCAAGTTCTGTATATGCAAGTCTCCTCTCTTCATCCATCGTAAGAGCAGCAGATGCAGCAGACTGAGCAGCTTCAGCTGTTTCTGATAATTTTTCTGCAATTTGTTTTATGGTGGAGTCCCTGCTGCGTAATTCCTTAGCCAACTGTTGCAACTCTTCGTCTTTTACTCTCAGTGTCTCCTGCGTATCAAGAAGTATGCTAAATTATATCAAGCAATAAAAATAGTGGGAAAATGTGTCACTTCTCCGCAAGTATAAATGAAGAAAATCAACCAAGATCACATTGACTGGATTTAATTAATAGTTATTATTATTTTTCTGATCTGATGAACGAATTAACCACCACAAAGCTAGAGATATACAAATTTGCATAACCTATCATGTTTCAACACCAAACTGGGAATTGAGATATCAAATATTGATCAGACGTATAAATACTATACTTTATGCAAGGGTGTTACTATTTACATCCAGGCCCAGCCCAATACAGAGTCGGGAGAGACAATAAACTAAGGCAGCAATTCAAGAGGGGCAACAAAAAATCAGAAAGAAAGAAGAGAAAAGAAGAAATGAAGAAAAGAAAAATGGAATGTACGTTCACTCATGAACACTTCAGGCTTCAGCACCACTGCAACCGCCATAGGCCTGCAGCTAGCATCTCCATCCCTCTCAAGTCTCAACAGCCGTAGCTACCCTCCAAGCTTCGCCGCAACCCCCACTAACCTGCAATCTCAACTCACAACCTCAAACCCTAAATTCAATTTTAATTTTATCCTCAAATTGGAAATTGGAATCTCAGCATAAACTAATGCGAGTATTATTATAGAATTGGTCAATTTGTTTTTTTTTTTTTCCATGATTGTCTGTATTCTGCTATTTCTAAATTCTAATGCTAGGTATATTCTACTAAGAGTGCAGCTAGAGTGACATTGCCATGTTATTTATCTGGATTTATCTTGCTGTTGCCTGTTAATTAAGTGAATTTTTTTTCCTTGTTTAAGTGATATTGTAATAGTGAGAATGTTGCATATTAATTAAAATTTGTTTTTGTTGTAGTTTAACTCACAATGAAGCTTTAAAAATTATACTACTTTCATGTGTGAAATACTATGATATTGTATCAACGAATAATATATTAATAATACTTGGCTGCATCTTAAATTGAGTTATGTGGGCTAGCCATGATTTCGATAGAAATTGGATATTGATAAACTTAAAACTATGAATATGTAATAGAGGAGTTTGCTTCAAAAAAAGCAAGAAATTACTTCCATACATAATGTATTGATACAGCATGTTATGTTTACTTCTGATGGTTTAGCACGTAATTAAAATGACTTAATTGATTAACATTTTGTGACGAATGTTAAATTTTATAAAGTATTTACATTTCGTCTTGAATTTACATTTTGCCTTGTATATATTATTTTTTTGGTTGAGTTAAGGGGTAACAAAAACAAACATAAATGCTTGTTCGAATAGAGCATTGAATACTCGTATGTTGGCCCTTCTTACACCCAACTAAACACTTATTAATGTTAGTTAAACACTAATAAAATTAACCATAAAATCTACTTCAAAATCCCACCCCAAGTTTAAAAGATGCTTCGAAAATAAGTGATAATCGAACATATAAATAATGAAATCTAAACTCAAATATAATTATTTTCAATCATTTATCATTAATGAAAAAATTAAGATAAAAAACACAAGTAAAATTTCTTTTATGGGTTTCAGATTAAAATTGATTAGTTAAGGAATTTAATTTTGTTCAGAATATGAATGCAAATCAACATTATTGTGAACATGTTAATCTTTTAGGGAATGAATTATTATAAATGAATATATTTCAATACATCATATTTTTCTACAACAATTGGTTTCATCGTTTTTCCTCTCTTTTTTCAACCAACAACAATAACATTAATAATTGGATATTTGCGCTTGGGACAATGACGCAGCTAATGAGGTTTAACCGGCAAGCGTCAATTGCTGGTTGAAGACTATTTCCTAACATTAATAATTGGATTTTTTTTACTAATGAATGTTTTTTTAACATGTTACACCTTAACAGCTAGTTTGAATTACAATTATTTTTTACTATTTTAATATTAGTTATGGTTACATGGTTTAAGAAACTGAAAACACAAGTTACAATTGATGACGATAACAGCTTAAGCTTAACTTAGTTGGATTGATGTATCTCGATGAAACACTAAACTAAAGAAAGATGGCTATGGACAAACCGGATAGAGAAATAATGATTTTGTTGTCTGAGGGAAGATTGAGAGAAGTAGAGCAATGCTTTTGCAAAAAGTGGTCGTAGGTGGATGAGTGAACAAGATAAACGGGCGACAGAGCTTTTTATTGTTTGAGGAAAGGGGGGGGGGGGGTTAGGTGGATGTAAATAGTAACACTCTTTTGTAACTACAGTTTTTTTTCCTCCCCAATTTACCTCAATTAATACACGACATCAAGAATTGACCAACTACTTCACAAATAAATTTTAACATGTTACCAGAACACTAAAGCTATATTTATTGCCACATGCAGGCCAAAGAAACTATACGATATGCTTGGGCACTAGGATTTATCAACCCAATCTTCCAAGTTCTGAGCATTAATAGTGAAATAATTGAGTTACCCACTTCCATGCAAAAAAACGGATGTACAAAGAATGTATGGTTGTATTAATAAACCAAAATAATCTGAATCCACTATAAAGTCACTAGCTGGAAAATTGTATCTTTAGTTTCTTATGCACCTTCATTATTGTCAGATCATCTAACTGAGGTTCGCTGGTGTTGTTTGAAACCAAACCAAGAGCTGTTCTCATAGATATCTTCATTGCTGCTTCAATTTCTTGTGTGGCTTTCATTGCAGTTGAGTTGGCAGCAGCAACAACAGTGGCAACCGTTCCTAATTTTGTAGAACCGTTTCCAGTTAATGAGTTCACTGCCTCTTTGTGGGCTTTCAATACTAATTGGCTTGCCCTAAATAAAATAAGATACACAAGATTAAAAAACAATTTATATGTCCTTTGGATAGTTCTAAAGTCTTCTTCCTGAAAGGAAAAGCCAAAAGTATTTGGATGGACAAAATTTTGTAGTTTAAATTTCCTGACTTTATATGATTTTTTTCCGCTTGCTGATTTCTAAAAGTAATTTGGCAACCGAGGGTACATTCTTTAATTTATAATACTTTGTGTTGCTAGATTCACTTTTTGACTTTTTTAAAAGTAAGATGACTTTAAAATAATTAAAAGCAATCATGCATTTAATTGCAAAATTATAGTTTATAGAGTCGAGAATCATTCGTGCGAATTGCCATTAAGACTAAGTAGTGTTCCAACGTTGCATTCTATAGTAGATCCGTTCATGTTGACGAGATGCTAGCATTTCATAGTACATGTTATAAGAAGAAAAACAAATATTATATCAACCAACATTGAGGGTGACCAAATTTAATAAGATTATTGCATTTTATCATGATTATGGAAATATGAAATTCGACTGGATTATCAAGTCAAGACAAGGTTATAAATTCTTTAATTCAGTCTCAAGGAAATAAAATAATTTTTGATTGGAACAGTCATTTCCCCAGCATGGTAGAAAGTAGAAAGCACTTACTCGATTTAAGACATTTTATTTTAACCAGACGATAAATAAAATTAACATATTCACCTTTTCCAATGAATAATTATCCCAACAGACAAGTTAATGACTAAATAAGCTGAAAGGAAAAAAAATACAAGGGGTTGTAGATCTACAAGCTTACTGTAAAGTAGATACCCAAGCTCTAGCAGCACCAGGAGTTTCTGCACATAGGAAGTGATCTTGCTTTTGTGGAGTTCCAATATCTAGTGATGTAGTTGAGGATCAAAAAAAAAAAAAAAAAAAAACCAAATACGAACCTCAAAAACCTACCTACGAACTATGCTAGGATATTTATAATACGTAAACATTAGATGTCAATTAATAGTCATCGCCGTATAACTAACAAGGATACAGATGCAACATCCATCATATTTCGGTAGTCCACTGCAATACAGATTAAAAAAATATGCAAGAGATCCTTTTTTCTAAGAAAGAAAACACAAGCATATACAAAGAAAGTCGTACTGGAAGTTCACAGGAGAAATGGTGATCGTGCTGTTTGCATCAAATATCATTGAACCTTTGATGCCTTTGTCGTTTCTTCGAACCCTAGATCAAGAAATGACAAATTACTGATGTGTGCGCGACAAAATAAAAAATCTGAACCACGATTTATCCATAAAGCTTACTTGTATTCCATCTTTCCAGTGGTTGGATCCAAAATTACCCACCTCTCATTCCATTTCCTCAGCTGTTTAACAAAATTGAATAAACGGATTATTGCATATTGTTATCTTCTCGAATATAAAAACATCATCATAGGATGGAAAATATATTACCCAAAATAATATTAAAGCATATTCATATGGAACAATCAACCGTGTGTGTGTGCATGCGTGCATTATATACACACGCGCGAGTATTTTGGCACGTGTGATGCACATGCATAGGAGGAATTGACATAAAAAAGCACCATTTGTAAGATTTTTTGGCACGGGTATTTTGGCACATGCGCATTATATACACACGCGAGTATTTTGGCATGTGTGATGCACGTACACAGGAGGAATTGATATTTAAAAAAAAAAAAAAAAAAAAAAAAAAAAAAAACCGTTTGTAAGATATTTTGGATCTTACAAAACGGCTTTAATGTATACATAGTGTTGCATTTTATGCATGTACATAAACAAATGAACCATTTATCAAAACTTGAATGAAACTATGTTATTTTAGAAAATAATTAAGCAGGTAAAAAAAGTAATCAGCTATTACATCAATATTTAGAGAAATGCAACAAATATTAAAATTAGCGCTTCCAGTAGTTTGAAATTTAGAAAACTTGCATTATCCTTTTTTTAGAAATAATTGTCAAATTAACGAACAGAGTTTTTTTTCCCATCATAGAGATCGCACTTCCCATGATACTCAATTCCTCACAAATCCTCATTATTTTCTATATAACCCTTTGTTCCATAACCAAAGCAAACTATATAGCATATGCATATAGAACGATCAAATCTTTATGTGTGTGTGCGAGCATGTGCGTATGCACAGAAGCTCAATGGCATCCCAATATATGTATATAATAGATACTATGCGCTTAATGATACCCAAATAGCGCAGCACCCTAAAGAATGCAGCATCCCATATATCCCCTAATTTTCATCCCAAGTTCCAATTTAAATAATAATGAAAAGAAAGAGAAACAAGCATTATTTAAATCGGAACTCGTGGTGGAAATAAAAGGGGACTCGGGATGTTGTGCTATTTGAAGTGTCATTTAACAGTACATACACACACACACACACACATATACATACATATATATACACACACTATTAATAAAGAGAATTCAGTGTACATGATTTGCTTTTTGAAATTCTGAAAATGCCTCCATCCATCAACGGAATCTCATCACCGATTTACAACATTCACCGTCAGTCCCTTTTCAACTACCCATTAATGAAATTTTACTATTAATTTTTCATCAATACCACCAACAAAACAACACAATAATCTTTACCATACAATACACATCCATCCACTCATTTCTCTTATCAAAAATCAAAATAGTAAATATCTCGAGATATTAGATGCATGTACGTGTGTTTTATACTAGTGTATGTGTGTGTGTGTATATGAACCTAAGTAAAAACCAATTTGTTTATTTTATTGAAAATAATAATAAAGGTTGCACTTCAGAGAAACCATAAATTTTACACTGCTTGTCAGTGATTGCCCTCCATAATTTAATTTGCAATCATGTTTTCCAAAAGCTAGGCCCTCCAGTTTTATACCTTCAGTCTCCATGTTCTAGGGTATAAGCGCACTGAGTTTATCTGTAATATTAACTTCTGTCTGATTGTTATAGTCATGCCCTATCACAAATCAGTCTCAATTTCTAGTAAAAAGAAAGTGTTGAGCCTTTATTTTATTTGTTCATTCATTACAGTGAACCATATGCAATTATAATTGCCAGCACTTCACAATTTTTAATATTTCAAATATTTAAAAAATGTTCATCCCACTAATTTTCTTTTAATATAGCAAAAGTACACCAACTTTTTTCCCTTTTTGAAACTAGTTAAGTGGATGGAAAAGTGACTATAGCTTGCACTTAAACGAAAACTATTTAGACTAATACTATGTAACTATGTTTTTCATAAGCTAGGCCCTCCAGTTTTATACCTTCAGTCTCCATGTTCTAGGATATAAGTGCATTGATTTCATTTGAAATGTTAACTTCTGTCTGATTGTTATAGTCACGCCCTATCACATATCAGTCTTGATTTCTAGTAAAAAGAAAGTGTTGAACCTTTATTCGTTCATTCATTACAAAGAACCATACACGGTTATCATTGGCAGCATTTCGCAATTTTTAATATCTCAAATATTTACAAAATGTTCATTCCACTATTTTTCTTTTAATATTGCGAAAGTACACCATACAGAATTTTTTTGTCTCTTTGAAACTACGTAAGTGGATGGAAAATTGACTGTAGCTTGCACTCAGACGGAAACCATTTAGACTAACTATTATTTGAAACTTAGAATACTATTGACTCGGTGCTTGATCTCCAATCCATGTTAATTAGTCAGGCATCTCACTTTCTGGATATACAGTAAAACACATGTCATATGTGGTACAATTGGTTTTGAAATAAGCTTACTGTGAGCTTTATTCACACAGCATTGGATTCGCTTTTACAGTTGGTTTGTTAATCAAGTTTCAGAAACACTCCGTTAGTAAGATTGTGTACAGCATACCCACCCCAAACCCTGCTCAAACAGTACCCTCGTGCACTGGATAGATTACGATGACGAAATATACATAAATAGTTATGAAAGATATAAAATCTTGAAACTGCAGACTATGCATCTAAGATGTTGTAGCAAAAAAAGTATGACAACTGCATATAAACTTAGAAGTAAATATTATATGTTCATCATGCTAAAATTAACATTTGGCTTTTTTAACGAAGTGTAAGCTACAAATACTAATCACACACACACACACACTCTATAATTTACCATCCATAGTTATACACTTAAAAAATGCAAAAATCTACACGTTCAAAAAACTGAGATAACCGATGATTTTTACCTTGAAACATTATACATAAAGTCATAAACTTAATCCTAATCAATGCAATGCCTCTACACTATAATGATGTGTTTATGCCTTTCTTTAAATGTACTTTTGTACTTTAAATAAAAAAATTGTAAGAGCATTCCCAGTTTTAAATATGAAACTAAAGGTTTTCGCATGAAATTAAGTGGTTTATTTTACTTTGTTTCTCGGCAACAAATACAAAAAGCAGTAGTAACTCCGCATAATTAAGTCCTGCCATTTTTTTTAAAAAAAGGAGAAAACTCCACACAAGTGCAGGGTGTTACCATCAATATTTGTCCACCTGACTGTATGTATACACAACCGCTTGAGTACCAGTGACATAGAAAATGAAATCAGGAAATTTAGCAAATATGGTCTAATAACAAAAAGCTTTCGCCACGCAAGGTTCTAAACAAACTAAATTTTGATTTGTATACAACTGTTAAATCATATTTAATGTTTACAACTTTTTGCATAGTGCAATTAGTTTGCACTTAGAAAACCAGTATTATAGAAAGTTTTTAGTAAGACATCCCAAAATTAAATAAAACTTAAATCATCATTAAACAAATACATCATAACATACCATGATGTTTGCGATAGCTTTTTGTAAAGTGTAACTAGTTTGTATTTAAAAAATTATGATAATTGATGACTATAATGCATGGGACATACCAAATTATATAATATTATACAACTACTGGCTGATGCCTCGTTAATTATACTGAATTCTGGATGACTACACATGTAATGTTCAAAGCATAAGTCTAAAATTTCATGTATCTGGCAAAAAAAATGGAAAAAAGAAAAGAAAAAGCAAGATGATTTCTATTTTCGTATGCCAAAGGTTGTTACTGATTTTGCTCTACAATCAAATTGCAGAAAAGTTTCAACGTTTCTATCTCCATACTATGCATATGATTTCAATTAAATACCAAATGGAACTGCTTGGGATGCATCTCCTATCGGCTACCTATCCTTTGTTCTACGACTATTAACATCAATATGCATGTGCCCTGATTTTCACGTGGCCACAAACAAATTTTCAGCACAAAAAAAAAGGCAATTTGGGAGTGGTCCGTGTTTCTATTTCTAAGTGGCGAGAAAAGCAGGCAATTTAGCCATTTACACTAGCATTTTCCTGCACAGGTAGCAATTTACTCATCTATTAACTGGTAGAAGAACAAATATACCCAAATGGAGCCTTAATCAGAAACAATTATCAACGGATTCATTTCTTGATTCAACCACATTAGGATTAAACTACAGAACAGGTTAACTTAAGCACGATTATTTCCGCGTTTACGTCAGTATTCAATGATTAACACCAGTACATATAAGGCTATAACCAGTGTAAACAAACGAAAAGAAACTAGACACGAAACACGTACGGTTTCGGATCTTTTAAGAAGCGGACCCTGAAGGAGAGTCCGACCCGAACCGGATGACAGCTGACGCTTGATCTTCTCTAAGCTGCTCTCCGTTTCTCCTAATTTCTGCAAATTGCGGGAAAGAATATTAAAGTGGATGAATATCGCAGTAAGAACCCTGAATTGAGATGAAATTGGGATCGGCGTTCGTACTCACCGTGGAGTTCCCGTTAGATCCCATAGTTCTAAGGATTGTTGAAGTTGTAAAGAAGAAATTTGGGGTTTTTTAGAAAGACCTGCTTCCATAATAAGACATTTTTGTGCCGATGCAGTGTCAGTAGATAGACACAACATACATTTAAGCTGTTTGCTATGCGTTCCTTTGGGCGTGTCCATGCAACACATTATAGGATAATGACTCTCACCTACTATTTCATTCTATGTTATATTATATTGTTATCAAAGGGTAGAAAAAATAGTTTGGTTTTTTACATTAAATTTTGTTAAATATGAAATGACAACAGTTCGAAAAAAAGTTAAAGTTAAAGATTTAAGAAGATATTCATGGAAAGAACAAAGTAAATAGCATTGAAAAGATTCCAAAAGACGTGTCAAATACAATTTTGATGTTTCTTTTCACTTCACACAATTTGGTTTGGTAAGCTTACAGTAGACAAACCATCAAAACGATGAAGATTTAGTGAGATACTTTATGTAAAGAACAAAATAAATAACATTGAAGAAATTCGACGAGGCATATTAAAAACATGCTCTTTATTTTTTTGACTTCATACAATTTGATTTTGCAAGTCTGTTGTGGACAAGCCTCCATAACGTTTAGCTTGATTATGTTTTTATTGTTTACTTATTATTATTCTTATTTGGCTGCTGTTTAGCAAGATAAAAACATGAAAGTAGGTTCTCTAGATTCACTCGTTTTAGTTCATCGTAATAAATCCTTGTTCGATTTGGCATTCAAGTTGCCTTTAACTAAAACAAATAATCGAGTTCTAAATAACTGAAACAAATTTAGTAATACCTATTCTATTCTTTCTATATATAAAATTGGATATATGACTCTTCCTTATCTACTCTCACATTTTCTCTCAAGCTGCATACTTGATTTTCATTTGTTTAAGATACATTTTTCATTTAAACTCTTTAGTAATTTTAGTTCTCTCTTCGAATATTAACTCAATGCATTAATAATGTACCCTCAGCTTACCTTTTTCCATATCGGCATCCTTTAACATATTTATTTTTTAAGCTAAAATTCAATCATTATTCATGAACTACTCAATTCCATAGTTAACTAATAATTATATCCACATTACTTTCTACCTTATTTTTAAGCATGATTTTGGTAACCATTCCAATTATCATCCTCTTTTCTGCTTGCTATTTTAGATATTTTAGTAACATGTATTATTCTCGATGTAATAAGATGGTTGGTCTTTAGAAATTCAACTAAAACTATCTTATTACTTTTGTTCCTTTGCTGTATCCATGTGAAATTTGATCTCTGCTAGTTAATTTGGCTATTCACTTCTTTTCAATTGAATTTTTTTATTTTTAGGTACGATGGCTTAATATATTAGAGTAAAGTAGCTGTAGCCCAATTCTAATAGAAATCAATGACACAAGCGTATAGTATGATGGATTTAATACCATTTTTATTTGAGGTTGTAACATCCCGTATTTTTCGACTAATTAAAATTATTGAATTTAATAAGACTTTAATTTTAATCATGGTTAGAATTTAAAGTTAGTCGATTTAATTATATAAAATGTATGATGTGAACTTAAGTTAATCGATTATGAAATTAATTTCAACTAGTTATAATAATGATAACTTGTATTGACTGTAAATAAAAACATGAGTTAGTTCGTATTAATAAACATTGAAATTGCAATTCAATATTGAAGTTTTAAATGAAATTGAGTTAATTAATGAATAATTAAATTTGGTAATAATCGAAATTTTGAATTTAAAATAAATAAAATATGATGTATAAAGTTAATTTGAATTCTATTATGATTTGAGTAAAGTTAATAAACTTTTGAATTGAATTAAAAAGTGAATAAACGAAAACTGAATATTATATATATTTAATTAACATGTTAAAATAGTCATTTTGCAAACGATCTCGGAATTCATTGAAATCGATTTCATTGGATCCAGAATTATAAATTATTGTAAGATTTCAAGTTTCGTATCAATCGGAGTTGTTACGTGGTCTTGCGCGATATAAATGCGTATCGATAAATGATTTGAGATTCAAAATGATCATTCTTCAAACGATATCAGATTTCGACGAAACCAACTCTATAAAATCTGTAATGATTAATTATTACTAGATTTCAAATTTCGTAACAATTGGATTTGTCATTTGATCGTGCGAGCTCGAAAAGCGTAGAAATCGATTTATAGAGATTAAAATTAAAATAACCTAATTTTGGAAATTAACTTCTATATACAATAGAATTAGGACATGGGGCTTGTTCCATTGCGTTTACAAATATTGAAAACCTCACTTTCACTATTGATATATAGAATGTTAAAGGTTCGTTCAAGTTTGGAAATGTGTCTTTTTTATGAATTTGTGTTGTCATTAGGGTCGTACAGACTTGTATAACTAAACCTGCATGGCTGTTGATATAAATATGTGCTACAAACCCTAGCAACAACCTTTATTTCATTTTCTCAGTTCTAATCCCGAAATCAACACCTAAACTCATTTTAATGGTGATTTGCAAATCAAATTATGATCAAAAATTCATATGTCCCAAATCCTATCGAATTATATATTATTGGAAACGTCTCAACGATACGAACTGACGACAAGTGTCCATTTCCCGAATCAATGCTCGGATCAATAGGAAATCTTGGTCAAAGCTTGAAGAACGTTAAATGAGGGTTAAATTTGGGGGGTTTTGATTTGTCCATCGATTGGCGATGGATCCTAAATGAAAGTTGTAGTTCTCGATCATACGAATTCAAGGTGGATTCAAATTGATATATAGTGATCGGGATTGGCCAGAATCTCCAAAATAAGGGTTGAAACTTGTTTTGTTCATGGAGGCGACGTGAGGTCCACAGTTGACCGGAGGTCGCGAGGCTTACAATAGTGATGCTACTCGTTGAGAGCTTCGAAATGGTTGTGGTTTCGGATCAAACGGCAGTCGAAGCAAGGAGATATGGACGGTCAAAGATAGGGGCGTTGGTGGGTCTTTGCGTGCGGGTTACGTGCATTGGAAGATAAATAGGATAGTGACGTGGCATGTGGCAAGTTGAATTGTGGACTTTTTTTAATTTAATTTTCAATTGCGTTAACTTGAATAACTTCTGCGTACGAACTCAGATTGACACACGGTTTGTTCCGTTGGGATCGTATCGAAATTTCAAACAACATTGACTTGGTTTAGATGAACTCCGAGGCTATCAAATTTTGGGCCAATATTTGGATTTCAAACGCGTTGAAAATCAATGGTAAGTGATTAAACTCACTCGCACTTAACTAAAACATTTGATTGTTAATTAAATTAAAATCATGTTATGATATGATTGTACTGCTTGATGTTTGGTAGTTTAAATTGTATATTTTTGTTGATTAGCATTGATAGTACAATTTAATTTGAGTATTTGTTTAAATTTTACAATTATGTTAAAATTTGACATTTAATTACTGGTTTAAACACAATATCTGCTAAATAGTAAATTAATGTGATATTGAGCTGTTTGGATGGATTGATTTTGATAGATGCCTTGAATTAATATATTTGATATATATCGATGTTTAATTCATCTTGTTATTCATCTTAATTATATATGACTTTTGTTTGTGTTGATTAATCCCAAAAAATTACCGTAGATGTTACGGGCATAAATAAACCCAGGATTAATCATTGAAATGAATTAAGAACATGGGTTGCAATGATAAATACCTACGACCTCTGATTTGGATTGAAATGAAATAATTTCATTCCTGAAATACTAAAATTAAATTTTAAGTATCACTTGGCCATAGGATAGAAAATTTTATATGGACATCAGTTGGTTAAATAAATTTTGTTTTAACCTTGAATCTTGAAATATTGTTTTAAAGTCAATATAAATGATGTTTTATAAATCGATTTCCTTTCAATTTGAACTTTGAATTTTGAAATTTAAAAGTTAGAGGAAATTAATTAATGTTGTAAACTAAAGTGAAAAATTGAAACGGAATATGAATGGAATCTATTGAAATTGAATTATATTATCCGCCGTTGAAATTTATTTAATATTAACTTGATTTAAAGTGGTACATGAATTGTGAACTCGAGATTTGTTATAAATTTAAATCATTCAAAATGAGAATTTTAATTGGAAACTTAACTATTTGAATTAAATTGATTGAATTGAATTTAAAATAGAAGTTGATTCGAACTGAAAGATTAGAATTTAATCGAGTTGATTTGAAATTGGAATATGACTTCTGGTTTATATAAAAATTTAAGAAACAATTCTAAATCAAACTATAATATTTTAACCCGTTATACAAACTATTTTTCTAAATAAGTGTTTTACTTTATAAAATATATATTTTAACTTATATATTAACTACTTTAGAAATCAACTATTTTGTTAAATTCTATTTTAAATTCAAACTACTTATATATATAAAACGTTTATATGTTAACTATTTATTTTCATATATATTTAAACTATTTTAATATATAAACAAATCCAACTATATTAAATATTCAATTTGTTTTAAATTAGAATTGTTTCAGTATTGGTATAAATAGAGATTTTAATATGAAGTATATTATATTATGAAATGGTTTTAAAGAAAAACCTGATATTTTGCTATAAAGTATAAACCATTTGAAATGTAAAAATCCAACCGGTATGAAAAATGTACGGATATGGTCATACTCTCTGCCAATACCGAAACCACTTTAACAGCTGTGTACATGGTGGATGAATCTAGAATGAAGTAGGATGGTTGATGAATGCTATGGAATGAAGTAAGAGAACGATGATGAATATCCTTGATCTTCAAATCATAACCAAAATGACTAAAACAGGAGCCATGGCTAAGCCAATGGGAGATCGCTCCTTCGATCAGACACACTTCTTCAATACATATCTATTACTTTGTGATTTTATTGGTGGTCACCCACGATTTTCGAAGTGTTGTTCGAGGTGGGCGGTAGTAGCTATTATGCGTTACCACTAGCCAGGTCCCGCAATCCAGTAGAATCCTACCGTTAGGCATCCCTCAGTGCCTTGTCATATTATCCTGATCGAGCCCTTACGATTTTGATTTGTGTTGTACCTATGGAGTGCTCATTGATAGCCCACCAGTTTGGTGGAGTTTACAGTACTATATAGACTACAATGTTTATGAACGGTGTAAGGGTAAAAATGCAACCGTGCTTACGCTATTTTGATACTTTACTGAATAGATACTAGTATAATAGTGTATTGTATTATATATTATCTAGTTTAATGGATCCTTAGAAGATGGAAATTACCGTAACATCTCTTAAGTTACTGCACTCACGAACACATTGGATATGAGATGTGAATTACCGTAAGCGTCTCTGACGCCCTGACACTCATATTGTTACATGGTTTTGATTTGACTAATACGAGAGTATTTTTGTTTTGATCCGAGTATTTTTTTCCTTTTCATTTGTGCAAGGGTCAGCCTGAGTTTCCAATTAGCGAAGACTTTGTTATGAAGATGAAGACAGAGCTTGACAAGCGTATTTATTACTATTATTACGCTGCATTTATTGGTATGTTTTGTGATAGTTTAACTCTGATAATAGTTGTAAAGTATAATCAAATGTATGTTTTAACAGCTTCATGAATTTTTATTTATTTATTATATTTTAACCTTCCGCTACAAGATTTTGTGATTTTCTTTCTTCTTTCTTTCTTTTCTTATATAAATCCCAATAACTATCTGTATTTTAGATTTGTTTAAGTTGACATGCGAGAATTATTGTCAATTTGAACAGTCAAAAATGCAACTCGTTACATTTGGTATCAAAGCTTTGGTTTAGCAATAACTTTGGCTCTGTTTGGGGTTAACTCATTAGAGATAGGGTTGTAATACCCCTAGAATGAGTTTGAGTGTGTATGAGACTGCGTAGTTTATTCCTCGCTATTACCCCGCCATATCCCCGCTATAACATGTAGCGGATTTCTACTTCTACACTATTTTCAAATAGCCTCTGAAATAGCCTTTCCGCTTTAAGCCCCGTTATATTCTGATATTCCCGATATATCTCATTATTTTAGCTATATTCAGATATATCTTTTATAAAAGAAATGAGTTGACAGATATTTTCATATTATAAAATTAGTTTTTTAATAGAATTTTTTGACATTTATTATTCATAACAGAAAATACTACAATATTCTATTAAATTTAATAAAAAAACTAATAAAAGCTTACATTTATTTACATATATTTGCACATGCTTTTATTTAAAATTAAGAATGTACTAATTATAATTTAACTGAATGTTAATTACCATTCATTTATCATTTGTATATTTATAAAAGCATTAAATACGAGTTTTATATGTTATTTTATGCTCATCCACTATGTCATGTTGTTTCCTCGCTTTATTACCACTATAACTTTTTGCATCTCCACCGCATTTAATCCGCTTAGTTCTTTAATTGCACAGGTACGAGAGAGAGTATTTGTAATTTCGATATAAAAATAGTTTTGTATCGTGTTAATTTGTTCCATTGAGTGTTTATGAATTCTGGTCAATACTTGGGATGCCAAGGCATCGATAGAGATTTCTAAACACTCGAATAGGGCTGATCGACATAATATTGTTTTGGATTTTATGTTATATATAAGGAATTATTTTGAAAATCTATTAACTTTGATTTCGTTGGTTGATTAGATGATGATAATCCTAGATTATCATTGTTTATGTTTTATTGATCAATATATTTATAGTATTGACTATTGAATGATTTTAAGAGAAATGAAATATTGAAAATTAATTGATAATGAAACAAGATGAATTTGAATATGAAATTGAGAATTTAAATTCCGGTGCTTTGAAATATTGATTTGCAAAAGTTTTAAAGTAATACAAGTATAATATGGAAGTAGTTTTGAATATAGATTGTTTCCAAATGAATTTTCAGAAGTGTAGACTCCCCTTTTATCTCTGGGAAATGACTTCGGTGATGAGTGCATGCATCATCGTTGGTTATTTTCGAGAGTTTTGAGTGGGAGAGACCACTTAGAAACTTTTATACCTTGTTTTGAGAAATTGAATTTCATTTAAATCTTTTAAATTATGGTTTGATATAAAAGTACACTACTATAAAAGTGGGCATATTCGACACTAATTTGTGTGCATTGCATGAAAAGTGTGGTGAAAGTTATGCTTTCTTTGATCTTCTGCAATAATATTCCTATGTTGTTGCGTTACACATGAATGCACTGTTGCAGTTGGTACTCTTGTGATGTGACATACAACACCAATTCAAAGCGTAGCTTTACATAAATACAATCCAGGTTAGCGATTCGCGTTATCAGTTTAAACAAGTAAATAACCATAGATGTTGATTAATCCAACGGTTCAAGTCAATCCCTGCTTCAATTATGTGAAATTTTGGCGTGATGTTTTCCCCATTCACGAAATACTTCCCTCCAAAACAAATTTCTTCCTCGTACTCTTCCCTCTGTACTCTTCTCTCTCCACGAAATCTGTCCACAAGCACTTCCGATTGCTACTTTACCTCCGATTACAAACTATATACCTCCGATTGCTCCTATTTTACAAACTTTACATCTATGATTTGGATCATTTAGGACAATTACATGTAGTTAGGGCTTCATCATTTGGGTTTTATTTAGGTGATTTCATCTCTAACTTATTTTGGTCCACATTCAAAATCTCTGTGTGATTTGGGTATACCGGTCGCCTTAAATTTGGGTTTTGCTGCTCATTTTTATTTGAATGTTTATATGTTTGGGGTTTTTTATCTATGTATTTCGGGTTTTTTATACTTGAAGTGTTGAATTTATATGTTTGCATGTGTTGAAATTGTGCAAGTTCTGTATTTTTATGTTTGCCAAACCATTGATGTATTGGTAAATAAATTAACACTGACTTAATATGTTTAAATGTCAAATTGCAAAAAGTGGAAACAAAATTTAGAGGACAAAAGAAAAAAGAAATCCAATTTAAATGTTTAAATGTCTATTTTTGTTTGTAGTTAAATAATGTCTATTTCTCTTTCTACATCATATGACTATGAAGATACCCTGGGCATGGGTGATCTAGGACTATCAAACCTATCATCACCAGAAACTCCTATTGATTTCTATATAAAGATGCAAGAAAGGCACTACGATGATTTGCGTGAGTATGAACTACAACAAGAAGAACTCCGAAGACAAAGGCGATAACAAGAAAGACATGTTGCAAGTGCAGTAAGTATTTTATGTGGAAGATGCAGTTGAAAAGAACAGTCGTTACATTATTAAAAAATTGTCGAGAGATTGGTGTGATACTGAAAATCAGAATGCAACGGAAGTAGACATAAGTAATCAGCATTCACATGATATTGGCATAGGTGGTGAACTAGAGCCAGAAGTTGTTGATGGGGGTTGGATTAGGGATGATATCCCCATAATAGAACTAGAAACAGAACTAGAAGCAGAAGTTTTTGATCTTGTTCCGTCTCGTTAGGACAAAAAAATTCCTCTTTGTTATTGCTTTATTTTGGTCTAATCTATTATCTAATTTATGATGTATTTGGCACTTTTTGTTTTAGATGTAAATTATTATCTTTGATGATATTTGGCACTCTTTTCTCATTATGCAATCTACACAGTTCACATGTTTTATGATTTAATGTCTTTCTTTACTGTCATCTAAATTTGTTATAGTCCAAAATGTTAATTGTTGTTTTTTGTCCACTTTAACATGCATATACCTTGTTTTAATGTATTAATTTTGTACAGGATGGATGAACTTATAAATATTCGGCTGCACCATGATGGAGAGTTCCGAAGGACATGTTATGTGGATGGAAAATCCTTCTTAGTAACAAAATATGATGTAGACCGCTTTTCTTACAGTATGCTTATGGACTTTGTTAAAGATTTCCTCAATTACACTAAAATATGAGGAGTCCATGTTAGAAAAGGAAAGAGTAGTGGCTGGCAGCTGATATTGAATGACAAGGACGTAAACGATTACGTACAGAACTGTAATAAGGAAGAAGAAGTGGATTTTTACATTGACAACTCCGTTGACAAAGACAGCGAGTCGTTGATTCAACTGCAGCCACATGTAATTATACGACCAAGGAAAAACATAATTCAAGGTATATATGTATATGTAATATAGATCCATTCTTGTATATATATATATATATATGTGTGTGTGTGTGTGTGTGTGTGTGTGTGTGTGTGTGTGTGTGTGTGTAAAGAACTATGACGACCATCGTTATTATTTTTATTGTTACAGGTTATGCTAAGAAACAGGTTGCAAAGCGCAAGTATATTACTGCACATAGACTTCAGCAGCAACGCAAAATGATGAAAAACAATCCAACTCAAGTGGATCAGAAGAAACTATCATCGGAGCCAGATATGAATAATGGTGAAGAAGATGTTATTGTGACGGATAAAGGAATCAGGAGGAAATTAAATGTAGAAAATGAAACGGATAATGATGATGATACCCGAGAGAATGAAGTTGATGTTTAGGTATTTTTCTGTTATCATTTCAGTTTTATTAATCAAGTTGAAATCTTGTATTTCAAACTACTTTTATTAAAATTCTACACGTAAAAGAAAGAACTGCATTTTATTGTTTTCTATTACTGTGTCGATTTCCTATTCTGAACATGAATGCTACAGCTAATTCAAGTAACTATTGGTTCTTTGTGCCTGCATTCCGTCGAAAATACAAGAACTGTTTATATGTTGACTCTATTTGGTTAACTAGCTTAAATTTACCATCGATGGTGAGTAATAATATTAATCTGCTTCCAGTTCTCAAACCATCAGTTTTGATGAAGTATGAACAAGAGCGAATCGCGCGAATGCAAGAAAATGATGCAATTAGTAGAACACTTGGGGTGCCTTCATTGGTTAGTAGTATGCAAGAGGCTGCAGCACGAAATAGGAAAGAAAAAGATAAAGATATTGATGGATGTGATGAATACATCCTAGAAAATGATGGTGAAGATATCATTGATGATTCATCGGATTCGGAGGTATAAAAAAGTTATTTGTTTACTACTTATTGTCTTTGCCTTTATGAACGTAAAAAATCTTGAACTTCGACTTAATTGTATAGAATCAAAGTTGTTAAGTAAAAGGATCCTTTACTTGGACCAAGAACTCGTTCGCGAGCCAATGCAGCCATTGAAATTGAGAAGGAAGCGATGACCCGCACCACCACCCCCCTCCAAAGAAAGCTGGCTCCAACAAGGAAGTGATGACACACACTCCCGCTCCAAAGAAAGTCAGTAACCGGGTGAAAACTGCAGAAACATTTAAGAAATTGATGAAATCTATATTGTTTCATCCAGAAGTTTTAAAATCTACAACATTTCGTGCTCCAGTTTTAAAACCTACATGCAGTAAAATGTTCAAACAATCAACTAATTGTGAAGTTGCTGGTTCAGTCACTGCTTATTTAGCGATGCGGAAACATAAAAAGCAGAATGTTGAAGCGCCTCCAACAATGGAAAATCTTACTGATTGATTAGAGCAGGAATGGATTGCACAGGAAGATGAAGCAGGTACAGGAACAATGTTTCTTTATCTGTGCACTGCACTGCACTGTTGAGTGTGTCTATTATAAGTTTTGCATGCATATTATTATTTTATAATGCCATACATTAATTTTCTATTCATTTTTTTTTTGAACTTGGTATATAAAGTACAAGGTCCAAAAAAACCTAGAGGGAAGTCAAAAATGACCAAGGTACATGCTAGAACCCCCAATGATAAAGCTATATAGTCATTGAGTTGAATGAGGATGGTCAGCTAGTTTCTGATAATATTACGGATAATAGCAAAGGATAATGTGTCTCTTACTTACATCAATTAGCATGTTGTTCATGATCAGTTAAAGTGGCAAATGTTGGAATATACTCTGGCAAAATTTATCACCCTAAACCATAGCTCAACTGACTTCCTAAATGCTTGGTTTTAATTAATTAGTTTATTTCCTGAATTTTTTTTTTGATATATTGTAGGATAGGCATGTCATTCTGGAACAAGGACACAAGTGGGTCTTGAACATGCTTAATGACTCTTGGAGGCAGTAAAAGTCTTGTATGAAAGCAAGGTATTATAAAAAATTATTCAACTGACGAGGAAAAGCTTGCAAATAGGCCCAGTACAATTTTATTGGAGGAGTTTAAAATGCTCTTGGAATACTGGGGGGATGAAGCAGTTCAGATACGACTTTAATGTGACCACAAAAGAAAACTAATTTGTATAATGCAAATTAAATAATCATTCAACATGTGGAATAAAAAATAAATTAAATTAATGATATTCACATTTTCTTGTTTAGTGCTAATCTTTTCATGTTTAGTGCTAATTTAATATTCATGCAACAGATGGAAAAAATAAATAAAATAAATTAATGATATTCACAATTGTATGATGTTTAGCTGTTCACATTATCTTGTATAGTGCTAATCTTTTCTTTAGTAGCTCGCATTATCTTGTTTAGTGCTAATCTTTTCTTTAGTACTTCACATTATCCTTGTTTAGTGCTATTTTATTTTTTTTGGATTTCCAGACCCTAGTTGAGACTAATTTTGTGCATCGTAATTCAATAAGGGAGACTGTAACGACCTGAAGATTTTTGACCTTGAAAATCGACATAAAACACCATGTCGACTATTCAAGCATCGGAAATACCAGATAGTTAATAGAAAGAAATTAGAGTGTGAGATAAGAAAGAAATAAATATTAGAATAGAAAAAGAAGAGAAACCAACACAACACAGAGACTTACATTGCAGTGGAACAAAATATAATATTGAAATAAATCTTTATTGAGAGCTTAAAAAATACTTACAATCATCAGAGTACATCAACACATCTGGACAGTTATAATAATCTGTCCTCATATACAACACAGCGGAATAATACTATATAATATCATACGTCAGAACTCTTCCAGCTCATCTCTTCACAGGCAGCATCCGATAACCTGAACCTGTACAACGCAGTCTGACCCGAGCATTACAAACGTCGGATCAGTCTGGTGAACCAAAGTGAGAAACCCACTAAGTTTAAAAATATCAGATAACTTGATTTTAAAGTCAAAATCTTTTCAAAAGAAAGGGATAATCGTAAGATCGAATCCACACATAAATACGGATGGTTTTTACCTTATGATAACCCAAAATATGTTGGAAATCATATCTTTTCTGATATTATAATAATGTCTTAATACAAATAAATATCAATCTAGCAGAACGCTTGCATCTCACGCTCTACATACATAGTATACAATCAAAACTGCGGGCGCTTATTGGAGAATGGATTTCCATGGTAAGGTATAGGCAACCACCTTTCCGACAATGTATCTTTAGAGATGAATACACCGGGTTCAACAAGAACATCTTGCAACCGAAGCTAAACATGACCGGCCCCTCATTTCGTTTGAGAGTACCGAATATATTGTCACCTACGGTTGTTAGCAACATAACCATTCCTGGGAGATACAAAAGCGAAAAGAAAAACAAATATGAATATTCTCTAGATGGTGACAATACACCCTAATGGGAGCGACCCACATAGCCAAGTGACCTACCCGATTTTTACCATTTCCCAGTTGATGAGGCTTGAGGTCATAAATACCTTTAGAACATCTAGCTACCATTCACTCTGAATGCCACATCATCAAATTCACCAGATATCACTAGTTGACGTCCACAAAAATACTCTAGTTGTCAAGCTAAGAGAAGTGCTCCTCTCCGCCACCAACTATGGTACATTTGAAGAAGTCAACGTACGTAATCCCTTTGGAAATACTCTGTCAGACATCCGTCCATACAAGTCATTCAAGAACAGGATGAACCGAAGGTATCCTTCTACCACATCCTATGTATCATCCTATAGATTAGTAGCGAGTAGTCCTTGCAATCCGTTGATTTCAACCATGTCAGAACCTCAGTATATCTCCGCGTCGACTCAGAGATTTTAAGTGGTTCTTCCATTTATGAAGATCCATGGTCTTTGATTACTTCATCTCGATCATCATCTAATATCTTCCACATTTTCGTATTTGCTGGTCGAAATGGTATTCGAATATAAATTCGATTCCGGACTTTTTGTACCAATAATCGTATGGGCCAAATTTGATAGTTGGTTATTTAACTATCAAATAAACAACCATTCAATCATAAAATAAAAATAGGTTTACTGGCTCAGTAGTTAGCATCACTTGGCTTCTTTAATTAAAAATATTTGTTTAATAAACTTCAGAATATTTTAATAATTCGAGTATAGCTTTTCACTTCTTATTTCAATATAAGAGCATCCTCAAAACAAATTTTATTATATAATGGACAATATCCAATTACTTATCATTTGCATCACATTATCCATTATCTAAACTGGGAAATATGTTTAACTTATTGTTCACCAAATAATCATTACGAAAATCTTTTTTATTTTCTTTGCTTGAAAAAAACAATAACAAATCCTTATTCTCTTTAAAATAAACTCATTTCAAAACTCCACTTTTCAATTCCTTTCTTCCCAAAATATCGCTATATTTCCCATAATTTCCTTTTATTTCCTTTATACTGGAGATATCATTATATATATATATATATATATATAATCACAAATCTTTTCATTTCCATTACTTTGGAAATCTCATTATAAATTGTTCAACTTTCTATTTCCTTTTTACTTTGGAAATCTCATTTCAATTCCGTTCATTTCAGTTAATATCGATATTAAGTATCGCCAATTCAAAATCAACACTTTAATTTAACATTCCTCATATAAACCTTGTTTATAAACTCTCGTTTAATATAAAACCAATTTTATCTCCATTCCTTCTTAATTTAAATATTAAGTAAACATTTTATTTAAGCTATCGTATTCGCTTAAATCTCCTTTTGTAACTTAATTCATAAAGCTTAGGTTTTAATATAATACCTGATCATAACTCATTTTACAATTTAACTATAATTCATTACCAACTCGATCACTTACTTATATGGATTTCATTTAAGAAGTAATTACTTAAATATAGAATTAAATTTACTTCAACATTAACCACTATAAAGGTAGTTAATTGCTTTATTAATGAAAACGATAATTTATATACCAGTTTGAATATCTTAATTATTTACAATTCAATATTAACTTGTTTACCTATATATGTATATATATTTGAATCATAAGTATTACTTAAGTTTTGAATTCTTATTATCGATCTTTCGTGATAATTTCACTTTGAATATCAGTTGTAACACCCCGAATTTTCTATTAACACTAAAGTTGCTAAAATATTAATAAGTGTGTAAGAGAGGGGATGTATCTAATATGAATATAAAAATATTAATAAGTGTGTAAGAGAGGGGATGTATCTAATATGAATATAAAAATATTAATAAGTGTGTAAGAGAGGGGATGTATCTAATATGAATATAAAAATATTAATAAGTGTGTGAGAGAGGGGATGTATCTAATATGTATATAAAAACAATAATAAGTAAAGGGGGATGTATCTAATATGTACATTGTAGAAAATATATATATATTTATGACATGAATAGAAGTTTATTAATATGCTGAGTGTTTGCTGAGTCACTTCTGACTCATTGCTGAGTCAACAAGATAAACCCCATCTTGTCTGAACGGCTGCGGTTATTTCTAGGTTAAATCTAATGGCCTAAATGAATTCTAAAATCTATAAATAAGTGGGTAGACCCTAGACCTAAATCACTTGTAAAATTAGAGAAGCTACCGTCATGCTGCTGCCATGGAGTTCAGCATAGCCGTCACAAACTAAGAAGAGGAAGCCTAATCATCTACAACTAAATCTACACAAATCAAATCAAAAGATCTCTCTTTCTCTAATTCTTTTCTTTTGTTGGTGAGTATGATGATTCTCACAAGACTATTACAAACTAATTTGACTCAGTTATGAATGGATCACAAGAAAGTGATGTGATTTGTAATTGTAAATTCTATATATTGTGGATCTCTTATTATGTTTTTATGTTGTCGTATGATGTAAATTATATATGCTATGTCATGCTATGTTGTAAATTCTCTTATGCTATGTCGTGCTATGTTGAGAATCATGTCAAGCTATGTTATACTATCATACTATGTCATGTTATAAATCATGCTATATTATGTTGAAAAATCATGATGTTGTTGGATCATGCTTAAAGTTATGTTTTTTTTCTTAATTTAAATGGATCTTGTTTATGGGAATTTGCCTATTAGGTTAGGTGTACCCATAAACTTGAAACTATAATTAAATAAAACTTGATTATGGGAATTTGCCTATTGAGTTAGGTGTACCCATATAAAACCATGTTGTTAAAAAATTAGATGATGTTGATTCACACATGTTCATATGTAAGTTTATGAAAATTGATTGAGATCATATTAGGTGAATTTTGAACAAGTTGACACCTTTAGATCCATGACATGTATAATCTATGCAAGTTGGACATATGCAAGTTTCACCCCTTATTATGATTCATTTGGTCACATATACATGTTGTTATTATGATAATCTCTTTTATGCTATGAGTTAGGCTATTCGAGTCTAACATATATTTTGCGAATAAACGTTCAAACGTGGGGTAGGGGTAATATTAGGAATTAATAAATTGGGTGCAATTTTGCAAGATGTTGCATACCATGAATGAATGTCCATAATTGAGTCAATTATGGACATTGTTAAAAATTGGAAGTAATTAATAATTCAAGTAGGGAATTATTAAAATTGGGGGAAAGTGGATTATTATTAATAATCAATGCTTAGGACACGAGGTTGGACCCGTTTGTGATGTAAACCTGCCCGGACCCGCCCGGCAAATCCAGTAGTCACAAATGTCGGCCCAATGTGAGAGGTCCTAGGCCCAAACTAAAGCATAACAGTTGTAAAGACACGAGGTTAGACTCTTTTATGGTGTAAGACTGCCTGGACCCGCCCGGCAAATCCAGCTGCCATAAATGCCAGTCTAATGTGAGAGGTCTTTATGAGGTTATGGCCTTAATGAACTAAGAAATACTTAACCAGATAATCATGTAAGGTGGGACATGGGGGTTAAGTAGGTGCCTTGGGTGGCATGAGGAATCTGGTGGTTGCCTTTAGAGGCATTTGAAATACGATTAGACTTAACCAAACACACATGTAAATGAACATGACTAAGTGGGTTAAGTGGGATGGACTAATGGGGACAAGCTTAGGTGGAATGCTTGTGGTAAATAGTGGGGGCCCATTTCAACCAGTATCCCAAAACGTATCTTTGTGGGCTCGACCCAAGTCGAGGACGGGACACGCATACTGGGTTTGACTATAAGAGGCCAAAACAGGGAGCGGTGGCAACGCAAGTCCAACGGGTTTCATATGCGTGTGTGGACCCGGGCTGGTAGGTAAGACGTTGTTGCATCGTGTAGGTATAAGCCGTGCATGTCCGTTGTATCAGGTTGCCACTTTAGGGGAGTGATACACCCCACTGTGGGGCCAGCACGGGTATCTACGAGTTAGGGAGCCGATCGAATAATGGGAAGTAGGGTACACCTAGTGGAGATAGGGGCAGACGGCACCTATGTAGTCAGCTAGGGGTACGTAAAGCCATTGGGAAAGTTTCTAAGTGAAGCTAAGTGGGATGAATCTTTAGGGTGACTGGTGTGGTGCAGTATAGTGTTTATCCTTTAGTATTTAGGAGCGCCTATAACGTTGCCTTTAGCGATTGTCTATGTCCTTAATCTGCTCTTCATAGACATTTTCTTGTTTTCCAGCTTATGCCTTAGTCCAGTTATTTTGGTAATAGTATTGTAGAATTATCATATTCACCAGACTTTATGTCTGACCCCCCTCTTTTCCATCCTTTTTCTCCCTTCAGGTCCGCAGGTTGGGCCAAGTTCTAGTGGAGTCTAGTTGGATTGCTTATCTTCTGGAAAGCTTGGACTGCTGAAGTAAAGTCCAGCTTGTTATCTTTCTTTTTAATGGCTATTCATGTAATGGGATTATGTACTTGTTTTATCAAGATAGATATTGTACTTGACATTGAATATGGTGTTATGATGTAATCAAACATGTTTTGACTTCTGCTACAATGAAATAAAGTTTTTTTGAATTTCCAAGTACTATTTTATATCTGTCTTGTTGTAATTTTACTGTTCTATATTCACTTAAAACCTCCATGGAAGTTAATGCATTCCCTTTGTGAGTGACATTAATGGACGTGGGGTGTTACACGTGGTATCAGAGCATAAGGTTACCAGAACAGATAAAAAAAATTTTAGAAAAATATTTTTTTTCTAAAGTATTTTTGGAAGAAATGCTTTCAAAAAAAAAACATGTTATTTAAAGAGAGTTTTTATGAAAAACATAATCCCAAATAGCCACATCCTTATCTTTATCTTTCGAATTCTCCATTTTGAATCTTTCCTTTTTCGTTTCAGCATGGCTGAAGATCTTAATCTCCCAGAAGGTGTGACGATTCCAGGGTGGTTTAGGAGATACTTGGAGGCTAGGGCCACCACTGCAGGCCCAGCGGATACTCCTCCACCCCTAGTTGCACCCATTCCTCCTCCTCCTCCTCGTGTTGACACTTTTGCAAAGACGTGCAAGGAATTCAAGGCTATGGGAGGAAAAACTTTTCAAGGGACTGAGACGTTTGTGGAGGCCAGAGATTGGCTTAAGGAGACTGAGGAATTGTTGGATATCTTTGAAGTGGAAGATGGGAGGAAAGTCCGTTTAGCTGCTTGATTAATGAAGGGAGAGGCCTCGTTTTGGTGGGAGGTCACTAACGGGGAACGTCCAGTTGATTCATGGGCGGATTTCAGACGAAGGTTTGAGGCAAAGTTTCTTTCAAGGGCAGAGGAGAACTTAAATATGGAAAAATTCCTGGCACTAAAGCAAGGGAGCTCATCAGTAAAGGAATATGTCAATAAATTTAATCAGTTAGCAAGGTTTGGCTTGGAGTTGGTGAACACGCCAGAGAAGAAAGCTTTGAGGTTCGTTAGAGGCTTGAATGAACCGTTGCAAGGGTTGGCTATGACCCACATCCCTATGGGAGCCACCTTTGAAAAGCTAGTAGAAATGGCACTTATGCATGAGGATAAGGCAGTTGAAAAGAAAGGGGATCAGAAGAAACCCCAACAGCAAAATAAGAAGGGTGGTAAAAACAATAATGGCAAAGGGAAGAAGAAATGCTTCAATTGTGGGACGCCTGGCCATCTCAGCAAAGATTGTAGAAAGAAAAAGAAGACTGGTTGTTTTCATTGTGGAGATGCGGGACATTTAGTGAAGGACTGTCCAAAGAAGGGGCAGAGGGCAGGGTCTACCTCGGGAGGACAGGTGCATGCTCTTATGGCACCAGGGCAGGAAAGGGGGCAAGTTCAGGCTATTGCGGCCCCACCGCTGCAAGAAAGAGGTAGAACAATTTCTGTTGAAAGCTTAGTTTTTCTGTTTGATCATCCTGTCCGTACCTTATTCGATTCTGGCGCATCTCATTCGTTTATCTCTGCATCATTAGTTGAATCACTGCACTTGAACACCAGTTTAGTAGAGGATCCCTTGGTCGTTTCAAATCCAATTGGGGGTTCGGCTCATTTTACCATGATATGTTTGGATTTGAAAATCTCTATACTTAGCGTTGAATTTAGATGTGATGCTTATGTATTGGGCTTCACGGGCTATGGGCTAATTTTAGGAATGGATTGGTTGTCTAGAAATAGGGCCATTCTTGATTGTGAAAGGAGAGTAGTTAGGCTTGTGACTCGCCTTGGTAATGCTCTCGACATCTTTTGTAATCCCATAAATTCCGTTATGCTAAGTTATCTTGAATCGCTTGACGCGTCTGTAGAGAACCTGCGATCGGTAGAAGTGGTCCGGGAATATCCGGATGTGTTTGAGGAGGTGAAGGGCTTACCTCCAAAGCGGGAGATAGACTTTCGAATTTATCTTGTGGATAATGCTAAACCCGTATCTTTGCCAGTGCGCCACATGGCTCCTCGTGAAAGGAGGGAACTCAATAAGCAAGTAAAGGAGTTGCTTGAGAAGGGGTTCATAAGACGTAGTATATCGGAGTGGGGTGCTCCAGTAGTTTTTGCCACAAAGGCGGATGGGTCTCTTAGACTTTGTATGGACTATAGAGAACTAAACAAGCTTACTAAAAAGAACCGACACCCACTGCCGAGGATTGACGATCTCTTTGATCAGTTAGTTGGCGCCTCAGTGTTTTCGCAGTTGGACTTAGCCACTGGCTTTCATCAACTGAGAGTGGTTGAGGATAGTATAGATAAGACTGCTTTTAGGACTCCTGACGGATTCTATGAATGGCTAGTGATGCCCTTTGGTTTGACAAACGCCCCTGCATATTTTGTTGATTTGATGAGTAGGGTGTTTAGGGAATACCTTAACAAATTCGTGGTAGTCTTTGTGGATGACATCTTAGTCTTTTCTAAGAATAAAGAAGAGCACTCCCTACATCTTAGGGAAGTGTTGGAAACCCTTCGAGCGCATAACCTTAAGGCAAAATTTTCTAAGTGTCACTTCTGGAGGAAGGAAGTACGGTTCTTAGGGCACGTGGTTTCCAAAGAAGGGATAGCAGTGGATCCCGCAAAGGTGGTGGCCATCCAAGATTGGAAGGCCCCTAAAAATGCAACCGAAGTAAGAAGTTTCTTGGGGTTGGCTGGCTATTATAGGAAGTTTATCAAAGACTTCGCAAAAATATCAGCTCCATTAACACGGTTAACGAAGAAGAACCTGGTTTTTACGTGGGACAAAGATTGCGATGATGCGTTCCAACGTTTAAAGAGAGCCTTAACTTCAGCCCCAGTCTTAGTGCTGCCAGACGGGAATAAACCGTTTACCATCTATACTGATGCTTGTGGGACGGGACTTGGCGCGGTCCTCATGCAAGAGGGAAGAGTAATAGCCTATGGTGGAAGGCAGTTGAGGGTTCATGAAAAGAATTACCCCACGCATGACTTAGAGCTAGCCGCAATTGTTTTCGCGCTTAAGTCTTGGCGTCACTATCTTCTTGGTGAGAAATTCGAACTGTTCACTGACCACAAATCATTAAAATACTTATTCTCTCAGAAGGATTTGAATTTAAGGCAGCAACGGTGGATGGAATTCTTAGCCTCCTACGATTTTGAAATAACATATACCCCTGGCAAGGGTAACGTAGTTGCAGACGCCTTAAGTAGGAAAAGGCTGTCCTTGAGTCCATTGTTTGTTGAGCGGCGAAGTTTAGAATTCATCTCTATGTTTGACTTTAGACCCTCCGTTGACTTAGTACCCAGTCTGTTAGCATCCTTGGAGGTTAGACCTACACTTCTAGGACGGGTTGGTGAGGCACAGCGAGACGACCCACAGTTGGTTGAGATAGTAGAAAAGCTCAAAGGGGGGGAGTCGTCAAGCCATCTTCGTAGGTATACCCTAGACGATAAGGGTTGGTTACGAAGGGATAATAGACTTTGTGTACCACAAGACGAAGACTTAAGGAAGGCCATTCTTGATGATGCTCATCGCTCAAAAATGACCATTCATCCCGGCGGGGATAAGATGTACAAAGATATGAAGCGGGTTTTCTTTTGGGCCGGTATGAAAAAGGATGTGGCCGAGTATGTCGCTAGATGTTTGGTGTGCCAACGAGTTAAAGCAGAACAAAAGAAACCCGGTGGGTTGCTTCACCCATTAGAAGTTCCACTATGGAAATGGGAAAGCATCTCAATGGATTTTGTGGATGGATTACCAAGATCAAGGAAGGGTAACACGGGGATTTGGGTTATAGTAGATAGACTTACTAAAAGCGCCCATTTTATTCCCGTGAAAAGTAAGAGGACTGCTCCGTGGTTGGCTTCTGTATACATTAAGGAGATAGTTCGTTTGCACGGTATTCCTTCTAGTATAGTAAGCGACCGTGACCCTATCTTTACTAGCGAATTTTGGAAGAGTTTACAAGAGGTGGTAGGGACTCAGCTATGTTTGAGCACCGCATATCATCCTCAGACAGACGGCCAGACCGAGAGGGTGAATCGCATTCTAGAGGATCTTTTAAGGCTTTGTATCCTAGACTTTGGGGGTACATGGGAAGAGCACCTTCCGTTAGTAGAATTCGCATATAATAATAGCTTTCAGTCTAGTATTGGCATGGCACCTTTCGAAGCTCTTTATGGAAGGCCTTGCCGTTCGCCTACATGTTGGTGGGAATCTACCGATAAAATCCTACTTGGGCCCGATATGGTTAGGGAAACCTCGGAGAAGATTGAGTTGATTTGATGGAGGATGAAAGCAGCACAAGATAGGCAAAAATCGTATGCTGATAAGAGGAGGACAGATCTTGAGTTTGACATTGGGGACATGGTTTTTATCAAAGTATCTCCGTTACAGAATGTTGTTCGCTTTGGGTCCGTGGGGAAATTAGCACCAAGGTTTGTAGGGCCGTTTCCTGTAAAAAACAGGATTGGGAAGATGGCATATAGGGTGGAGTTGCCTGAGAAACTTAGTGGAGTACACGACGTATTCCATGTATCACATTTGAGGAAGTGTTTGCACAAGACCGCGGAGGTGGTAGAGCCGAGCTTGCTTAAAGAGGTGGAAATAGAGCGTGATGCAACAATTAGACGAGCTCCTACATGCATTCTTGGGTCGGAGATCAAAAAGTTGAGGAATCGAGAGGTCAGACTGGTTAAAGTCCAATGGGGAGATGATGAGAGCAACGCAACTTGGGAGACAGAAGAGAAGATGCGTTCGTTGTACCCTTTTCTTTTTGAGGGTATGTCTTTTAATTTCTCCTTTATCGCTTAGCTTATCTTATCTTATCTTTAGTATGTCCTCTCATTAGTATCTTTGACCTTTAGGTAGGATAATCCTATGGTTGAAACATGTGTTTGAGACATGTTATGTATGATGGATGCAAAATGGATGCAAGTGTTTGCTAGTGGTTGCTCGTGGATGCATATATACACACACTTTAGGCACTAGATCGGCTCAGTCACTTCATATTGCATATTGCATATATATGGATGTATTTAGTATAATGGATGTATAATGGTTGTACCATCATATGGATGCTGCATTCGGTTGAATGGGTGTGCACGCATATAGAAGTAGTATGTAAGCAATTAGGATCTTTTGCATACATAATGGATTCATGACACTTACATAATTTGCATTAAGGAGGTCAACTGAATCAGTAGACCGCCTGATTTCGCATTAGGTAAGGACATGTACACACATTTGCATATGATCATAAAGCATTAGAAGTCTTTTAAGGACAATGGATGCCTGTGTATGATGGATGAGTAGATGGACGTTTGGATGGTAGGATATACATTCTTCCAGACTTGAAGATTTCGGGGACGAAATCCTAAAAGGAGGGGAGAATGTAACACCCCGAATTTTCTATTAACACTAAAGTTGCTAAAATATTAATAAGTGTGTAAGAGAGGGGATGTATCTAATATGAATACAAAAATATTAATAAGTGTGTAAGAGAGGGGATGTATCTAATATGAATATAAAAATATTAATAAGTGTGTAAGAGAGGGGATGTATCTAATATGAATATAAAAATATTAATAAGTGTGTGAGAGAGGGGATGTATCTAATATGTATATAAAAACAATAATAAGTAAAGGGGGATGTATCTAATATGTACATTGTAGAAAATATATATATATTTATGACATGAATAGAAGTTTATTAATATGCTGAGTGTTTGCTGAGTCACTTCTGACTCATTGCTGAGTCAACAAGATAAACCCCATCTTGTCTGAACGGCTGCGGTTATTTCTAGGTTAAATCTAATGGCCTAAATGAATTCTAAAATCTATAAATAAGTGGGTAGACCCTAGACCTAAATCACTTGTAAAATTAGAGAAGCTACCGTCATGCTGCTGCCATGGAGTTCAGCATAGCCGTCACAAACTAAGAAGAGGAAGCCTAATCATCTACAACTAAATCTACACAAATCAAATCAAAAGATCTTTCTTTCTCTAATTCTTTTCTTTTGTTGGTGAGTATGATGATTCTCACAAGACTATTACAAACTAATTTGACTCAGTTATGAATGGATCACAAGAAAGTGATGTGATTTGTAATTGTAAATTCTATATATTGTGGATCTCTTATTATGTTATTATGTTGTCGTATGATGTAAATTATATATGCTATGTCATGCTATGTTGTAAATTCTCTTATGCTATGTCGTGCTATGTTGAGAATCATGTCAAGCTATGTTATACTATCATACTATGCCATGTTATAAATCATGTTATATTATGTTGAAAAATCATGATGTTGTTGGATCATGCTTAAAGTTATGTTTTTTTTCTTAATTTAAATGGATCTTGTTTATGGGAATTTGCCTATTAGGTTAGGTGTACCCATAAACTTGAAACTATAATTAAATAAAACTTGATTATGGGAATTTGCCTATTGAGTTAGGTGTACCCATATAAAACCATGTTGTTAAAAAATTAGATGATGTTGATTCACACATGTTCATATGTAAGTTTATGAAAATTGATTGAGATCATATTAGGTGAATTTTGAACAAGTTGACACCTTTAGATCCATGACATGTATAATCTATGCAAGTTGGACATATGCAAGTTTCACCCCTTATTATGATTCATTTGGTCACATATACATGTTGTTATTATGATAATCTCTTTTATGCTATGAGTTAGGCTATTCGAGTCTAACATATATTTTGCGAATAAACGTTCAAACGTGGGGTAGGGGTAATATTAGGAATTAATAAATTGGGTGCAATTTTGCAAGATGTTGCATACCATGAATGAATGTCCATAATTGAGTCAATTATGGACATTGTTAAAAATTGGAAGTAATTAATAATTCAAGTAGGGAATTATTAAAATTGGGGGAAAGTGGATTATTATTAATAATCAATGCTTAGGACACGAGGTTGGACCCGTTTGTGATGTAAACCTGCCCGGACCCGCCCGGCAAATCCAGTAGTCACAAATGTCGGCCCAATGTGAGAGGTCCTAGGCCCAAACTAAAGCATAACAGTTGTAAAGACACGAGGTTAGACTCTTTTATGGTGTAAGACTGCCTGGACCCGCCCGGCAAATCCAGCTGCCATAAATGCCAGTCTAATGTGAGAGGTCTTTATGAGGTTATGGCCTTAATGAACTAAGAAATACTTAACCAGATAATCATGTAAGGTGGGACATGGGGGTTAAGTAGGTGCCTTGGGTGGCATGAGGAATCTGGTGGTTGCCTTTAGAGGCATTTGAAATACGATTAGACTTAACCAAACACACATGTAAATGAACATGACTAAGTGGGTTAAGTGGGATGGACTAATGGGGACAAGCTTAGGTGGAATGCTTGTGGTAAATAGTGGGGGCCCATTTCAACCAGTATCCCAAAACGTATCTTTGTGGGCTCGACCCAAGTCGAGGACGGGACACGCATACTGGGTTTGACTATAAGAGGCCAAAACAGGGAGCGGTGGCAACGCAAGTCCAACGGGTTTCATATGCGTGTGTGGACCCGGGCTGGTAGGTAAGACGTTGTTGCATCGTGTAGGTATAAGCCGTGCATGTCCGTTGTATCAGGTTGCCACTTTAGGGGAGTGATACACCCCACTGTGGGGCCAGCACGGGTATCTACGAGTTAGGGAGCCGATCGAATAATGGGAAGTAGGGTACACCTAGTGGAGATAGGGGCAGACGGCACCTATGTAGTCAGCTAGGGGTACGTAAAGCCATTGGGAAAGTTTCTAAGTGAAGCTAAGTGGGATGAATCTTTAGGGTGACTGGTGTGGTGCAGTATAGTGTTTATCCTTTAGTATTTAGGAGAGCCTATAACGTTGCCTTTAGCGATTGTCTATGTCCTTAATCTGCTCTTCATAGACATTTTCTTGTTTTCCAGCTTATGCCTTAGTCCAGTTATTTTGGTAATAGTATTGTAGAATTATCATATTCACCAGACTTTATGTCTGACCCCCCTCTTTTCCATCCTTTTTCTCCCTTCAGGTCCGCAGGTTGGGCCAAGTTCTAGTGGAGTCTAGTTGGATTGCTTATCTTCTGGAAAGCTTGGACTGCTGAAGTAAAGTCCAGCTTGTTATCTTTCTTTTTAATGGCTATTCATGTAATGGGATTATGTACTTGTTTTATCAAGATAGATATTGTACTTGACATTGAATATGGTGTTATGATGTAATCAAACATGTTTTGACTTCTGCTACAATGAAATAAAGTTTTTTTGAATTTCCAAGTACTATTTTATATCTGTCTTGTTGTAATTTTACTGTTCTATATTCACTTAAAACCTCCATGGAAGTTAATGCATTCCCTTTGTGAGTGACATTAATGGACGTGGGGTGTTACATCAGTTTCATGGTTAAAGGCGATATACAACTCTAACTCTCATTTTGAACACAAACTAACATGGTCTATCAGATAATGGTGAAATCGTTCAAGTTAGGGTATTTTAATTACCTCTTAGACCTTGAGTCGAAGTCTTTCTTATCGTCAAGATTCGTGAAATTTCGATATCCAAAATATTTGACCAAACCATAATTTGGTAAATCCATTTGATTTCCAAATATTAAACCCCTTTTCAAACAATGTTGTTCTTTTGAAAATATTTATTAAGTTAACTTAACTTAAATATCGAATCTGGGGATTTCATTCCAAATGATCGGTTAATTTCCATTCTTATAAAACTAAATTATCTTCTTTACTTAATTAAAAGATTAATTAAGTTTAAAATATCCTTTAGAGATATTTTATCCAAATTTATAAATTTCTTTTTATAGTCTTATTAAAAATTTAAAACCCTTGTTCATTAACAATTCCATTCAATTAATTAAAGGTAAATTAATCAAGTAACCTCCTTCAAATTAAAATAGTTGAATTTGTTAACTCACCCAATGATTATCTCGTTAATCAATTTCAATTAATTCTTCCTTTAAATCAATTAGTAATATAATTGATTCAAATAATTCTATTTAACCGTTTCTTGGAAATATTTATTCCAATTCTTAATCGTTACATTTATTTCTGCTCATCTGTTTAGAATTCTTATTAACATAAGAATTTGATTTATAAAACCACTTAATAATTACTTATAAATTTAAATAATAAATATTTATTTCCTATTTAATAAACTCCCATTCCAAAATAATAGATTTAAAAAAATATTTTCAGTTATAACATAAATTTTATAACTTCATTTCGGTCTATTTACCTGACGGTAAATCAATGTTTATAAAATGATTGATTTTCAAGCCACCTGATGCCAATTACTCAATCAGTACTATCCATTGGTTAAACATACACAAACGTTGAATTCCAATCAACAACTAAATCAATTTGTCCAATCCATGCTGGGTTAACAGTTCATATAATTATAATATGAAGATAAACAGATATAATATTTATTAAACAATCAATAACAGCAATTCAAGCACCCATATTTAAATTCAATACGTTTATATTATTATAAACGTAACCAACAAGGTAAGTTACCTCGTTTGGAAATAATCGTTAAAAATAATGATTAAATTTCATTTAAAGTAAACGAACATTTAAATCAACCAATTCATCCAATATATAAATAATATTCAGCACACAACAAACAATTATCTACCATAACACACAAATTAAAAGTCGACTTACATAAAATATGAGTGGGATAAAAACTAAGTGAGTTATACTCACTTTGATTTCACTTATCGCTGAAGTGACTTGGTTAAAATTAAACTAAACAGGTGTTTAATTTAACTGTCACTACAACAAAAACACCATATTACAACTTTAATTTTACAACGGTGGTAAAAGCACCGTTGTAATAAATGTTTTTTACAACTTTTTTCCAGAAAAGTTGTAATAAACTTATTTTTAACAACTGTGTTATTTTGACAGTAGTAATAAAAGCCTATCACAACTTTTATTTTTTGACTGTTGTGATATATGGCTATATTTTAATATAATTAACAACTAAAAATTAATATTTAATACATTTATATTGATTATTTATTATTACTAACTAATAATTACTATTAATAATTAATTAGGAAGTAATAATTAATAATCAATCCGTAATATTTAATACTTAGCAATTAAGAAGAGTAATTAAAAAATATAGTTAATATTACATAATTATGTGACTTGATAATTAGTTAATATGGTTAATTATGTGACTTGATAATTAGTTTAAAATATGAAATAATCCTAATGATTAATTAGTAATTAATTAATAATTTAGAACAAAGTAGTAATTAATAATCAATCAATAAGTATTAAAAATTATACATTTCATTAATAATTAATCGTTTATAGATAATTCGCTATTCTTTACTTGCACTAAATTCAAATTTTGCACGTCCGTCCAAAATGTTCAACAGCCAGTAAAACTTTGGCTCCACTTCTCAAAACTTTGGCTCCACTTCTCAAATATTTGGCTCCATCCCTCAAACTTTTTGGCGCAATTCCACCAAATTTTGGCTCCTGTAAATTCCGCCCTTTCTATCGATCCACATTCCACTTCACTCATTTTCTCATTATTTTCTTAAGCAATCCCAATCACTTCAGTTTAACCCTTTTCCAATTTTTATCTTTTACATCATTTCGCTTCTCACCTCCCCACTCCCTACTTCTCTTTCCGCCCATATCTTCATGTCCTCCTTGAGCGGATTGAAATCTCTGCCTTTGTCTACTACTAGATCTGGACGGGTATGGAAGACACTTTTTTTTGGTCTAGCGATTACTCAATGAAATGAAGGCACTTTTGGAAGTCAGGGCGCAAATTCTCAAACCTTGTACCGTAGTCTGCCTCTGACCCATCTGCTTTATACAACCAAACACGTGTTTGGTCTTGGTTTGACACTGTTTATTTTCTTGCATGCAAAATTGCTGATTGGCTTTACAACACTTTGAAAATTCATGATTGCTTTGGGTATAAATTGGCTTATTAGTTAAAGCAACAGTTTCTTGTCTGCTTTTTTCATATGAAACTGGAATGGCCAGACTGCTTTGAGGCAAAGAAACGGTGGTGCCCCAGGTGCTTTCTAGTATAGAAACCGTGGTGCTCTGAGTAGTTTGAGGCAAAGAGAAAGGAGTGTCCTTAGTGGTTTGAGAGGCAAAGAAACAGGGGGCTTTCTGGGACCGAAAGATCGAATTCTTCGATTACTTGGTGTAGCTTGAGGAGAATGGAAAGCTTGAGTCACCAAATATATAATTTTTTGAATTCCTCGACTTGTATCAGGTTCAGGGGATGTATTTGTTTCGAAATCACAAGTAGAGCGTTTCTTAACAATGTGGTCTTCTGTGATGGTGAATTTCCATACTTTTCTGGTAGGCATTTTGTTTTTGATATAAAAAAATATTTCAGTTTGAGTAATGAAAATTGATATGACCGTTTTGGCTACATACAGTTTCAGTTTTCTTTAGTTTCTTGGTGGTTTAAGAGGCAAAGTGCATCTCCTGTTAAGGTTGTTTTAGCTCGAGTTGACGACACTGAGTTAATATACTGGGTAAGGAAAATTTTCCCTTTTATGTTTGAGTAAAAAAAAGCACGCTAAGTGCTTGTGATATTGCCATATCAAAACGTGTTGAAATTTTAACGTCCTATTGTTGATTCTCCCAGCTGGGTGCTTAAAATACAGGTGATGTAATTTCAATGGCATCGGGCCAGGCTGTAGTTCTTCCAAGATTTCCTTTTTCTGAGATATTTGATGTAGAAGAAAGGCTTTCATTGCTTGGTTTTGAGGTATATAATTCAACTATCAGTTCTAATGTTATCGTCTAAGTTAACAGGAACTAATATAATTTTGTTTTTCTTTTATAAACAGATGGTAATGATTTGGGTTTAGATGGACAAGGCATCCATAGTGAAGGATGCAATCAAATACACTCAAGATTTGCAAGGACAATAAAAGAGGATTGTAGTTGAGATTGATGAATTGAAATTAAGCAAGGCACAAAAAAAGCAATGTTGCGGTAGTGTTCCAAAAAGAAACATGGGCACCATTGGGTTGATATATATCATTGTGATCATCATTTATAATGAAGTATTGATATATATCATTGTGATGATGTATGATTCATCAGTATTGTATTTTGAATATAAAGTTGTAATGTTTTATATACGAATGGATTCGATACTTTGAATTTATATCAATTTGTTTTCAATTTATCCAGCTTTTGTTGCACTTGCAAAATGTATTAATTATTGTTCTAATAAAATGTATTACGATCGATAGAAATAGTTGAAAAAATGTACGAAGTTACAACGGTGCATAACAGTTGTAGTAGGTGTTGTTACAACTGTGTGTAACAGTTGTAATAAAGTTTATTACAACAGTGAAAACAGTTGTAAAATACACGAAATCACAACGGTGTTGCAACGGTGGAAAAAAGTTGTAAAAGATTTTAGTCTATTACAACTTCTTAATACACAAGGGTGGATCCACCGTTCTAAAAAAGTAATTTACAACTTTTTTCCACAGTTGTAATATGGTCATTTTGTTGTAGTGTGTGATTCCAGCTGTCACTACTAGTGTCCCGATTTGTTCCATAATATTGTATTTGTCATCGTGATTTCGGTGGAGCTTGTTTCATTAAATTCTGTTAACTTATGTAAAAGTTATTCAAGTTTTAAATAACACGATTTAATTTAATAAAATTTCCTTTTATCCCTAATTAACATTATTTATATAACTAGTTATTTATTTAAAATGTGTCATGACCTTGGATTGGAAGAAAACACTGTGAACGTTTCTTTTTTATTTTCCTTGTCTACCCAGCGTTCATGCGCACTTCAATCTTCATCCCCATAATTCAACACATGCCTGCCACGTTGCCAACAGATACCCCAACTCAGTTTAATTCCTGCTGCAGCGTTAGTTCTTCTTTGTTTTTTTTAACAAAATAAATAACTCGTGCCCATTTGATTTTTTTCCCAAGTCCTTCTTACTGCTCTCGTTTGAACAATATGCCACCTCTTGGTTCCAATTCACAAACCCACGTTGCCATCCAGTTTTCACCCTTTCTGCTTATAACACTAACGAGCCCCAATTTATTCATACAGTTCACATTAAATGTCGTCCTTCGTTCTTTTAAATCGTCACCACGTCATTGACCAATACATGCCCAACTTGTTCTTCACTTATTTAAAAAAGTGCCCGAACCTTTCTGAATTGAGTAAAAACAACGACCTTCCTCTATTCTTCATCGTTGAGTTTCAATATCACCAAAGGTCATTTCGATGTTGTCTTCTCCTCCATGTTAACTACTGATGTTCGATTAACAACGACAAAGTTTATTCCCATCTGTCTGACTGTGTTTGCTCACGCTAAATATCCATCTTGTTTTGCGAATCTTGCTAGTTGTTTGACTGTGATTAACAGCAGTATGGGAACGTTAACTACTGCTTGCCTACGTTTGTTTATTTGCCAATCTATTTAACCAAGACCATATTTATCCCTTGGAACACATAATTTCCTAAATGACATGGAGACCAACTGCTTCAAATGGCAACTACCATGCCGTTCATGTCCACGTTCCCAGATCACCCACGTTGAAAACTTTGTCGATCCAATTGTTGCTCTTCGTTACTCCATTATTTTCAGCACCAAACAAATCCACTCACCGCACCTCCATCCTGACCATCAGCATCCATCTTACCATCCTACGACCAGCACCTCAGCCTCCTTGTCCTCCACCAATAGTAGCTCGCGACTCAAGAGTGCCACCTGTACCGACCTGACATTTTGCCCGTCTCAAGTCGGTAATTAAACCAACTCGAAACGTTCAAAACGACAGATTGTTATTGGCTTACACGGTTTAAACAAAATAAATGCAGAATCACATAGTACAATAATACGCAGAGGAATAAAATTTTCATATAAATATCAGAGTTGTAAACAATATTTTGTACAGCGGAAGAAAAAAAATGAAATATTATACATAATCCTTTAAACAAGTTTACTCTTTTATTTTTCAAGCTTAGCGTGTGCATGCGTCTCCACATCTTCACATCCTCTCCAGTTCGTTGCGAGCTAAAATCTCTAAACCTGGAGCACTTAGAGTCTGACCCAAGTGGCCCATGCAAAATACACAAAACACCCGATCAGGATTAAACTTGTTTCAAGTTAGCGCACTTCGGTGAACACGAAAATATAATTAGTTTAATCAACACATATTAAATGTGAATGTAATATTCCATGAAGATACTGCCGAATGCATACCAAAGAGGGTCAATTGCATGTTACAAAAATAAGACGGGTGGTAGCAAACGGGTGGCAAGTTGCCTGGAAAATACTAGATATAGCATGTATGTGCAATTCACTCTCATGCATGGGCCATAATATGGGATCAAAGGAAAGCCAAAGTAAAATGCACCAGGCAGACAACATTTAAATCTAAAGATGTAACCGATAAGAGTATTCAATTTTATGCATGCATCATGATCTTAGAGCCAAGAGAATTGTCACAACACTATGAGGGAAAATCTCGAGACTCGTGCTATAAAAATAAAATATTTGCATCATAAATATGTCTGGAGTCTAACAGCAAGTGGGATAGGCCACGAACTAAATAGGCTTCATATGCACATGGTTTTTAGCAGGTTACCTGGGTATGAATGCCAAATTGTAAAATATGTACATAGGATGTGTTCATTCTACTTGTTACTAAGCAAAAGGGGTGTTGTTTCTTATCAGACCCGTCTAGTGAAATATAGTATGTATATATTGTTGCTTTAAAACTCAGCAAAGCGTTGAGTAAATGTAGATATACACATCACGGAGTGACAACTAAGTGGCTTGACCAATGAACAGCAGAATAAATGCGCATCAAGGGGGCATTCATCAGGTTTGAAACAAAGTAGTAAGATTTAATACCATAAAGCATTCATGTTCATAGGTTCACTGCAAAGAGGCCAATGGGTAACAATGCAAAGAGTGTTTCCTACTAAATGTGACTGAGCAGTGCTAGTTTTTCTTTTTCCTTTTTACTGGATAGTAAAATATCTCATGCATGGAAAATAAATTGGGCATACACCAGAAAACAGAAGCAAAAGTAAAGGAGCAAGAGCCAAAAGGAAGGATCAGTAGGCATACGTGTGCCTACATACTGTTGCAAGGTACGGACAAATCAACATGGGTATAACCAAGGCTTATCGCTACACTTCCGATCCGTGAGGAGTAGAATGACCAAAACACAATGCCAACCACCCCATACCCTACTGCTATATTATAGTTAAAGTGTTGTGGACACTATACTAGCAAAAAGTAGTGAACACTATAAAACAATCATGCAGTTTAACATTTTGACAGATAACCAAGGTAACTATTCAGTGCGTATAGAAGGAATGGTCACAGATGGAAATGGACAGCAACAAAATAGCCAAAAGGTTGAACTCAGGGAACGATGAAGTAAACACTCTTGAAATAAATTTAATCGTAAGAGAACTTACCGTCGTTGACGGCGGAGAGCATGGTCGTGGGCACGATGGACGAGCTGCTTACGCTGGTTGAAGGGCACGAGTCCCAATGCCAACGTGCGGTGGTCAAAGCCTTAGCTCGTCGCTTCGTTCAACCGAAAGGAGGAAGCTGAAGTGAATGAGTAGAGGCTTCATTATTTATTTAAAGTTCTTCTTGCTACCTTGAGTCTAAGCCACTTGGCACAATATATTCATGCATGGAGACACCTATAATTAATTTTAAATTTAGCCAATGCATGTTAATATAAATCACTAATTTATTTATTTGTTGAATTTATATTTTTAGCTACATCTTAGTAACACTTAGTGATGTTTATAAATGTAGAAAAAATCTCAATGCATATGAGTGAAACCAAAATATTACTTAGGATTTATAACATACATGATATTTCAAAAATACTCATTCATTATTATTTTATCAAATATAAATTTATAAAAATGAGGTTTAGAAACTCAACAAATCTTCATGGAAATCACTATATTTTATAAAACCAAATAATATCATTACTTATTAATATTAAAAATGTTTATTTAAATAAAATCTTAAGTGTAATCTTAAAATAAGTCACTCATATTCTAATAAATCAAAACAAAATATTTATTCAACACATATGTATATAATATTTTTAAAACAATATTTATATTTAAATCCTTTTAAATCCACTTGATATTCAGAAAAATTGAAATTATACCATATTAAACACTGAAAAATATTGGATCGTTGCAATCTCCCCCACTCGAGACTTTTCGTCCTCGAAAAGGAGAGTTCGTAATACTTACATAAGCAAATGAATCTTACCTATAATTTCAATTTTGAAATCTCAAGATGATCTCCCGGACTTAGAATCCCTTTTTCATTTCATTGAAACACTACATATTTATATAGAGAAACATACTTTACCTCGGGACTTCCACAACCAAATTTTGCTTTCAAAAATTAAAATATACTATGATGAAATCTATATGTTATTTGTTCGAGAAGTCCATCCTCATGACAGGGCAACTGAGTATCACTCATCGCACGAAATCTAATCTTTCATCCCAACCCAGTTTTAGTCATGGTTACTCGAACAAACCAAATCATTTCATATCCTGAAGTTGTAAATCATTTTATAATCATACTTTACAAATACTTATTGTTTTCTAAATATTTCAAAGTATCGGGATTCTAGTCGTCGAAATTTCTTTTATTTATAAGTCGTTCATCACATCCAAAATAATTAGAAAACTCGTTAAATTGAGAATAAAATTTCTACTCCCAATATACAAGATTATGTTTTCAACATTTCGACATCAAGGGTCTTATTCAAACGTTTCAAATTCTAAGTCGAAAATTTTAAGAACAATATTCATAGGTTCAATTCATTTTGAATCATCCGATTATCTTCCTAAGTAAATGTCCATATAAACCTTACAACTTTTCCCTTTGCTCAATATGGTTTCTTTAGCAACCTTTACAATAAGCCTATCTACATTCTATGAACGTTAACTACGCAAGTCCTTTAAATTTTATTTAGCCCAAATTCTAAATTGTTCCAAATATTTCCAAGATCTTCGGTAAATTTCAAATCTTCTATTGTTGAATTTCATCTCTTAGTTTCATATTCACATAATCAAATAAACCTTTTCTTTCTAATTCACTTGAAATCCAAAGTATATGTTTTCTTCTACCTTTAAGTATTGAAGCTTATTTGGGAAAAATTTCTATACTCAACCAGTTGGAAAAATCATTTCCATCACGCTTCTGCTACGCTACTATGATTTGGCATATTTCAAACTAGTATTGTTTCAAGCATTTATTCAACTTTTAAGGTAAATTTCGAAATCAACTAATATCTATAAATCCAAATTTCTTGCATAAGTTAGACTCTATATTTCAAACGCTTTTAATTACTACACAAAGTTTACTTATTTAGATTTCGCTAACATATTATTTTGGATAAATTACCATTTCTAGTTTGAATTTTTTACACTTGGCTTTGTTCGACAAATCAGATTACACGTACTCAAGTCGAGTTATAGATAAAAGTTCAGTATCGGAACGAGGGTTCGACTCAAATTACTTGACCAGAATTATAAGATAAATGATGTTTTCCAAAAACAAATGATCCGAAAATGGAACTAGCGTAGGTCAAGATGGAGAAATCGAGTGCACCTAACGATAAGATGATGGACCATCCAATTAAGATAAACCTTTCTTTAATATTTCTTTTGTGTCTTATGCAATTGCTTGTTAAGTAATTTTTCCAGTTGATTTACTTATATCGTCTCAATAGGGAAGAGTATTTTCTCCCCCACTTAGAAGTTAATTATAATTTAAATCATCTTTTTAAACAAAATCTTACTTAAGTCAAATTTACCTTTATATTCCATAAGGGTTTTGTTTTGCTAATCTACTTCCAAACAAAATAATTTAACTCGCATATTACCATTTTCAGTACATGCTAGGTCTCGATTTTGATTGTTTCTTATATTAACCTATTTAACATCCATCAAGAAGTATAATATCTTCTCTGATTACGACTTATTAGACTAAAAATTCATGTTCAAATGTTCGTTATAATTGATCCATTATTCTTGTCAAATTTGGGATATGGGTAAATTATCTTTCTTATGTGCTTTTTCAACCATTTATTTCCAAATTCTGTAAGTGAGATTACTCCTAAAATCTTTAATTATTCAAGCACTTATGTATATAATATTTTTAAAACATTTTTTATACTTAAATCCTTTTAAATCCACTTGATATTCAGAAAAATTGAAATTATATCATATTAAACACTGAAAAATATTCCCGTGAGCCAGATCGAAGAAAAAGCCGCACGCCTTCATCAAAGTCTCGACATCTTTTCACACCAAAATCCACCGAAACATACCGCATTGAAGCTCTTTCCATCCTCGTCAACAATTGTAACGACCCAGAAAATCTGAACCAATTTAAAATTTTTAAATTGGCTAAAATAATGGATTTTAAATATTTAAAATAAATATTTTAGATAATGGCAATGAAAACTGAGTTCGAATCGACATTTGAAAACCAATATAATTAATTATAATTATATATAGAATTGAAAATGGCGCGGTAGTTCGATAAATTCGATTTCAAACTTAAATTGAATATACCGGGTGCAAAACAATCCGGATCTTAGTAAAACCAAAAATAATAGAATCTAATTGATGATATCTTTCTAACGAATCCGACCAATCGAAATTTGATAGCGGGAATCAAGAGATATGTCCAGTTGAAAATTCTGAATAGTCGCTATGGAATTCAGGCCCTTAAAAATGGACATTTTGCAAATGACCTCGGATTTCGACGAAACCACTTTTGTTGGATCCGCAGGGTCAAGTTATTGTTAGGTTTCAAATTTCATAATTTTTCGAATCAATATGGGAGCGTGGCAAAAGAAAACGCGTTTGACCAGTTTCTGTTGATTTTAATCGACTGGAAATTGGCCATTTTTCAAACGGTCTCAGAATTCGACGAAACTAGTTTTGTTAGGACCGTATTGTCAATGCGAAGCTAGAAAATATTTTTCTGGAATTTTTCTAGTTAGTATGTGACCCCGGTAATTTGAAATGTGCGTTTAAAATTCAATATAGTGATTTAAATGAAAATTCAAAAGGAAACAGATTGTAACGATCAAACTAGCTTGCGATACATATCCCATTGTGTTCGGAATGGGGGTAAAACGCTATGGACGACAGGCGGTGGGCCTCGTTTCGAGGTCGTGAGTAAAAGTCACCCCTTTTGCAAATTTAAATAATAAAATAATAAAAAAATAAAATAAATATAATTTTTGATTCCCTCCCTCCCCTTTATCTTCTTCCTGCCCCCCCTTCATTTCGATTCAGACAGAAGAAAAGAAAAAAAAAAAACCCTAACAGAAATCGACCGCCTCCACCAACCTCCCACCGCCGACCGCCCATCCGTTCGAGCCCAGTACGTCGACGCAAACCCCCCGTTCGAGCCCCGAAGGCATCGAGCGCAACCCCGAAGCAGCGACGCCTTGCCGCCTTCAGCCGCCTCCCCGTTCGAACCCCGAGCCACCTCGAAGCTGCCGCCGACATCTCGAACACCCCCCCCCCCCGTCGAATCCAATCGAGCCCCCTCTGTAAGTTTTATCTTATTTATCTATTTTATTTTAATTCTGATTTTATTTAAAAAGATTAAACTGATTTTTTTTTTTTAAAAAAAAGAATTATAAAACTGATTTTCTTTTTAGGATAAAACTGATTTGTTTTAAATAAATAAATAAATATATAAAACTGAATTTTTTAAAAAGTTAGAACAGAAATTTTTATAAAGTTTAAAACTGAATTTTTTTTAAAAGTTAAAACTGATTTATTTATAAAGTTAAAACTGATTTATTTATAAGATTAAAAACTGATTTATTTATAAAGTTAAAACTGATTTATTTATAAGATTAAAAACTGATTTATTTATAAAGGTTAAAACTGATTTATTTATAAGATTAAAACTGATTTCTTTTAAAAGAATTTTAAAACCTGATTTTTAAAGTTATAAAAACTGAATTTTTAAAAGTATTCAAAACTGAATTTTTAAAAGTTAAAAACTGATTTTGTTTTAAAATAAAAACTGATTTAGTTTTAAAGGTAAAAGCTTTAAATAGGAAGAAAGATTTGAACTTTCAAGAGAAGTAAAAATCATATTTTTATATATCGAAAGTCGAAGTAAAAATCATATTTTTATATATCGAAAGTCGAAGTAAAAAAATCATATATTTATATATTGAATAGCATCGTAAAAATTCGATTTTTACATGTGTAGAGAATACGGGCGAAAGCGACAAAAGGCGAAGATTTCTATAAAGGAAGAGTCGTGCAGTTGGATAGCTATTGGTGAGATTTCTGATTTAAGAATATATAATATATATGAGTTGAAATTAAAGTGAATTGCTATATATAAATATCTATATATATATATACGCCCCTCGTCCACAAACCATGGACGATATTTATTGGTTGAAATTGTTGTGAAAATTAATGGTTGTTTGGGATTGTTTGTGATTGATATTGGTTGAAAAATACCCATTTGTGGTTGTGAAATATTTGGTTGAAACCACATAGGATTAGTTTATGGAAATGAAATAAATATATACATGCCGCCTGCGTGCGAACTAGATGCATGATTCCCATTGTCAAAAACCGCGAGGTTTTAAGGTAAAGCGAGGAGCCGTACTAGGGACGGTGCCGGTGTAACTACCCTGCCGTTATGCTGCCGAAATTTTGAATAATATTTGTGTGTTTGCATTATTTTCATATGCTTAAACTATTGAAAACATTCATGTGTTGAATTGATATTCATTCGTTGTTTAGAAATTCATGTGTTGAATGGTATTCATATTTTGAAATAAACTGTTAGATAATAAAAATCACATTTTTTATCTATATATAAAACTATTGAAAACATTCATGTGTTGAATTGATATTCATTCGTTGTTTAGAAATTCATGTGTTGAATGGTATTCATATTTTGAAATAAACTGTTAGATAATAAAAATCACATTTTTTATCTATATATAAAACTATTGAAAACATTCATGTGTTGAATTGATATTCATTCGTTGTTTAGAAATTCATGTGTTGAATGGTATTCATATTTTGAAATAAACTGTTAGATAATAAAAATCACATTTTTTATCTATATATAAAACCATAGAAAACATTCATGTGTTGAATTGATATTCATTCGTTGTTTAGAAATTCATGTGTTGAATGGTATTCATATTTTGAAATAAATTGTTCGATAATAAAAATCACATTTTTATCTATATATAAAAACCATAGAAAACATTCATGTGTTGAATTGATATTCATTCGTTGTTTAGAAATTCATGTGTTGAATGGTATTCATATTTTGAAATAAATTGTTTGATAATAAAAAATCACCTTTTATCGATTATATGAACTATGTAAAATAACCTCGATTTAAAAGAAATTGTTTTATGATAAAAATTTCATTTTTATCACCAACTTGAACTATATAGAAGAATAGTGTTTTGAAATGAAATGTTTTACAATAAAAATCACATTTTTATTGTATGCATAAAACGTTGAAATGTGAAGTGTTAAAAATAGCCACTTGTTCAAAATAAACATATATGAGTAAAAATATTCATTAATTAGCTAATGAAATGATTTGCACCTATTTATGTAACATTAGAATGAATGGTGTTTTTAAACCAAATAGGAATCGAATATGAAGTTGAATAGAAAATGAAAAATGATATGGACTGTATATATATGTACATGCATATTCATTGAACAGGTTATAGCAAAGGGGCTAGAGAAGAGGAATAAAATTTGTGCCCGACAAATAGGTACACATTTACTGATTTGTTTGGGTGATGATTTTAAGCCTGTTGGCTAGCCGCTTGGCTTTTTCTTTTTCTTTTTGAGATTAGAAGGACCGGGACGCTATTTGCGATTTCCCGACGCTCCCGGTGCAGGGGAGGTTATGGCGAAATTTTTCCAAAATTTAAGGTGTTAGAAAAATTTTTGAAGTGAAAACGATATAGAAATTATTGAATGAACTATTTTTATATAACTATATAAATATAAATAAAATTAAAACGAAACGACGCGGCAGTTCGTATTTTGAAATCGAAAATTCAAACGATTGTACCAGGAGATCCGACCGTCGGAATTTTCCGAAACTGGAACCGTTGGGTTCGTTTTGAAAAGACCTTTCTAATGATGTAAATTTTGCGAAGATCCAACGGTTAGATTTTCAGATATGTGTAAATCAAATCTGAAGAAAAACAGCGCCACGGCCGCCTTATGGCCCGAAGCGTCGTTTTGAATAAAATGGCTATTTTAAAATAAATAAAAATAGCGATAAATAGTTATAAAATATCATAAGCGATATGGAATGGAAATAAACTGAATTTGCTTGATTTATGTGATGTTTGATGGTTGAATGTGTTTGGTGTGAAAATTACATTAAAGGACAAAATTGGTGTTGTCAAATAATTTAACCATTGAAATAAATTGAATTGAAATTCTAAATATACGTGAATTATTTGAAAAGGCCGAGTTAATTCTCATTTCGAATAATTGACCGACGATTGAAAGTCGAAGATGAAGACGACGGTCGAAGACCGGAGATCTTCACCTCGTTTGGATGGTAACCGAGGTCCTGATTGGGAGGCATCCCGAAATACGGATAATGAGTGGTGATCGTTCAGACGTACGTGTTGATCGAAGGGTTTGCGAGGTATTTAGTGCCTCCGGTTTCGTTCAGACCCAGAACGGACTTGTAAATGGACTGTGTGTCTGACATAGGATTTATTCTGTGTGGCATGCTAAGATGCAGTGATCAGGGCTTCTGTTGAAAAGCAAAGTCTTGTGGTGATGATCAAAGCACCGCCTGTGTGGCGTAGCTTTGTGTATAACGTGAATTCGCGAGCCTCACACCCCGGTAGGAACCAGAAACGGGAGAAAGGACCTCAGGGAGGGCCTGCGTTTCCTCCTAGCTAAAAGTGGCGTCAGTGGTTTTACACGCCCTGACGAGTTTGACTTATGTGGTTGTTGCTATTGCGAGGCGCCTCGGTTTGATCGGACGATCCGGGTCCGATGGAGTCATTCGTTGGCTCGTTTACGCCCCAAAGGGCGGGGAAACGTATGGTTCAGGCATTTTAATCCACAATCGGTGGACCGGCCCTGACGATCCAAGGGTCACTCGAGCTCTGATCCTGAGACTCGGGCTAGGCAGTCTCGAATTCGGTAAGGACTATCTTTTACCTTGGTTTATGACGGAAATCCAATTTCCAAATACGACATCGTGCAGTTTTGATTGTATATATATATGGCGACATGATATATGGTACCCATGCCGTCTATGATTGATAGTTATGATTTGAAATTGTTTTCAAAAACATATAAACACTAGCAATAATATCAATTGCCTTTGTTTTATTCGTATCAATCATATTTTGGCCACTATAAGGTAAAACTCTATCCTCCGGTTTGCGTTGCATTGTGTGATGGGAACTGAGTCTTATAATGACTTCATTTTTATAAAAAGCATAGCGATGTTTAAAAGAAAGATTTGTTTTAAAGCACTGGCAATCCAATGGAGTAAACCCGTTCCACGAAAGTGGCGTGGTCCTGTGATTAGCCAATTATATATGTGTTGAGTAGATTTCTCATACCAGTCCCATGACTGACTCGTAGTTTGTTTCACTCTCAAACTCGGGTGCCCCTTTTTCTACACGGGCAGCCTTGTATTCAGGTTTAGCTGGTTCTTTCTGGATAGCTGGAGCTGAAGATGGATTCTATCATTTATTTCTTTTATGCTGTTCAGCTCCTATTGTACATATTTTGTTTATTTCCGCTGTAGACATTTATGTATAGCTGAACTGTATTTGTACTAAGTAAGATCCTGTATACTGTGTAACTCTGATAATTACTTTTATCCAGTATATTTTGTTGTTCCTTATCTGGTGTATTTATTTAATTCTGTTCTGCTATTATCTGTTTCTGTGTTATATTCCAAAAGATAACCTTGTTTCCGTGAGAACGGGAAATCGGGTCGTCTCAACGTGGTATCAGAGCTTTGGTTAAGCTTAGTTCTGGAATATAACATTCGAACGAACTCGTCAGAAATAGAACCAGTAGTGTTCTAGGACGGGTAACTCTATACAGATAGGATCAGCAATATCCTAGTATGAGTAAAGCAGAAATTACACCTCGATAGACACATTTACATTTGAAGTATGTGTTTCTATATTTTAAAATACCTTTTCTGTGACCTGACACTTGATCTGCTAATTGCAGAAGTACTAGAAAAATGAGTGCCAGAAACAGAAGGAATACAGAACCCGATCTAGAGGCTCTATTAAAGAAATATCGAAATCTGAATGGAGCGCAATTCTCGGGCAATGAATCTATTATTCAAACTCAAGCTTGGTTGAGTTCTGTCGAAAGAATCTTTGAGCATATCCAGCTAAGAGATGACCAGAAACGGTTAGTAGCATCTTGGGCGCTCAAAGAAGAAGCTTTAATCTGGTGGGAAACGATCATTAAAAATAATCCAGAAGGTGATATCACCTGGGACAGATTCAAAGTGATTTTCCTACAAAGATTTACTCCTCCCGAAGCAACCGAGCGTCTATGTGATGAATTTTCTTATCTAATACAAGGTGACATGACCATTCCCGAATATCATAAGAAATTCAACGAACTTTCTCACTTTGCTCCTCATCTAATTCAAAATCCGAAGAGGAAAAATCTGAGATTTATTCATGGACTTCAAAGGAAATACCAAAATAAAGTATTGGGGCATGTGAAGCTTCCTTTTTCTGAAATGATATATATGGCCTATCAATATGAAGATCTTCATAAGAAAGGAATGTTGCGTGACGAAGAAGAAGTTTGTTGTAGTGACAAAGAAGATTCGGAAACTGATATTCCTGAAGCCAGTATGATGTCTGAGGTTAGTAAGAAGCCCAAAGTAAGTCGGAACAGGGCCAGACCTGAGAAAGAATCAGCAATGACCGCTATGTGCTTAAACTGCAATAAAAAAGGTCATTTGTCCAGAAAATGTAAATCTTTAAAGAAGCAGAAGAAGAATGAATCTGAATCCACTAAGAAAAGGAACCCACATGGTGAAAGGACATGCCATGAGTGTCATCAAGCAGGTCATATTGCACGGGAGTGCCAACTCTCAAAGAAATCTGAAACCGTACATATAAATGAAATAGCAGAAACTTCCGAGCCCTCAGCTAGTCAAGGAAGGCCCGATGTTTTAGAAGGCACGCTCACTGTCAAAAACATTCCAGTCAAAGTACTGTTTGACACAGGCGCGTCGAGGAGCTTCATCGCCAAAGATGCAGCTAAGAAACTGGATTTGAATTTGAAAAAGCTCAAGGAACCAATGACTGTCCAGAATCCGGTTGGGGGTTCCATTGATCTAAGTTGGGTTTGTGGAGTCCTAGTTTCTTTCTCTCGTTATCGGTTTCCTACCATCGCAGCCGTCATGAATTTTAAAGAGTTTGATCTTATCTTGGGGTTAGACTGGTTGACCAAATATGAAGCTGAAGTTAAATGCGCCGACAGAGTCGTAAAGGCGAAGATTAAATCAGGTGATTATATAACCATTCCCTGTGAAGGTCAGAATGCTAATAGAAAAGACTTCTGGGCAGCTTTGGATGTTTCTCCAGCCCAAATTGAAAATGTTCCTGAAGTCGCAGAGAATATTCCTGACCTCATCAAAGATATTCCTGTCGTCAAGAACTATGCGGATGTGTTCGAAGAAGTTGTTCGCTTACCTCCGCAGAGAGAAATAGATTTCAAGATTGCTTTAATTCCCAATGCAAGGCCGGTAGTTCACGCTATTCGAAGAATGTCCTTGAAAGAGAAGGAGGAATTAGACAATCAAACAAGACAGCTAGTATGGAAGGGTCTGATCAGGCCTAGTTTCTCTGATTGGGGTGCAGCAGTGGTATTTGTCCCAAAATCAGACGGTACTCTACGTCTATGTGTGGATTATCGTGATCTGAACAAACAGACAATAAAGAACAAGTATCCATTGCCGCGGATTGATGATTTGTTGGATCGATTAAATGGAGCACAAGTATTTTCAAGAATGGACCTAGCTACAGGTTTCCATCAACTTCGAATTGCCGAAGAGTGTGTTCCAATGACAGCGTTCAGAGGCCCCGACTTATTCTACGAGTGGTTAGTAATGCCGTTCGGCTTATGTAACGCTCCAGCTTATTTCGTCGATCTAATGAACAGAGTATTCAGAGGAGTATTGAATAAATTTGTTCTGGTTTTCATTGATGATATTCTAATCTTCTCTAAATCTAAGGCCGAACATGAAAAGCATCTGGAACAGGTTCTAGAAATCCTCAGAAGGAATGTATTGAAAGCAAAGTTTTCCAAATGTATATTCTGGCAAGATGAAGTGAAATTTCTGGGCCACGTCGTATCGAAAGATGGAATCGCTGTGGATCCAAGCAAAATCACAGCTATTCAGAACTGGAAACAGCCTAGTACTCCCACTGAAGTCCGCAGTTTTCTCGGATTGGCTAGTTATTATCGGAAGTTCGTTAAAGACTTTTCGAAGATATCTGGCCACTTAACGAAGCTTACAAAGAAGCATTCTAAGTTCAAATGGACTCAAGAAAGTGATGAGGCTTTCGAAGAGCTAAAGTTGAGATTAACCACAGCTCCAGTGTTAACCATCATCGATGGCAACCAGGATTTAAAAGTATGGACTGATGCTTCTAGAGAAGGCCTTGGAGCAGTGTTAATGCAAAGAGGCCAAGTAATTGCTTATGCTAGCCGTCAACTGAAACCGCACGAGAAAAACTATGTAACTCACGATCTTGAGTTATTGGCTATCATATTCTCTTTGAAAATCTGGAGACACTATCTTCTGGGCGAGAGATTTGAACTGTTTACGGATCACCAGTCGTTGAAGTATCTGTTCACTCAGAAGGACTTAAATTTGAGGCAGCAGCGTTGGCTGGAGTTTCTTGCAGCATATGACTTTGAAATTATATATACTCCAGGAAAAGCCAATGTCGTGGCCGATGCATTAAGCAGAAAGAATGTAATGATCGCCAGTTTTATTATCACGACTTCATTGCTAGATAGGATATCTGCTCTTCAAGAGGATGATCACTTCATTCAGAAGATCAGGGGGATAATTCAACAAGGCGAACCCTCGAGTTTTCAAGTTGATAATGAGGGGATTCTAAGGCTCAAAGGTCGAATCTGTGTCCCTAACATTCCTGAACTTCGAAAGGAAGTACTGGATGAATGCCACAAGTCAAAACTCAGTATCCATCCGGGAGTAAGCAAAATGTATAACGACATTAAACGCACTTTCTGGTGGAAGTCGATGAAAAGAGACATTTCTTTACATGTAAGCCGATGCCCCACCTGCCAGCTAGTCAAAAGCGACCAACAGAAATTGGCTGGATTATTACAACCGCTGGAAGTTCCTGGCTGGAAGTGGGAACATATTTCTATGGATTTCATTGATGGTTTGCCCAGAACCAGAAAGGGAAATGACAGTATTTGGGTGATCGTAGATCGCTTCACGAAGACCGCCCATTTCATACCTGTCAGATCAAACAGAACTGCTCAGAGTCTGGCGCAGATATACTTTAGGGAAATAGTTAGACTACATGGAGTGCCGCTCAGTATAGTCAGTGATAGAGATACAATATTCACTAGCAAATTCTGGGAAGCATTTCAAGTCAAGCTGGGAACGAAGTTAAACTTGAGCACCGCTTATCATCCTCAGACAGACGGTCAGACTGAGAGGGTGAATCGCATTTTAGAAGATCTATTGCGGGCTTGTGTTATAGATTTTGGTGGATCATGGGAAGACCATCTGCATTTGGCTGAATTCTCTTATAACAACAGCTACCAGGCGAGTCTGACAATGTCGCCATTCGAAGCATTGTATGGTAGACCGTGCCGATCTCCTGCTTGTTGGGTCGAGCCTGGAAATAGACTTGTGTTGGGTCCCGATATGATTAGAGAAGCGGCCGACAAAGTTGATTTCATTAAGAAGCGATTACTCGCCGCTCAAAGCCGACAAAAGAGCTATGCCGATAAAAGAAGAAGAGATATATCCTTTGAAGTTGGTGACTATGTATATTTGAAAGTATCGCCGATGAGAGGAGTTATCCGGTTCGGTAAAACTGGAAAGTTAGCACCCAAATTCATTGGTCCGTTTCCTATTCTGGAACGGATTGGAACTCTCGCTTATAGGGTCAAACTGCCTGACTGGTTGCCTGGAGTGCATGATGTATTTCACATATCTCAACTTCGAAAGCACGTTCATGATCCAGACTTGATCGTGGAAGAAGCAGCTCAGCAGGATATTGAAATAACTCCAGAACTAGCTGTGAGGCGAGAGCCGCTAAAGATTATCGGCAAAGAAACCAAAGAGCTGAGAAACAAGAAGGTTCACTTAGTCAAAGTGCAATGGAGTGGAGATCCGCGAGATTGTACTTGGGAAACTGAGGAGAGCATTCAGAAAGCTTATCCTAGATGCCGAGTAGATATCTCTGATTGACTCCGGTGCAAGGTACATTTACCATACTTTACCTCACCATTTAATTCTCTATTCTGTTGCTATTTTCTTCCCATGGATGTGCATTGTTTATTCTATACTCTGAATATTAGAAACGAATTGGTTGTTGTATTGTGGGTTTGCAGATTTATCAAACCACTTTCGACTTTGTTCCTTTTCGGGGACGAAAAGTTTTAAGTGGGGGAGATTGTAACGACCCAGAAAATCTGAACCAATTTAAAATTTTTAAATTGGCTAAAATAATGGATTTTAAATATTTAAAATAAATATTTTAGATAATGGCAATGAAAACTGAGTTCGAATCGACATTTGAAAACCAATATAATTAATTATAATTATATATAGAATTGAAAATGGCGCGGTAGTTCGATAAATTCGATTTCAAACTTAAATTGAATATACCGGGTGCAAAACAATCCGGATCTTAGTAAAACCAAAAATAATAGAATCTAATTGATGATGTCTTTCTAACGAATCCGACCAATCGAAATTTGATAGCGGGAATCAAGAGATATGTCCAGTTGAAAATTCTGAATAGTCGCTATGGAATTCAGGCCCTTAAAAATGGACATTTTGCAAATGACCTCGGATTTCGACGAAACCACTTTTGTTGGATCCGCAGGGTCAAGTTATTGTTAGGTTTCAAATTTCATAATTTTTCGAATCAATATGGGAGCGTGGCAAAAGAAAACGCGTTTGACCAGTTTCTGTTGATTTTAATCGACTGGAAATTGGCCATTTTTCAAACGGTCTCAGAATTCGACGAAACTAGTTTTGTTAGGACCGTATCGTCAATGCGAAGCTAGAAAATATTTTTCTGGAATTTTTCTAGTTAGTATGTGACCCCGGTAATTTGAAATGTGCGTTTAAAATTCAATATAGTGATTTAAATGAAAATTCAAAAGGAAACAGATTGTAACGATCAAACCAGCTTGCGATACATATCCCATTGTGTTCGGAATGGGGGTAAAACGCTATGGACGACAGGCGGTGGGCCTCGTTTCGAGGTCGTGAGTAAAAGTCACCCCTTTTGCAAATTTAAATAAAAAAATAATAAAAAAATAAAATAAATATAATTTTTGATTCCCTCCCTCCCCTTTATCTTCTTCCTGGCCCCCCCCTTCATTTCGATTCAGACAGAAGAAAAGAAAAAAAAAAAACCCTAACAGAAATCGACCGCCTCCACCAACCTCCCACCGCCGACCGCCCATCCGTTCGAGCCCAGTACGTCGACGCAAACCCCCCGTTCGAGCCCCGAAGGCATCGAGCGCAACCCCGAAGCAGCGACGCCTTGCCGCCTTCAGCCGCCTCCCCGTTCGAACCCCGAGCCACCTCGAAGCTGCCGCCGACATCTCGAACACCCCCCCGTCGAATCCAATCGAGCCCCCTCTGTAAGTTTTATCTTATTTATCTATTTTATTTTAATTCTGATTTTATTTAAAAAGATTAAACTGATTTTTTTTTTTTAAAAAGAATTATAAAACTGATTTTCTTTTTAGGATAAAACTGATTTGTTTTAAAAAAATAAATAAATATATAAAACTGAATTTTTTTAAAAGTTAGAACAGAAATTTTTATAAAGTTTAAAACTGAATTTTTTTTAAAAGTTAAAACTGATTTATTTATAAAGTTAAAACTGATTTATTTATAAGATTAAAAACTGATTTATTTATAAAGTTAAAACTGATTTATTTATAAGATTAAAAACTGATTTATTTATAAAGGTTAAAACTGATTTATTTATAAGATTAAAACTGATTTCTTTTAAAAGAATTTTAAAACCTGATTTTTAAAGTTATAAAAACTGAATTTTTAAAAGTATTCAAAACTGAATTTTTAAAAGTTAAAAACTGATTTTGTTTTAAAATAAAAACTGATTTAGTTTTAAAGGTAAAAGCTTTAAATAGGAAGAAAGATTTGAACTTTCAAGAGAAGTAAAAATCATATTTTTATATATCGAAAGTCGAAGTAAAAATCATATTTTTATATATCGAAAGTCGAAGTAAAAAAATCATATATTTATATATTGAATAGCATCGTAAAAATTCGATTTTTACATGTGTAGAGAATACGGGCGAAAGCGACAAAAGGCGAAGATTTCTATAAAGGAAGAGTCGTGCAGTTGGATAGCTATTGGTGAGATTTCTGATTTAAGAATATATAATATATATGAGTTGAAATTAAAGTGAATTGCTATATATATATATATATATATATATATATATATATATATATACGCCCCTCATCCACAAACCATGGACGATATTTATTGGTTGAAATTGTTGTGAAAATTAATGGTTGTTTGGGATTGTTTGTGATTGATATTGGTTGATTGTGGTTGAAAAATACCCATTTGTGGTTGTGAAATATTTGGTTGAAACCACATAGGATTAGTTTGTGGAAATGAAATAAATATATACATGCCGCCTGCGTGCGAACTAGATGCATGATTCCCATTGTCAAAAACCGCGAGGTTTTAAGGTAGAGCGAGGAGCCGTACTAGGGACGGTGCCGGTGTAACTACCCTGCCGTTATGCTGCCGAAATTTTGAATAATATTTGTGTGTTTGCATTATTTTCATATGCTTAAACTATTGAAAACATTCATGTGTTGAATTGATATTCATTCGTTGTTTAGAAATTCATGTGTTGAATGGTATTCATATTTTGAAATAAACTGTTAGATAATAAAAATCACATTTTTTATCTATATATAAAACTATTGAAAACATTCATGTGTTGAATTGATATTCATTCGTTGTTTAGAAATTCATGTGTTGAATGGTATTCATATTTTGAAATAAACTGTTAGATAATAAAAATCACATTTTTTATCTATATATAAAACTATTGAAAACATTCATGTGTTGAATTGATATTCATTCGTTGTTTAGAAATTCATGTGTTGAATGGTATTCATATTTTGAAATAAACTGTTAGATAATAAAAATCACATTTTTTATCTATATATAAAACCATAGAAAACATTCATGTGTTGAATTGATATTCATTCGTTGTTTAGAAATTCATGTGTTGAATGGTATTCATATTTTGAAATAAATTGTTCGATAATAAAAATCACATTTTTATCTATATATAAAAACCATAGAAAACATTCATGTGTTGAATTGATATTCATTCATTGTTTAGAAATTCATGTGTTGAATGGTATTCATATTTTGAAATAAATTGTTTGATAATAAAAAATCACCTTTTATCGATTATATGAACTATGTAAAATAACCTCGATTTAAAAGAAATTGTTTTATGATAAAAATTTCATTTTTATCACCAACTTGAACTATATAGAAGAATAGTGTTTTGAAATGAATTGTTTTACAATAAAAATCACATTTTTATTGTATGCATAAAACGTTGGAATGTGAAGTGTTAAAAATAGCCACTTGTTCAAAATAAACATATATGAGTAAAAATATTCATTAATTAGCTAATGAAATGATTTGCACCTATTTATGTAACATTAGAATGAATGGTGTTTTTAAACCAAATAGGAATCGAATATGAAGTTGAATAGAAAATGAAAAATGATATGGACTGTATATATATGTACATGCATATTCATTGAACAGGTTATAGCAAAGGGGCTAGAGAAGAGGAATAAAATTTGTGCCCGACAAATAGGTACACATTTACTGATTTGTTTGGGTGATGATTTTGAGCCTGTTGGCTAGCCGCTTGGCTTTTTCTTTTTCTTTTTGAGATTAGAAGGACCGGGACGCTATTTGCGATTTCCCGACGCTCCCGGTGCAGGGGAGGTTATGGCGAAATTTTTCCAAAATTTAAGGTGTTAGAAAATTTTTTGAAGTGAAAACGATATAGAAATTATTGAATGAACTATTTTTATATAACTATATAAATATAAATAAAATTAAAACGAAACGACGCGGCAGTTCGTATTTTGAAATCGAAAATTCAAACGATTGTACCGGGAGATCCGACCGTCGGAATTTTCCGAAACTGGAACCGTTGGGTTCGTTTTGAAAAGACCTTTCTAATGATGTAAATTTTGCGAAGATCCAACGGTTAGATTTTCAGATATGTGTAAATCAAATCTGAAGAAAAACAGCGCCACGGCCGCCTTATGGCCCGAAGCGTCGTTTTGAATAAAATGGCTATTTTAAAATAAATAAAAATAGCGATAAATAGTTATAAAATATCATAAGCGATATGGAATGGAAATAAACTGAATTTGCTTGATTTATGTGATGTTTGATGGTTGAATGTGTTTGGTGTGAAAATTACATTAAAGGACAAAATTGGTGTTGTCAAATAATTTAACCATTGAAATAAATTGAATTGAAATTCTAAATATACGTGAATTATTTGAAAAGGCCGAGTTAATTCTCATTTCGAATAATTGACCGACGATTGAAAGTCGAAGATGAAGACGACGGTCGAAGACCGGAGATCTTCACCTCGTTTGGATGGTAACCGAGGTCCTGATTGGGAGGCATCCCGAAATACGGATAATGAGTGGTGATCGTTCAGACGTACGTGTTGATCGAAGGGTTTGCGAGGTATTTAGTGCCTCCGGTTTCGTTCAGACCCAGAACGGACTTGTAAATGGACTGTGTGTCTGACATAGGATTTATTCTGTGTGGCATGCTAAGATGCAGTGATCAGGGCTTCTGTTGAAAAGCAAAGTCTTGTGGTGATGATCAAAGCACCGCCTGTGTGGCGTAGCTTTGTGTATAACGTGAATTCGCGAGCCTCACACCCCGGTAGGAACCAGAAACGGGAGAAAGGACCTCAGGGAGGGCCTGCGTTTCCTCCTAGCTAAAAGTGGCGTCAGTGGTTTTACACGCCCTGACGAGTTTGACTTATGTGGTTGTTGCTGTTGCGAGGCGCCTCGGTTTGATCGGACGATCCGGGTCCGATGGAGTCATTCGTTTGCTCGTTTACGCCCCAAAGGGCGGGGAAACGTATGGTTCAGGCATTTTAATCCACAATCGGTGGACCGGCCCTGACGATCCAAGGGTCACTCGAGCTCTGATCCTGAGACTCGGGCTAGGCAGTCTCGAATTCGGTAAGGACTATCTTTTGCCTTGGTTTATGACGGAAATCCAATTTCCAAATACGACATCGTGCGGTTTTGATTGTATATATATATGGCGACATGATATATGGTACCCTTGCCGTCTATGATTGATAGTTATGATTTGAAATTGTTTTCAAAAACATATAAACACTAGCAATAATATCAATTGCCTTTGTTTTATTCGTATCAATCATATTTTGGCCATTATAAGGTAAAACTCTATCCTCCGGTTTGCATTGCATTGTGTGATGGGAACTGAGTCTTATAATGACTTCATTTTTATAAAAAGCATAGCGATGTTTAAAAGAAAGATTTGTTTTAAAGCACTGGCAATCCAATGGAGTAAACCCGTTCCACGAAAGTTGCGTGGTCCTGTGATTAGCCAATTATATATGTGTTGAGTAGATTTCTCATACCAGTCCCATGACTGACTCGTAGTTTGTTTCACTCTCAAACTCGGGTGCCCCTTTTTCTACACGGGCAGCCTTGTATTCAGGTTTAGCTGGTTCTTTCTGGATAGCTGGAGCTGAAGATGGATTCTATCATTTATTTCTTTTATGCTGTTCAGCTCCTATTGTACATATTTTGTTTATTTCCGCTGTAGACATTTATGTATAGCTGAACTGTATTTGTACTAAGTAAGATCCTGTATACTGTGTAACTCTGATGATTACTTTTATCCAGTATATTTTGTTGTTCCTTATCTGGTGTATTTATTTAATTCTGTTCTGCTATTATCTGTTTCTGTGTTATATTCCAAAAGATAACCTTGTTTCCGTGAGAACGGGAAATCGGGTCGTCTCAACAATCCAAACTCCGATTCTCCTATCTTCTCATAGTTCTCCGTCAATCTCAAAACCTAATTTCAAACATTAGAAATCATCGACACGGAATCGAACCATTTTCGCATGAAAAATACTACATTATCAGCTGATCGCAACGGCGCTGACGGCGTCGAACGATTCTTCCTGGATGTTGAGAAATTTGATTTTTCGAAGCTTGCAACACAAAAAATCCCTTTTGCTGTAAATCAAAGATTTCTCCTCAATTGTTGATGAAAACAGGATCCGCTAATTTCTAAAAATCGGAAATGATGATACAGACAACTCTGATGTAAATTATTTGGCTAGAAGTGAATAGGTCGGAAGTTATTGATTTTTGATTGAAGAGGGAATAAGTTTTCTTTTTACTGGAAGGTTGAAAAATGAGAAAAGAGGAAACTGGCAGTTAGGTTGTATACTTGTATATGAATTGATGATGAAGCTGCAACAGTGGTAAACCACTTATGAACCCAGGGAAATTGGGTATGTTCGGGGGGCCGTGTCTGGTCGAAAACAGTGATCTTCCCTGCGATTTGTAGTTGGTGTCCGTGATGGACGAAAAAGCCGTGAGGCACTTCGCTTCGTATCCCTGATTGATCTTTCGTGCCAGGAATCATCAAGTTGGAAACCCAATCTCCAATACGAGCCATACGGTTTTGGTTTATATATATATATATATATATATATATATATATATATATATATATATATATATATATATGGCGACATAATATTATGGGTGTTATGCCGTCTAGGATTTATACATTTATTTGCGAAATGGTTTTCCACACTACGTAATAATAATATGAAAGAGGATTTTATGTATGAAGGCATTTTTGGTTATCATAAGAAAAAACTCGCCCATTTGGTGTGCGCTTGCATTGTCTGATGTGGACGAGCTTATGATAGCTTCATTTTCAAAAAGGTCATTGCGTATTTATATGCACGGGTGTTCACATGGAGTAAAACCGTTCCGCATTAGCGGTGTGGTCCAGTGAATTTCCCAACTTTAAAATAAACCTTAAAACAACTGTTTTATGTTCTAACAGCAGTCCCATGACTGACCTGGAGTTTATTGTTCCTTCCTAAACTCTAGGTGCCCATTAATTTTTCACACGGCAGCTAATAGTTTAGTTTTGCAGTTATGATTCATTGGAGTGAGGTTCAAAGCGCTTTCGGAGTTGGAGTCCACGCTAGGGTTTGAAGCTTCCGCTGTATCATTTTGATCTTCCGCTGAGAGTATATTTTCTTTCTTCCGCTGTATATGTTTACGTCATATCTCTGATATTCATGTAACTCTGATGTAATATTGAATTATTCAATGAAAGGTTCTGTTATTTTGTTCAATGTATGTATGTACCCATAACAATTCGTCTTTCTGAACGATTTAAGTTGGTTTAATTACCGACGAGAACTGGGCAAAAAGGCGGGTCGTTACACCACCCGTCCTCAAAATCATTTGAATTTTGCTACCTTTGAGATAAGATTCTGGCCAACCCACACCCTTAAATTCGATTGCAACCATCGGTTTCAAAGATCTCACTGATCTGGATGTTTTTGTAGTTGAGGATGTGTGGAATCAATCAATGTATAAGAAGAAAAAAAGGGAAGAAAGCTTTGAAAATATCAGCTATTGAATGTTTTCAGTGGCAGCCATAAGGAATGTTGATCACGAAATTCATTCTGACCAAAAATTTAGGGTTGCTGCTGATTGGTTGTATTTATAGTTAGGGTTATATGTTATAATATTATTATTCGAGACTTAACCGCGAAGTAACACGGAAAAACATCCACATACAATCTCCGATTGAGATGAAACTCCTAATCCTAGCATAGAAAAATATTCCGAACACGATGGAACAAGTTTCGTCGAATTCCGATATCGTTTGTGAAAATCTCTTTATAACTCACAAGTGAAAAATTACGCATTTATATTGCCCACTGTCACACAATAAATCCAAATAACTTGAACCTTGAAACACTACAACACCTAACCATTACAGATTTAGCAAAATTAGTTTCGCTGAAAACGGAGTTCGTTTGATAAATGATTATTCTATTTTACGTGTTAAACAACACTATTTTACGCGTAAAACAATGCTATTTTAGGCACCAAATTAACCGGTTTCCAAAAATAATAAACTATATATGGATCCTGACTTTAAACGTCAATAAGAATTTAACGTAATCCGTTTTGTAGCTTAATTCGATCATTATCTCGAGTTACGCTCAAATTCCTTTTTAAATAGAATTAAATTTATTAAATAAACGTTATTGTTTATAACGATTTCCATAACTATTATTTTAAAATTTGAATTGAACATATCTCACAATCTATAATAAGAAAGCTCCATTTTTCTCTTACATTAGAAAATTATTATCAAATCGATCCGAACGACTCTTGTTTCACCGAATTCCGACTTATATCGAATCATGTATATTCAATTGAAGTCCAAAACTCAACATTACGAACTACCGCGCCATTACGAGCTCGATTATAATTTAAATATAAAATAAACGTTTAAACTTTGTTATATAAATGAGTTATATATTTTAAATCCATTTTAATTCCAAATCAATATTTAAAATAATAAATTATATTAAATATATGACTATGGAAAATACGGGACATTACATTCCTTCCCCTTAAAAGAATTTCGTCCTCGTAATTATTAAGATAGAAGAAATGTTGCAACCCATTATTTTTTCAGCTCCAATTTACTTTAAATAGAAAACCAATTCAAAATTTTAAATAAAAATAAAAAATATCAAAAAATTTCTAACACTTTAAATTTATGGAAAAATTCGGTAGAGGCTCCCCTATACGGAGTAACTTCTACGATATTGCAGGATCAACAAATATATATACATCGACCCACACGGTCGGAAAATCAAAATTCAAAAGCCAAAATTTATATTTTTCGCATAGGCGTACCTTATATAAGCGTTATTGAGCATACTTGCTCAATTTATTGTGATCTACTCAACCAAAATCTAATCCTCAAAGCCACCTGGCACCTGTACTGAACTCAATTTATCATGTAAGCAAAAACACATGAAATTCTTAAATAACATTTCATTTATTAACTAGAATAACTACGCCAATTTCCTAAAATCAACATATACCATCAATCAGGGAAATACAGGGTTAAATCATCCAGGTTTTAATTCATAAATGATTTCATTACAATTTATTGTACTGGAATTCATTTCCAGAGTTTTCAATTTATTTAACTTCTTATTAATCCACAGGTGAATTATATTCAACCAGTTTAACACACAATCAACAAACGATACATAATCAACATAAGCCAATCATTCAAGTAAATTCATATTCAATATTAATATTTACTTGGTTATCTTCACTTTGGCTATCAGTCTATTAATATCCGATTGATTTCCATAATTATTATTCATTCTTAACATCATTTAGCCAAGTTAATTCCAACTCATATTCCATTGATTTATTTATTTTCAAATTTAGTTTACTTCCATTTAAAAATCCAAATTCTGATTTTTACTCCAAATATCATCTAATTTCCTTTAAAATTTTATTTAACTTATTTTTAAGTTAAATTCTAATTCATTTAAATTCCAAATTAAAATTCTCATTCACATATTCCATATAGAAATCTCTACGGGTTATATTAAACCATTCAAATTTTAATCCAATTTGAATTCCTTTCAAACCAATATCTAAATAATTTAATAAAATTATTTCTTTTCTATACAAAAATATAACTCAAGTAAAATTATTTCATTTACCCTCTTTACAAAACAATACCGTGTCAGGTACTAATTCAAATGCTTCTCAACCCTTGAACCGATCAAACAACACAGTACAAACCATTTTTTATAAAATTTACAAATACGCTCTCATATATATATACACACACACACACTCAACTCAGTCTAGGGTATTTCTAACCCCATCTCTATCGGGTCATGCCACAGATCCAAGGTTATTACTAAACCTTATGCTCTGATACCACTGTAATGACCCGAAAATTTTCGACCCCGAAAATCGACATAAAATACCATGTTGCATATTCAAGCATCGAAAATACCAGATAGTTAATAGAAAGAATTAGAGAGTGAGATAAGAAAGAAAGAAATATTAGAATAGAAGAAGCAGAGAAACCAACACAACACAGAGTCTCACATCGCAGTGGAACAAAATATAATATTGAAATAAATCTTTATTGAGAGAATGAAAAATACTCACAATCATCAGAGTACATCAACACATCTGGACAGTTATAATAATCTGTTCTCATATACAACATAGCGGAATAATACTATATTATATCATACGTCATAACTCTTCCAGCTCGTCTCTTTACCGCATTCGATAACCTGAACATGTACAACTCGGTCTAACCCGAGCATTACAAATGTCGGATCAGTCTTGTGAACTAGAGTGAGAAACCCACTAAGTTTAAAGATATCACACAATTTGATTTTAAATTCAAAATCTTTTCAAAAGAAAAGGATAATCATAAGACCAAATCCACACAGAAATACAGACTGTTTTACCTTACAATAACCCAAAACATTTTGTAAATCATATCTTTTCTAATATTATAATAATGTCTAAACACAAATAAATATCAATCTAGCAGAGCACTTGCATCTCATGCTCTACATACATAGTATACAATCAAAACCGCGAGCACTTATTGGAGAATGGATTTCCATGGCAAGGTATGGGAAACCACCATTCCGACAGTGTATCTCTAGAGAGGAATACACCAAGTTCAACAAGAACATCTTGCAACCCAAGCTAAACATGACCGGCCCCTTATTTCGTTTGAGAGTACCGAATATATTGTCACCTACGGTTGCTAGCAACATAACCATTCCCGAGAGATGCAAAAGCGAAAAGAAAAACAAATATGAATATTCTCTATATGGTGACAATACACCCTAATGGGAGCGACCTACGTAACCATGCGACCTACCCGTTTTTTTACCATTTCCCGATTGATGAGGCTTGAGGTCATAAATACCTTTAGAACATCTGGCTACCATTCACTCTGAATGCCACATCATCAAATCTACCAGATATCACTAATTGACGTCCACAAAAATACTCTAGTTGTCAAGCTAAGGGAAGTGCCCCTCTCCGCCATCAACTATGGTACATTTGAAGAAGTCAACATACGTAATCCCTTTGGAAATACTCTGTCAGACATCCGTCCATAAAAGTCATCCAGGAACATGATGAACCGAAGGTACCCTCCTACCACATCCTAGATATCACTCTATAGATTAATAGCGAGTAGTCCTTGCAATCCGTAGATTTCAACCATGACAGAACCCCAGTATATCTCGGTGTCGACTCAGAGATTTTAAGTAGTTCTTCCATTTATAAAGATCTATAGTCTTCGATTACTTCATCTCGACCATTATCTAATATCTTCCACATTCTCGTATTTGCTGGTCGGAATGGTATTCGAATATAAATTCGATCCCGGACTTTCCGTACCAACAATCGTATAGGCTAACTTTGATAGTCAGTTATTTAGCTATCAAATAAACAACCATTCAATCATAAAATAAAAATAGGTTTACTAGCCCAGTAGTTAGCATCACCTGGCTTCTATAATTAAAAATATTCGTTTAATAAACTTCAAAATATTTTAATAATTTGAGTATACCTTTTCACTTCTTATTTCAATATAGGAGTATCCTCAAAACAAATTTTATTTATAGTTGACAATATCCAATTACTTATCATTTGCATCAATTATCCATTATCTAAACTGGGAAATATGTTTAACTTATTGTTCGTAAAATAGTCATTACGAAAATCTGTTTTATTTTCTTTGCTTGAAAAAAACAATAACAAATCTTTGTTCTCTTTAAAATAAACTCATTCCAAAACTCCACTTTTTAATTTCTTTCTTCCCAAAATATCGTTATATTTCCCAAAATTTCCTTTTATTTCCTTTATACTGGAGATATCATTATATATATAATCACAAATCTTTTCATTTTCATTACTTTGGAAATCTCATTATAAATTCTTTAACTTTCTATTTCCTTTTTGCTTTGGAAATCTCATTTCAATTCCGTTAATTTCACTTAATCTCGATATTAAGTATCGTCAATTCAAAATCAACACTTTAATTTCACATTCCTCTTATAAACCTTATTCATAAACTCTCGTTTAGTATAAAACCATTTTTATCTCCATTCCTTCTTACTTAATTTAAATATTAAGTAAACATTTCATTTAAGCTATCGTATTCGCTTAAATCTCTTTTTATAACTTAATTCATAAAGCTTGGGTTTTAATATAATACCTGATCATAACTCATTTTACAATTTAACTATAATTCATTACCAACTCGATCACTTACTTAAATGGATTTCACTTAAGAAGTAATTACTTAAATTAAGAAATAAGTTTACTTCAACGTTAACTACTGTAAAGGTAGTTAATTGCTTTATTAATGAAAACGATAATTTATAAACCAGTTTGAATATCTTAATTATTTACAATTCAATATTCACTTGTTTACCTATATACGTACATATATTTGAATCATAAGTATTTCTTAAGTTTTAAATTCTTATTATCAATCTTTTGTGATAATCTCACTCTTGAATATCAGTTTCATGGTTGAAGGCGATATTCAACTCTAACACTCATTTTGAACACAAACTAATACGATCTATCAGATAATGGTGAAATCGTTCAAGTTGGGGTATTTTAATTCCCTCTCAGACCTTGAGTCGAAGTCATTCTTATAATCAAGAATGGTAGAAGTTCGATATCCAAAATATTCGACCAAACTATAATTTGGTAAATCCATTTGATTTCCAAATCTTAAACCCTTTTTTAAACAACATTGTTCTTTTGAAAACATTTATTAAGTTAACTTAAATATCAAATTCGGGAATTTCATTCCAAATGATTGATTAATTTCCTTTTTTATAAAACTAAATTATCTTCTTTCCTTAATTAAAAGATTAATTAAGTTAAAATATCCTTCAGAGATATTTTATCCAAGTTTATTAATTTCTTTTTAAAGTCTTATTAAAAATTTAAAACCCTTATTCATTAACAATTCCATTCAATTAATTAAAGGTAAATTAATCAAATTACCTCTTTAGAATTAAAATAGTTGAATTAGTTAACTCACCCAATGATTATCTCGTTAATCAATTTCAATTAATTCTTCCTTTTAATCAATTAATAATGTAATTAATTTAAATAATTCTATTTAACCGTTTCTTGGAAACAGTTATTCCAATTCTTAATCGTTACATTTATTTCTGCTCATATGTTTAGAATTCTTATTAACATAAAAATTTGATTTATAAAACCACTTAATAATTACTTATAAATTTAAGTAATAAATATTAAATATTTATTTCCTGTTTAATAAACTTCCATTCCAAAATAATAGATTTAAAAATCTATTTTCAGTTGTCACATAAATTTTATAACTTCATTTCAGTCTATTTACCTGACGGTAAATCAATGTTTATAAAATGATTGACTTTCAAGCCACCTGATGCCAATTACTCAACCAATACTGCCCATTGGTTAAACACACACAAATGTTGAATTCTAATCAAAAACTAAATCAATTTGTCCAATCCATGTTCGGTAAATAGTTCATATAATTGCAATATGAAAATAAATAGATATAATATTTAATAAACAATCAATAACAGCAATTCAAGCACCCATATTTAAATTCAATACATTTATATTATTATAAACGTAACCAACAAAGTAAGTTACCTCGTTTGGAAATAGTCATTGAAAATAATGATTAAATTTCATTTAAAATAAATGAACATTTAAATCAACCAATTCATCCAATATATAAATAATATTCAGCACACAACAAACAATTATCAATGATAGCACACAAGTTAAAAGCCGACTTACATAAAATATAAGTGGGATAAAAACTGAGTGAGTTATACTCACTTTGATTTCACTTATCATTGAAGTGACTCAGTTACAGTTAAATTAAATAGGTGTTTAATTCAATTGTGATTCCAGCTGTCTCTATTACTGTCCCGGTCTGTTCCATAATATTGCATTTGTCATCGTGATTCCGGTGGAGCTTGTTTCATTAAATTCTGTTAACTTATGTAAAAGTTATTCAAGTCTTAAATAACACGATTTAATTTAATAAAATTTTCTTTAATCCCTAATTAACATTATTTATATAATTAGTTATAATTTAAAATGTGTCGCTACCTCGGATTGGAAGAAAACACTGTGAACGTTTCTTTTTTATTTTCCTTGTCTACCCAGCGTTCATGCGCACTTCAATCTTCATCCCCATAATTCAATCCATGCTTACCACGTTGCCAACATATACCCCAACTCAGTTTAATTCTTGCTGCTGCGTTCGTTCTTCTTTGTTTTTTTAACAAAATGAAAAGCTCGTGCCCATTTGATTTTTTCCTAGGTCCTTCTTACTGCTCTCGTTTGAACAATATGCTGCCTCTTGGTTCCAATTCAAAAACCCATATTGTCATCCCGTTTTCACCCTTTCTATGCTTATAACACTGACGAGCCCCAATTTCTTCATACAGTTCACGTTAAAAGCCATCCTTCGTTCTTTTAAATCGCCACCACGTCATTTACCGATACATGCCCAACTTGTTCTTCATATATTTGAAAAAATTTCCGAACCTTTCTGAATTGAGTAATAACAACAGCCTTCCTCTGTTCTTCATTATTGAGTTTCAATATCGCCAGAGGTCATTTCAATGTTGTCTTTTCCTCCAGTTAACTACTGATGTTCGATTAACAGCTGCAAAGTTTATTCCCATCTGTTTGACTGTGTTTGCTCACGCTAAATATCCATTTTGTTTCGCGAATCTTGCTAGTTGTTTGACTGTGATTAACAACAGTATGGGAACATTAACTACTGCTTGCCTATGTTTGTTTAATTGCCAATCTATTTAACCAAGACCATATCTATCCCTTAGAACACATAATTTCCTAAATGACATGGAGACTAGCTGCTTCAAGTGGCAATTGCAATGCCGTTCATGTCCACGTTCCCAGAGTATCCACGTTGAAAACTTTTCCGATCCAATTGTTTCTCTTCGTTACTCCGTTATTTTCAGCACCAAACAAACCCACTCAACAATCATCTCTCCTACCGCCGCACCTCCATTAGCACCATCAGCTCAATCTGACCATCCCACGACTAGTACCTCAGCGTCCTTGACCTCCACCAGCAGTAGCTTGCGACAGAGAAAGAAGGACCCGAAAAATGCCACCCTATCTGCTGCCTCGGTCTATTTGGAAACGTATAAACGAGAACCGGGGAGAACTTACAAGACTAACATGGATGAACTAAAGGCCAAATACGTAAGTACATCAGATACTGAAATAGCAATTTAATAGTTAGTTTGAAAGATGACCACATTGCTGCTGAAACTTCCATATTTTAATTTATATGTTTTAAAGATAACCATTTCTGTTAATAAATTTTATCGAGTAGCTTATATAAAGTATTTGACCCAAGATCAATTACGAATCAATACTTGTGTCAGTATAATTGGCACATTATACGTTTGTTGGAGCTGCTTATTAAATCGAACACATATTTAGTTTGAAAGATAACCAGTTCTGTTAATATATTCATTCCTTCCAACTGCCTGGTTATATGCTTGCCTGGTTTTCATTTTGTAGGCAAAGATTCAAGAAATGGTGGATGCATGAAATATTGCTGAGGCAGATGCACTTGTCTTTGGTAGGAAGAGCCACACACGGAACTGGCTTGTAGGAAGGCGAGATAAACTGGCTGAAAAGTCTCCAACAACTCCTGGTTCTTCAGATAGTTATGTGCAAGAGCTAACCAAAAAAATAAGGCAAGAGTTTGAGGCTGATTTGGAAGAAAAGTTGAACAGAAAAGTGAAAAAGAACATGTCATGGGTGTTGAAAAAGATAGGTGAAGCTAACCCAGATCTTAATTTAGATGTCGGAGACTTTTGTGTCACCACAACAAGTGATGAAGATGACATTGGTACTCCTGCAACCCCGACAACTGAATGAAGTATTTGGATGGTATGTGTTAGCACTTATGGTATATTCGAATTGTACTTTTAAATTATGGAAACTTGTGGTATGTGTTCGTGATGGCACTTGTGTTATGTTTTGGTGATGGAACTTGTGGTATGTGTTGGTGATGACACTTGTGGTTTGGTATGTAAAATTGGTTGGTCTGATTCTGGTCATGAAAGCTTTGGGTGGATTTATTGTACGAATATTTTAGTATATATGTATGAGTGTGGTACAATGTTTCGGGTTGTATATATGTACTGCAGAATTTGTAATTATAGAGTGGTATTTGCCTTCTTACAATGTAACATTTGCCTTCTTTACTATTATAGTCAAATTTTTTTTTGGTTTTGCATTACAGTGTTGTGTTGCATTAAGTACAATATTATTAATTCCACTATGGTACAGCACGTGGATCCCACAGCTGACGTAGTGCCACATGGATAGTTGACGTGGCATGTGACACATGGGTAGCTGATGTTGAGTGTTTTAGTAGGTACCGATGACAATTTCTTACTTCTGGAGCTACTTGCGCATAAAATATTGCTTTTGCTCACTTAAAAATATGCTAAATTGTTAATAAGGTATGTATATTAGATTACATATCATATGTTGGTATTATATGTTGTTTCTCCATTGTTTGAGATGCCTCATCATTGAGATAGATGTATATTTATGGTTATATATGTATGGCTGTTTTTCCGGACCTAACCGTAAAAAAAAGGCTCTACCGAATTTTTTTGTAAATTTAGGACTTAGATTTTTTTTGGAAATTAGGAGTTTTCAAACCTATATAAAAATGCCTATGTAAACTAAATGTTTTCTAAGTTGAGTAAGAAATCATATGGTTAAATATATTAATTAACAACTTCTTTGTTACCCCTTTTCGAGGATGAAAAGTTTTGAGCGCGGGAGAGTGTAACATCCCTTATTTTTTAACCAATTAAAATTATTGAATTTAATAAGACTTTAATTTTAATTATGGTTAGATTTAAAAGTTAAACGATTTAATTATGTAAAATGTATGATGTGAACTTAATTTAATTGGTTATGAAATGAATTTCAACTAGTTATAATACTGATAACTTGTATTGACTGTAAATAAAACCATGATTTGGTTCGTATTGATAAACATTGAAATTGTAATTTAATATTGAAGTTTTAAATGAAATTGAGTTAATTAATGTATAATTGAATTTGGTAATAATCAAAATTTTGAATTTAAAATAAATGAAATATGATGTATAAAGTTAATTTGAATTCTATTTTGATTTGAGTAAAGTTAATAAACTTTTGAATTGAATTAAAAAGTGAATAAACAAAAACTGAATATTATATATATTTAATGAACCTATTAAAATAGTCATTTTTAAATGATCTTTGAATTCGACTAAACCAGTTTCAATGGATCCGAAATTGTAAATTATTGAAGGTTTCAAGTTTTGGTTGTTATGTGATTATGCGTGATATGACCGCGTATCAATAAACGATTTGAGATTCAAAACGGTCATTCTTCAAATGATATCGGATTTTTACGAAACCAACTTTGTAATATCCTTAATGATTCATTATTATTAGATGTCGAATTACGTAATAGTCGGATTTATCGTTTGATCGTGCGAGCTCGAAACGCGTAGAAATTGATTTATAGAAATTAAAATAACCCGATTTTGGAAATTAACTTCTATATACAATAAAATTAGGACATGGGACTTGTTCCATTGCTTTTAGAAATATTGAAAACCTCACTTTTGATATATAGTATGTTATAGATTCGTCCAGGGTTGGAAATGTGTTTTTTTTATATGAATTTGTGCGGTCATTAGGGTCGAATGGGTTTATATAACTAAACCCACATACATGTTGATATAAATATGTTTTATAAACCCTAGCAGCAGCCTTTATTTCATTTTCTCAGTCCTAATCCCGAAATCAACCTCTAAACTCATTTTAATGGCGATTTGCAAATCAAATTATGATAAAAAATGAGACGACCACCAATAACCCCTACACTAAACAAGAGGAATAATGCGCTGAAAGGTGTGCCAGGCAGCTATGGACGATCATCAAGGTAAGATAATAATCGCGGAACCTGTCGTAAACTCACAGCGCAAGGATAAAATATAATAGAATATATACAACAGGTATTAGTAGTGAAGCAAAAAACACCAAACTTTCAAAACAACTAGAAAGTAATATGCATACATTTGGATTACAACAACAGTGTTTTATACAAATTTGCCTCACTACAAAACTCAAAGAAGAATAGAAAACAATGGAAAGCCCAAATACTATATAGTATGAAAAATAGTACGCCCGCCTCCTGCTCACCTCCGAAACGCAACATAGTCCTCACTAAGCTATCACCTGTCACCTGCAACCTAGTCTGCCCATCCAACAATCGGATGAACAACCCATGGTAATAAGAGGGAAACATAAAACCTTGAGTCAGACAACAGTCTTAGCGAGCGATAAAACCGCTAACAAACTTCATTAATAAAGTATATAAGAATGGGTAAATAAACAAACTAATCAACCCACAACACATGAGAAGAACTCAACTTCCGTCTTCCCCACATCAGACAGTGATAGCCTTTACATCAAACATTTCAACCATTCATCCATGGAACTCAGAACAACCATTTATTCATGGAAATCAGAAACAACCACCAATAGCACTAATAACATCCAAATTATAGATCTCACGTAAACCATCCTAATCGAATTCAACATCCCTCAAGCACAAGCCCCAGAGGCCTAAATCAATATTAGACAGGAACCTAAGGAACATCTCGTACGACGTTGGATAATCTACGTGAGACGGTACAGACAAAACATCCAGCATGCATGACAGACTCTGGATATCACCATCAATCCTGCTTCGGAACCATTGTTAATCTTATGACTGGCTAAACAATTTGCCATCAATTGTCAAGGGCCAATGGTAAACCCCGGTTCAAGTTAAAACCCCACACGCCAAACGACGAAACATGTCTAGGCCATACACGACTCCCAGGGTACTCGATCATACGACGAAATCGTGTAACCCCTACTTTGAGCCTTCTAGAACCTACGATAACGATAATTCATTGGCCTTCAGTATCTCTAGTCGTCATCGACGGCGACCATCCAACCATTTCTGACAAGCTCAGAACACTTTTGAGTTGTCATCACACACATTGCATTACGAAAAGCAACGAACACTTCACATCACTTCGACATTCTCCATTGAATTCACTTTGAAGTCACAACATCACCAGAAATGTCCGACCAGAAATGCCCCACTAGAAATGTCGGACCAAACCCACTTTGTGCCGACCAGACCCACTTCGGACTGACCAGACCCACTACGGACCGACGAGACCCACTTTGGACCGACCAGACACACTTGGGACCGACCAGACCCATTTGGAACCGACCAGACCTACTCTGGAGACATGACTCGACAACATTAGACCACGACACAACATGCAAAAACTGGACGAACCCCCAACTAGATTAGTCACTATCAATGGTCTTTCACAAATCTCGGGTTCCAAACCCAAGCAGCACACATCCTCATTACAAATGAATGAATGCAATGCTCCAGTATCAAACAATACACGAACCGGAACACCTCGAAGAGAAAGAGTACCTTGGACGACGACACCCTTTCTAATCTCCTCTGCGGTAGGAGCTTTTGAAGAAGATGGCACGACTTCCAAGGCATATGCCTTCACAATCTGCTTTCCCTAGTCGATTCTGGATAACCCTTCTTCTCATGCCCAGGCTTTCTGCACTTGAAGCACTTCTTCTCTGCTTTGGGATTCTTGCACTCATTCGAGTAATGACCCTTCTATTGGCAGTTAAAGCAAACCACCTCACTCTTAGGCTTCTTCTGGCCATCCATTCCTTTATGTTGTTGCTTCCTCTCCGCTGTTGTTGCTTCCTCTCCTTATTATTACCACCTTGCCGTGGTTACTGAACTTCCTTAGTTGCAGCGATAACATTTGCTTCCTTAGGAAACAAGCTTTCATGGCGAATAGCTTTTTCCACAAGCTTCTCAAATGAAGCATCAAGATGTTCCACTAATGTTCTTCCTATGTAGGTATACATACCCAAGACAAACTTCTCGTTCTTCTGATAAGGTGTATCAATATATGAACGAGCATATCTGGACAAGGCCTCTAAATCAGAAACATATTCAAGCACAGAACGACCATTATGTTTTGGCTCGATGAACTTCTTGAACAAAGCAGACTTCTGAGCAGTAGAGATAAACTTCGTCTCGAATCTAACTTGGAACTGCTCCCATGTTATTTCCTCTTTCGGAGTCTCAAGTGTAACTGAATTCCACCACTCCATGGCCCTGCCCTGCAATTTCCTTGACGCAAGCTTTCTCTTAGTTGCATCATCCAATCCCAAGTCTCCAAAAATACGGACACAAGAATCCATCCACCTCTTAACCTCTTCAGATAGTTATGTTCCTTTGAATGGCTTTCCTCCTAGAGATGTGTAATCTTTGCACAGCTTTGCAAAATCCACAACCCTAGGCAACTGAACTCCTACATCTACCGTGGCTACCACTGGAGCGGGTACCCTTCACATGAATACTTCCATCATGGCCTCAAACGTGGCTGGGTAACTAGGTGTACCGCCATTACCCCCTCCAGGCATAGCCCCTTCCCTAGCAGTATGTCTTGAAGCACGTCGACTCATTTTAAACCTGCGAATTAGAATGATTAGCCACTTACAAGAAAAGCCGCTAAAGAAGTACAAACGCTACATACTATATACAATATATAGTATATATTCAACTGAAGTCTACAAATACGTCTCTTGTACGTAATTAAGTCTTCGAACTTTGGCTAAAATCGTTAACGAGCTCTGAGACGACCACCCACAACCCTACACAAAACAAGTGGAATAATGCGCTGAAAGGTGTGCCAGGCAACTATGGACGATCATCAAGGTAAGATAATAATCGCGGAACCTGTCGTAAACTCACAGCACAAGGATAAAATATAATAGAATATGTACAATAGGTATTAGTAGTGAAGCAAAAAACACCAAACTTTCAAAACAACTAGAAAGTAATATCCATCACTTGGATTACAACAGTAGTGTTTTATACAAATTTGCCTCACTACAACACTCCGAGAAGAATAACAAACAGCGGAAAACCCAAATACTGTATAGTAAGAAAGATGGTATGCTAGCCTTCTGCTCGCCTCCGAACAACAACATCATCCTCACTAAGCTATCACCTGTTACCTACCACCTAGTCTGCCCATCCAATAATCAGATGAACAACCCAAGGTAATAAGAGGGAAACAGAAAACCTTGAGTCAGACAACAGTCTTAGTGAGCGATAAAACAGCTAACAAACTTCATCAATAAAGTAATAAGAATGGGTAAATAAACAAACTAATCTACCCACAACACATGAGAAAAACTCAACTTTCGTCTTCCCCACATCGGACAGTGATAGCCTTTACATCAAACATTTCAACCATTCATCCATGGAACTCGGAACAACCATTTATTCATGGAAATCAGAAACAACCACCAATATCACTCATAACATCCAGATTATAGATCTCACGTAAACCATCCTAATCGAATTCAACATCCCTCAAGCACAAGCCCCAGAGGCCTAAATCAATATTAGATAGGCACCCAAGGAACATCTCATACGACGTTGGATAATCTACGTGAGACGATACAGACAAAACATCCAGCATGCATGACAGACTCTGGATATCACCATCAATACTGCTTTGGAACTATCGTTGTTCTTATGACCGGCTAAACAATTTGCTATCAATTGTCAAGGGCCAATGGTAAACCCTGGTTCTAGCTAAAACCCCAGACGCCATACGACGAAACGTGTCTAGGCCATACACAACGCCCAGGGTACTCGACCATACGACGAAATCGAGCCCGCTAGAACCTATGATAACGATGATTCCTCGACCTTCGGTATCTCTAGTCGTCATCGACGACGGCCATCCAACCATTCACGACAAGCTCAGAACACTTTTGAGTTGTCATCACACCTGTTGCATTACGACTAGCAACGAACACTTCACAACACTTCGACATTCCCCATTGAATTCACTTTGAAGTCACAACATCACCAGAAATGTCCGACCAAAAATGTCCCACCATAAATGTCGGACCAGACCCACTTTGTGCGGACCAGACCCACTTTGGACTGATCATACCCACTTTGGACCGGCCAGTCCTACTTGGGACCGACCAGACCCACTTGGAACCGGCCAGACCCACTATGGACCGACCAGACCAACTTGGAACCAACCAGACCCACTTTAGTCCAACCAGACCCACTTGGAACCGACCAGACCCACTTGGAACCGACCAAACCCACTCTGGACCGACCAGACCCACTTTGGACCGACCAGACCCACTTGGAACCGACCATCCCCACTTGGGACCGACCAGACCCACTCTGGACCGATCATACCCATTTGGAACCGACCAGACCCACTCTGGATCGACCAGACCCACTTTGGACCGACTAAAAACCTGCATAGCTCCAGTCCAAGTCCAATTTCGACCAAAACTTTGCCAATCAACTATCTCAACGAAATCTATTCCTCCAATTCATCAATTACAACCATAAACACGTTATGAAATCACTAACAACATGAGTATGACAATTTTCATCAGAGTTATGCAAACTTCACCAAAATCATGATAAATGAACATACGAACATAATTATGGATCGAACTCATATAAACATATGAAATAACATAGAAATTCCAGGTTTTAAGTTGCTAAATTAGATCCTATGGCGATCCATATGAAATATGTCTTACCGTGATGTAGATCTAAGGAAAACGACTAGAAAATGATGAAACTAAAATCATACAACTCATATACTTGATTGAATCTGTGTGAGAGATGCATATCACTCACCAATTCTCGAAAAAAAAAAACTCAAAAACACCTAGATCTAGATCCAAACAGCGAAGAATTTGATCCAAACACTTCAATTTGATGGATTCTCCCTTGAAATGATGTAGATCTAACTTCAAACGATGTAGATCTTCGATTCTCTTGTGTAGATCTAGAATTTTAATGGTGGAAAGGTGTAGGAGAATGAAGAAATGGAGGATCAAAAGATCTTTCAAATCAGAGAATGGAGAAAGTAAACTATTCTCCTTGCCTCCTACCCCCTATTTATAGCCTCTCGCCAGCCGACTAATGAGCCTCCCCAAATCAGCTCATTATGGCTTACCAAACCTGAACAATCAACTGTAAAACCTTAAAACAACGATTCCTCTCAAAACCGCTGAGCTAAATCTTTAATGTGACCACTCTACAGAAAGGGAACCATCATTTCCTTTCCAATGACACAGGTCTCAACACCTGATTCGACCTGAGTCAAAAGTTATGCCCTGTATAAGACTGACATGGAAAAAATGGTCACAAACAAAATTGGTAAAAATTATGGACATGTCTCACATCCTCATAAACAACATATCAAAATATGAGAATGATCCAACCCTCAGGGAATAAAATCAAAATATTTTACGATCCTCCGATACGTAAAATACGGGTTGTTATATTCTCCCCCTTTAGGAATTTCGCCCTCGAAATCCCAACAAATATAAGCAACCACATCAATTTCGCATGTCTATCATTCGTGTGCAGCCAATTCTATCACCCAAACCAACAACCATCAAGCCATGCATCCATAGCCTTATCCTAGTGCGCGGAATTCTAATAACAATAATAACACAAGCCACAATGACGTAAGGTGACACGACATCAACAGATCATACCGACGAAGAGTTCTGGATGGGTTGCCTTCATGCTCTCCGTCTCCCACGTACAGTCGTCGTCATCCGCACTCCATTGTATCTTGACTAGCTTAACCGTCTTCGTCCTAAGCTGTTTCGTGTCATCCCCACAACACGAAGTGGCTTATGAGGTTTCGCAACTATGGTCTCTACTTCTAAGTCTTCATACTGCTCTAGAGATACCACTACATTCGAATCGTGCACGAACTTCCATAAAAATGACACCTGGAACACATTATGCACATTCAACATTTTATCGGGTAACTCCAATCTATATGCGAGCTTTCCAATCTGCTCGACTATCGGAAATAGTCCAACGAACCTAGGAGCTAGCTTTCCTTTATTTCTAAATCTAACCATATGTTTTAATGGTGAAATCTTCACGAAATCCATGTCGCCCATGTCGAATTCCAAATCTTCTCGACGCTTGTCCGCTTAACTCTTTTGACGATCTTGGGCCGCTTTCATTCATTGTCGAAAGATTTCAACACAATCCGATGTCTCCTTGATCATCTCCGGTCCAAGTATCAACTTATCTCCAGTTTCTAACCAACAAGCTGGATAATTACATGGTCTTCCATACAACGCCTCGTATGGTGCCATCCCAATGCTTGACTGGTAGCTATTATTATATGCAAACTTAACTAGATGTAGATGGTCTCCCATGATCCCCTAGAATTCAACACACAATCTCTTAGGAGATCTTCCAAAACTTGGTTAACCCTCTCGGTTTGACCATCGGTTTGGGGATGGTAAGCCATACTTCAACACAACTCGGTTCCCAAAGTTTCCTACAAACTCTTCCAAAATCCACTCGAAAACAATGGATCTCGGTCACTCACTATGATCTTGGGATACCATGGAATCAAACTACCCAGTTCACATAAAGTTCAGACAATTTCGATGTTGTCCTAGTCGACTGGACAGGAATGAACCTTGCAGTTTTGGTCAAGCGATCCACGATGACCCAAATCCCTTCATTTCCTATCCTTGTTCTAGGTAGTCCATCGATAATTGCTCCCACTTCCACGTAGGAACTTCCAATGGCTGAAGAAAACCACTCGGCTTCTTCTGTTCAGCTTTCACCAACTGACAGTTCATACACTTGGAAATGAACTTTCCAATATCTTGTTTCATCCCCTCTTAGTATTGAACTCGCTTCATGTCCTGATACATTTTATTACCACCGGGATGAATCATCAGTTTTGAGTGATGACATTCTCTCAGAACCTCATCTCTCAATCCATCGATATCAGGAACAACCAGTCGCCCTTGCTTTCGAAGCCAACCTTCACAATCGACCTCGAACTCTTTATTCTCTGGTTCCAACTTCTGGATAAACTCGACAAGCTTTACATCACGCTTTTGGCCCTCGCCAATCCTTTCGATAAGAGTAGGTCTTATCGATAAGCTTGCCAACATTTCAGGTTCCAACTCACACATTGGCCTGAAATCAAATCTTGCCAAATACTCGAGGCTCTTCCATTCCAAAAACATCGCTTCCAAACTTGGGTGTCTTCGACTTAACGCATATGCAACTACGTTACCCTTGCCAGCAGTATATGCTATATCAAAATCATACGATGCTAGAAACTCCAACCATCTTTGTTGCCAAAGATTCAAATCCTTTTAGGAGAAAAGATACTTCAACGACTTTTGATCTGTGAACAACTCGAATCGAACTCCCAATAGGTAATGTCTCCACATCTTCAGAGCAAACACAATCACTGCCAACTCCAAATCATGAGTTGGATAATTCCTTTCATGCGGCTTCAATTGTCGACTTGCGTAGGCCCTAACCTTATCCTTTTGCATCAGTACCGCTCCAAGTCCAGTAACACAGGCATTGGTATACACAACTATCTCTTCATTCCCACTTGGAATGGTCAGAACAGGAGCACTTTTCGGTTTCTCCTTCAGGATTCCAAACGCTTGCTCATACTTTGCATCCTATGTGAACACTTGGTTCTTTTTCGTCAATCCTATCAATGGTGCAGCTATCTTGGATAAATCCTTGGTAAACCATCAGTAATATCCTACCAACCCAAGGAAATCCGAAAATCCGTCGTATTCTTTGGTCGATCCCAGTCCTGGATTGCTGCCACCTTAGCGGGGTCGACCCCTATTCCATTTCCAGAAACTACATGGCCTAAGAACCCCACTTCTCTCTTCCAGAAGTGACACTTCGTAAACTTAGCTCTCAGCTGATGTTTTCGCAAGATATCCAACACAATTCTCAAGTGCATCTTGTGATCTTCCTCATTCCGAGAGCAAACCAAAATATCATCCATGAACATAAGCACGAACTTGTTCAGCTGATCTCTAAAAACCCTATTCATAAGATCCACAAAATACGTTGGCGTGTTAGTCAACCCGAATGGCATCAACCATTTGAAGAAACCGGATGGTGTCCTAAAAGCAGTCTTGGGCACACTATCCTTTGTCACCCTCAACTGGTGAAATCCCGTTGCCAAATCCATCTGAGAATTGGCTTCATGAAGCTGATCGAACAATTCGTATATCCTTGGCAACAGATACTTGTTCTTCTTGGTCACCTTGTTCAGCTCACGATAGTCCAGACACAAAATCAATGAGCCATCAGCCTTGGTTTCAAACACGATTGGCGCACCCCACTCAGAAACACTTCTCTGAGTGAATCCTATTCCCAAAAGCTCACAACTTGTACCTCCAACTCTCGTTGTTCCTTAGGCCCATCCGCTTAAGAGGCATAACGATTGGTCTAGCACTCTCGATCAAATCGATCCTAAACTCGATCTCACGATGCGGTGGTAACCCTTTGACCACGTCAAAGACATCCTCAAACTCATTCGCGATCAGCACTGATGACAAGTCTTCCTGCAAAATCACAAGTGAATATAGATAGCTTACGAAGACCTTGTCTTCGGGCTTACATCTAATCAACACCTTTCGCCCTTCCACATCCCCAACTCTCACCTCTAGCTTCTTGCAATCCACTCTTTCCGCATACCTCTTGAGCCAATCCATGCCCAAGATGATCCCAAACCCAACGAAGTTAAGAATAAAGTAACTACACACAAAAAAGCAACCATGACTCGACAACATTAGACCACGACACAACATGCACAAACTGGACAAACCCCCAACTAGATTAGTCACTATCAATGGTCTACGACAAATTTCGGGTTCCACACCCAAGCGTCACACAAGCTCATTACAAATGAATGAATGCGATACTCCAGTATCAAACAACACACGAACCAAAACACCTCGAACAGAAAGAGTACCTTGGACCACGACAACCTTTCCCTTCAACTCTGCAGTAGGAGCTCCTAAAGAAGATGGCACGACTTCCAAAGCATATGCCTTCCCAACCTACTTTCCCTTAGCCAATTCTGGACAATCCTTCTTCTCATGCCCAGGCTTTCTACACTTGAAGCACTTCTTCTCAGCTTTGGGATTCTTGCACTCATTCGAGTAATGTCCCTTCTGTTGGTAGTTAAAGCAAACCACCTCACTCTTAGGCTTCTTCTGGCCATCCTTTCCTTTCTGTTGTTGCTTCTTCCTTTTCTTATTATTACCACCTTGCTGTGGTTTCTGAACTTCCTTGGTTGTAGTGACAACATTTGCTTCCTTAGGAAACAAGCTTTCATGGCGAACAGCTTTTTCCACAAGCTTCTCAAATGAATCATCAAGATGTTCCACCAATGGTCTTCCTATGTAGGTATCCAGACCCAAAGCAAACTCCTCATTCTTCTGATAGGGAGTATCAATATATGAACGAGCATATCTGGACAAGGCCTCTAAATCAGAAATATATTCAAGCACAGAACGACCATTTTGTTTTAGCTCTACGAACTCCTTGAACAAAGCAGACTTCTGAGCAGTATAGATAAACTTCGTCTCAAATCTAACTTGGAACTGCTCCCATGTTATTTCCTCTTTCGGAGTCTCAAGTGTAACTGAATTCCACCACTCTATGGCCCTGCCCTGCAATTTCCTTGACGCAAGCTTTCTCTTAGTTGCATCATCCAATCCCAAGCCTCCAAAAATACAGACACAAATATCCATCCACCTCTTAACCTCTTCAGATAGTTCCGTTCCTTTGAATGGTTTTCCTCCTAGAGATGTGTAATCTTTGCACAACTTTGTAAAATCCACAACCCTAGGCAATTGAACTCCTACATCTACCGTGGCTACCACTGGAGCGGGCACCCTTCGCATGAATGCTTCCATCATAGCCTTAAATATGCTGGGTAGTCTGGTGTACCGCCATTAGCCCTTCCAGGCACAGCCCCTTTCCTAGCAGTATGTCGTGAAGCACGACGACTCATTCTAAATTTGAAAATTAGAATGATTAGCCACTTACAAGAAAAGATGCTAAAGAAGTACAAATGCTACTATACTATATACACTATATAGTGTATACATATATATTCAACTTAAATCTACAAATACGTCTCTCGTACGTAATTACATCTTCGAACTTTGGCTAAAATTGTTAACTTGAGCTCTGATACCAAATGTGACGATTGCCCATAATCCATGTACTAAACAAGAGGAATAATGCGCTTAAAGGTGTGTCAGGCAGCTATGGACGATCATTAAGGTAAGATAATTATTGCGGAACCTATCGTAAATACATAGCGCAAGGATAAAATATAATAGATTATATACAACAGGTATTAATAGTGAAGCAGAAAACACCAAACTTTCAAAATCACTAGAAAGTAATATCCGTACACTTGGATCAAAACAGTAGTGTTTTATACAAATTTGCCTCACTACGGCACTCAGAGAAGAATAGTAAACAGCGGAAAACCCAAATAATATAAAGTAAGAATGATGGTACGCCAGCCTCCTGCTCGCCTCCGAATAGCAACATCGTCCTCACTAAGCTATCACCTGTCACCTGCCACCTAGTCTTCCCATCCAACAATCGGATGAACAACCCAGGGTAATAAGAGGGAAACATAAAACCTTGAGTTAGACAACTGTTTAAGTGAGCAATAAATCATCTAAAAAACTTCATCAATAAAGTATATAAGAATGGGTAAATAAACGAACTTATCTACCCACAACACCAGAGAAGAACTCAACTCCCGTCTTCTCCACATCGGACAGTGATAGCCTTTACATCAAACATTTCAACCATTCATCCATGGAACCCAGAGCAACCATTTATTCATGGAAATCAGAAACAACCATCGATAGCACTCATAGCATCTAGATTATAGATCTCACGTAAACCATCCTAATCGAAATCAACATCCCTCAAGTACAAGCCCTAGAGGACTAAACCAATATCACCCAAGCACCCGAGGAACATCTCCTACGACGTTGGATAATCTACGTGAGATGGTACAAACAAAACATCCAACATGCATGACAGACTCTGGCTATCACCGTCAATCCTACTTTGGAACCATCGTTGATCTTATGACCGATTAAACAATTTGCCATCAATTGTCAAAGGCCAATGGTAAACCCTGGTTCTAGCTAAAACCCCATACGCCATACGATGAAACGTGTCTAGGCCATACACGATGCCCAGGGTACTCGACCATACGACGAAATCGTACAACCCTTGCTTTGAGCCCGATAAAACCTACGATAACGATAATTCCTCGACCTTCGGTATCTCTAGTCGTCATCGACGACGACCATCTAACCATTTCCTACAAGCTCAGAACACTTTTGAGTTGTCATCACACCTATTGCATTACGACTAGCAATGAACACTTCACATCACTTCGACATTCCCCATTGAACTCACTTTGAAGTCATAACATCACCAGAAATGTCCGACTGGAAATGTCCTACCAGAAATGTTGGAGCAGACCCACTTTGTGCCACCAGACCCACTTTGGACCGACGAGAACCACTTTGGGCTGACCAGACCTAGTTGGGACCGACCAGACCCACTTGGGACCGAACAGACACACTTGGAACTGACCAGACCCACTTGGAACCGACCAGACCCACTCTGGACTGGCCGGACCTACGTGGAACCGACCAGACCCACACTGGACCGACCAGACCCACTTGGAACTAACCTTACCAACTCTGGACCGACCAAACCCACTTTGGACCGATCAGACCCACTTGGAACCGACCAACCCCACTTGGAACCGAACAAACCCACTCTGGACCGACCGAACCCACTTGGAACCGACTAGACCCACTTGGAACTGACCAGACCCACTCTGGACCGACCGGACTTACTTTGGACCGACCAGAAACCTGCACAGGTCCAATCCAAGTCTAATTTGGACCAAAACTTCGCTAATCAACTATCTCGACAAAATCTATTCCTCCAATTCATCAATTACAACCATAAACACATTATGAAATCACTAACAACATGAGTATGTCAATTTTCATCAAAATTATGCGAATTCACCAAAATCATGATAAATGAACATACGAACATAATTATGGATCTAACTCACATAAACCTATGAAATAATATAGAAATCATCAGTTTTAAGTTGTAAATTAGATCCTATGGTGATCCATATGAAATATGACTTACCATGATGTAGATCTAAGGAAAACAACTAGAAAATGATGACATTGAGATCATAGAACTCATATACTTCATTGAATCCATGTGAGAGATGCATATCACTCACCAATTCTCCAAAATAACTCAAAAACACCTAGATCTAGATCTAGACAGCGAAGAATTTGATCCAAACTCTTTAGTTTGATGGATTCTCCCTTGAAATGATGTAGATCTAGCTTCAAATGATATAGATCTTCGATTCTCTTACGTAGATCTAGAATTTTAATGGTGGAAAGGTGTAGGAGAATGAAGAAATGGAGGATCATAAGCTCCTCCAAATGAGAGAATGGAGAAAGTAAACTATTCTCCATGCCTCCTACCTTTTATTTATAGCTCCCGCCGACGCACAAATGGGCCTCCCCAAATCAGCCCATTATGCCTTACCAAACCTGAATAGCCAACTGTAAAACATTAAAACAACAATTCCTCTCAAACCGTTGAACTAAATCTTTACTATGACCACTCTATGGAAAGGGAACCATCATTTCCTTTACAATGGCACAAGTCTCAACACCTGATTCGACCTGAGTCAAAAGTTATGCCTTGTACAAGACTGACAGGGGTAAAATGGTCATAAAAAAATTTGGCAAAAATTATGGACATGTCTCACATCTCCATAAACAACATATTAAAATATGAGAATGACCCAACCCTTAGGAAATAAAATAAAAATATTTTACGATCCTCCGATACGTAAAATACGGGCTGTTACAAAAAATTCAAATGTCTCAAACCCTATCGAGTTATATATCGTTGGAAAGGTCCCAACGATACGAACTGACGGCAAGTGTTTGTTTTCCGAATAGTGCTCGGGTCAACGGGAAATCTCAGTCAAAACTGGAAAATTGTGAAATTAGGGTCAAATTCGGAGTTTTTGGATTCGTGCGTCGATTGGCGATGGATCTTAAATAAAAGTTGTAGTTCTCGATCATACGAATCCAACGACGGGTTTAATGTGATATATGGTGATCGAGATTGGTCGGATTCTCCAAAGCAAGTGTTGAAATCCGTGTTATTCATGGAGGCGGCGTGGGGTCCATAGTTGACCGGAGGCGGAGAGGCTGACAATGGAGATGTTGCTCGTTGAGAGCTTCGTAATGGCTATGGTTTCAGATCAAACGACGGTCGGAGCAAGGAGATATGGGTGGTCCAAGATAGGGCGTTGGTGTGTCTTTGCGTGTGGGTTACATGAGCTGGAAGATAAAAAGGATGGTGACATGGTGTGGCAAGTTAAATTATGGACAATTTTATTTTTATATTTATTTAATTTTCAATCGCCTTAACTTGAATAACTTTTGCGTACGAACTCAGATTGATGCACGGTTTGTTCCTTTGGGGTCGTATCGAAATTCCGAACAACATAGACCTAGTTTGGATGAATTCTGAGACTGTCAAATTTTAGACCTATATTTGGATTTCAAACGTGTTGGAAACCAAAGATGAGTGATTAAACACACTCACACTTAACTAAAACATTTGATTGTTAGTTAAATTAAAATCATGTTATGATATGATTGTATTGCTTCATGTTTGATAGTTTGAAATGCATATTTATGTTGATTTGCATTGATAGTTTAAATGATGTTTTATAATTCGATTTCCTTTGAATTTGAACTTTTAATTTTAAATTTTTTAAGTTAGAGGAATTTAGTTAATGTTGTAGATTGAGTTAAACCTTGAAATGGAACATGATTTGAATATATTGAAATTGAATTGTCTTATCCGCCTTTGAATTTATTTCAAATTAACTTGATTTAAAGTGATACATGAATTGTGAACTAAAGATTTATTATAAATTTAAATCATTCAAAATGAGAATTCTAATTGGAAACTTAACCATTTGAATTAAATTGATTGAGTTGAATTTAAAATAGAAGTTGACTCAAACTGAAAGATTGGAATTTAATCGAATTTATTTGAAATTGGAATGACTTCTGGTTTATATAAAATTTGAAGAAACAATTCTAAATCAGACTATAATATTTTAACCCATTATATAAACTATTTTTCTAAATAACTATTTTACTTTATAAAATGTTTATTTTAACTTATACATTAACTATTTTAATAAACTACTTTAGAAATCAACTATTTTTTTAAATCCTATTTTAAATTCAAAGTACTTATATACATAAACTTTTTGTATGCTAACATTTATTTTCAAACTATTTCAAATATATTTAAACTAGTTTAATATATAAACAAATTCAACTATTTTAAATATTTAATTTGTTCTAAATCAATATGATGTATATTACGTTTGGATATGAAATGGTTTTAAAGAAAAACATGATATTTTGCAATAAAGTACAAATCATTTGAAATATAAACGTCAAACCGGTGTAAAAAATGTAAACGTTTGGTTATGAAAGAGATCCGAATCGAATATTGTCATACTATCTACCGATACCGAAACCATTTTAACAATTGTGTACGTGGTGGATGAATCCAGAATGAAGTAGGATCGTTGACAAATGCTAGTGGAATGAAGTAAGAGAACGATGATGGATATCCTTGATCTTCAGAACATAATTAAAATGACCAAAACAGGAGCCATGGCCTGGCCAATGGGAGGTCGCTCCATCTATCGGACACACTTCTCCAATACCATATATATTACTTTGTGATTTGATTGGTGGCCACCCGTGATTTTTAGAGTGTTGTACGAGGTGGGCGGTAGTAGCTGCTATGTGTTACCACCAACCCGATCCCGCAATCCGGTGGAATGCTATCGTTGGGTACCCTCAGTGCCTTGTCATATTATCTTGATCGAGCCCCTACGATTTTGATTTGCATTATCCCTATGGAGTGCTCCCTGATAGCCCACCAATTTGGTGGAGTTCCTGTTCTGCATAGACTACAATGTTTATAAATGGTATAAGGGTAGAAGTGTAATCATGCTTACGCTATTTTGGTACTTTACTTTACTGAATAGACATTATTATAATAGTGTATTATATTACATAGTATCTAGTTTAACGGATCCTTAGAAGATGGAAATTTGTGTAACATCTCTTAAGTTACTGCAGTCACGATCACATTCGATATGAGATGGAATTAACATAAGCCTCTCTAACTCCCTGACACTCGTATTGTTACATGGTTTTGATTTGACTGGTATGAGAATATTTTAGTTCTGGTCCGAGTATTTTTGTCTTTTCATTTATGCTTGGGCCAACCTGAATTTCCAGTTAGCGAAGATTTTGTTATGAAGATGAAGACAGAGCTTGGTAGACATATTTATTACTATTATTCCGTTGCATTTATTGGTATGTTTTGTGATAGTTTAAATCTGTTAATTGTTGTAAAGTATAATCAAATGTATATTTTAACAGCTTCATGAACTGTTAGTTTTTTACTATATTTGACCTTCCGATGTGAGATTCTGTGGTTGTCTTTCTTCTTTCTTTTTTTTCTTATACAAATCCTAATAATCGTCTATATTTTAGATTTGTTTAAGTCGACATGTGAGAATTATTATCGGTTTGAGCGGTCAAAAATGTAAGTCGTTACAAAGGTTTTATTAGATATATTGGTGACCTTTTTTTATCTCTATAAGACTATTGTAATTAGGTCTATATCTCAATTTGTACATGACTTTAAATTCCAATAGATGAAATTATTGAAAAATCCTTTGTTGTTGAAAAGTATATTCCATTTTAAGATCTTCTTATTATACGTCCAATTTTCATCTTTTAAAACTAATGCATAAGTAGATCATGTTCAAGAGCTCATCCTAATATAGAACATGCAATATTTTCAACTGGGGATTTGCATAATAGGTCCTTATTCTAAAGTTATTGTATGAAAAATCAGTGTAATTATATAAATAAGGTCATCATTTTTTGAATTAGGAAACGCAAACTAGTTTGTAATTTATTCTAGAAAAAAGTGCAAGTTAACTTACGTTTTTTCAAAAAGTTTTATTTATAAATAATAACGGTTGTTACTTAAGTATAGTTCTAGTAAATAATTACAGTTTTTCACTATTATCGAATCTCATAGAATTTTATATTTTTTTAAAACTGCAAGTTTCCATGTATTTTCTATCATAAAAAGTACAAGGTGACTTGTATTTCCAATGTTTCAAAAATATGGATCTAATTTACAAAATTATTTATGAAGAGACTTTTCTTACAACAACATTAAAAACAGAGACTTGTAGCTTTTTCTTGCTTTCAATTAGTTGACTTGCTTCCTTTCTATTTTGTAGTTATTACTTCTTTCCTTTTTTAATAACAATAATAAAAGTATAAGTGTAGTCTTACTGTTGTACTTAATTTGGATTTTGCTTCCTCATCTCAATATTTATACTTACTTAACAATGATCAGATGTAACATCCTAGGTTTTTAGGTTAACTAGTTAAAAAGACATTAATTATTAAATAGTGAAAAGTGAAAAATGGAATTTTTACAAATGTTGAGGTTTGATTTAGAAACATATACCATTGGATTCATGGAGATTTTTCGGCTAATTTTTATACATAAAATTTTCCAATCGGTGTTCAAACCAAAAACTATTAACATTCGAATTTTCACTGTTGGAAATAGCTAAATATGCAATTAAGATAATAAGTTAAAATAAATTAATGTATGGCTAACACCGTCAAAGCTAATAGTTACTTATTTGAGGAATAAATGAGGCTGCTTTAACGTTAATTGAATCAATAACGTAACGTATAAAATTAAAGAGATAATCAAAGCGCATAGGAAGAATGGTCGACTGTGCATTCGACCTATATCCTAGGGGCGGGTGTTCGTCTTCTCCTGATTGTGGTTATTTGTTTATTTTGTGGCCTAGATCTTATTTTCTTTATTACTAAGAACGGTTAGCATTGATTTGAACATCTATAAATTAAGACATTGGGCTTCACTTCCAACTCATTATTATTTTCAATTGCAGAAGCTCTATCACTTTCTTTTCTCATCCAGAATTTCTAAACACACAGAAGTAGATATAGATTGCATATAAATTCTTTAGATAAGAAAAATGGGATGATGGAGAGTGGGAAAAGGGTTCAAATCACATTGCAATATTTTTTTTAGAGGAGATGGACATGCAGCATGAGGCTGGACAGCCGATTAGATAGCATAGAATGTAAAATTTATCCGATCAACAAGCTTGATCGGTAGCCAAAATAAAAGTTAGGGATTAAGGTACCATCCTATTAGTTTAAAGTAGCATAGCAGTAGCAAAAATATGTACATAAAAGTAAAACAACACAAACCTACAGTAGCATGCACGTTAGAAAAACATTCCATCCAGCCAACCAGCATTAGAGCTTCCCTGATCTTCTTCGTGTTGTGCTTCATTGCGGATAGTCAGTCTGAATGGAGCTGAGAGAGCAACACCTGAGCATGAACAAACCAAATATGTAATGCGCCTGCAAAGTCCCTCAAAGAAACATCTAGGTTTGCCAAAAATAGCAGCATTGCGTTCTTTCTAGATACACCACCAGTAAATCGATATAAAGTTATCCAGCAGTGCATTGGGAGGGTTGTATTGCTAGTGGTCGAAGAAAGAAGAGATCACTGGGCTAAAGATGAGAAGATGCGAGCTAGTGGTAGCTAGAATAGGATACGTGAAGTCACACCCCAAAAAAAGATGACGAGCCGTTTCATTCTCGAGCGAACAAAGTGCACAAGTAGGGGGTAGGGACGTGAAAACGGCACAACCTATCTCTGGTATTAATGCGAGCTATGACGAGACACCATTGAAAAAAGGGTATGCGAGGAGGAAACTTACATTTCCACAGCCTAGAGAAGGAGAAGAGACGACCATGATTATTCAGGAATTGGTAGCAAGAAGATACGGAGAAACCCTTATTAGGTGATAACGCCTAGAAGTAAGTATCATAAGCTTCATTAAGATGGATAAAAAGGATAATCTTGCAAAGCTTGAGGAAATCAGAAAGAGCGTGATGGCTGAGAAGGGTATTAGGACAGAAATAGAAGGGGCCAAGGGTGGAGGATTGGTGAACAGATATATCATGCGAGGTCAAGAGGTTAGAAAGGAAGAGGAGAGATAGAAAAAGAGGGAGTACATCATGCTAGATGTCAAGCCAGAAAAGGCAGTTTCTGCCATTGCATAACTTGACCTGAAAAAGGTTTTTGACACAAGGTAGGGTAGATAGGACAACAGACTAGAAAGGAGAGGGATTGAAAAGAGGTGGGAAGAGAAGGACCAGGTTCGGGTTGGATTGATAGTGCAAGTATACGATCCAGTCCTTCCATATGAAATGTCCAGGGGTGAGTGTCTTCTAGAGCCACTTTGAGAGAAGGGCTTAATTGAAGGAGCTCAGATCAGTTATACCTAAGCCTCCCTGATCACGATAAAAACATACTGAATGCCAAATAAGAAGACGCTTAAGCTTGTTGCCGTTCCATAAAAATGAGCTTCTGATGGAATCGAATCTACTAATAACCCAACACGACATTTTGTGAAAGGACAACCAGTAGGTGGCGATGGCAGACAGGACAGACTTAACTAGAACCAAGTGGCCTGCAAATGAGAGGGAGTCGGCTTTCCAAGAGGAGAGTCTGGTTTCAATTTTATCAATGAGGGGGAGCCAATTAGGTTTCTTAAGTTTGGTAGGTTGGAGAGGGATACCAAGGTATGTGACAGGGAAATGGGATAGGTTATAGTTAAGGAAGTTGGAAATGGAAGGTCCAAGATGGTCAGAGCCTCCGAGCATGATGATGGAGCTCTTATGGAAGTTGATAGATAAGCCGGAGACTAGTTCAAAGGTGTAGAGGAGGAGTTTAAGGCAATGAAGGTGGGACGGATCGGGAAAGGAGAAAAGAATAGTGTCATCAGTGAATTGTAGACTGGAAATCATCTGATTAGATACCGGATGCTTAATTCCTTCGAATAGATGATTTTGGTGGCAAGTTTGATCATACGATTAAAAACATCTGCAATGAGTACAAATAAGAGGGGAGAGAGTGGATCGCCTTGTCTTAGACCACGAGATGAATTAAAGAGATTTCCTCTTTCACCATTAACACAAATTGAAGAGCAGCTAGTCTGGAGTATGCACCTAATCCATTCACGCCATTTTGGTGAAAAACCTGTATTGGCCATTAGTTGAAGAATAAAACTCTAGTGCACAGAACCAAATGCTTTTGAGAAGTCAAGTTTTAAAAGAACACCAGGGGTATAGATAAAGTGAAAATAAGAAATTACTTCTTGAGTAGCCGCCACACAATCCAAGATATTCCGACCCATGATAAAGGCTGATTATTCAAAACCAACTAGTGATGAGATAATCGGTTGTAGTCTGTTAGCTAGGATTTTTGTAATGATTTTATATGTAGTATTTAGGAGGCTAATGGGACGGAATAAAGATAAAGAGGTGGAGCCAGCATACTTGGGGAGGAGAACAATATTTGCATAATTCAGGCGGGAGATGCTCATAGGGTTATCATGGAATTCATTACACATCTTGATAATATCATGTTTAACAACAGGCAAAAATCTTTTGAAGAAGAATGGGCCAAAACCATCTGGGCCAGGGGAATTATTGTCCGCCATATTATTAAAGGCATTCCAAATTTCTTCTTTAGTGAATAGTTGATCTATCAGCTGTTGGGGGGATCAGGATATAAGAGGTGCCAATCAATATCTGGGAGAGGGGGGACTGCTTACCGAGGAGATTACGGTAATATTCAGAAAAAAGCCGGAGAATGTCAGAGTGATTAGAGTAAGTGGTATCAGTGTGAACAATCTCAGAAATGTACAGGGAACATTTGTGGCTATTGGCGAGACGGTGAAAGTACGCAGTGTTCTTGTCTCCTTCCTCAATCCATTTCGCTTTAGATCTTTTCTTCCAACCGATCTCTTCTTGTTTGATAAGTCTGTCTAATTCTTCTTCTAGGTCCTTGAGTTCTCTTAGCTCCATAGTTGTTAAAGGACGGATTTCCTCCAATATATTTATTCTTAAAATCATGTCTTCCTGAATTGCTTCCATCCTTTCTTTAAGAGATTCCTAGATGTTCTTTGCCTATGGCCTAATCAATTTTCTCAAAGATCTAAGTTTTAGGACCACTCTCTCAGCAGCGGATCTACTATCAGTTTGATGGGACCAGACCAGTTTGATAAAATGCTCGAAATTAGGTTCAAGCAACCATAAACGTTCAAATCTGAAGGGTCGTTTTGGAGTGGAGAGGGAACCAGAGTCAAGGAGGAGGGGACAATGGCCAGAGATGATTATGGCAAGGCCATTAACCAAAGAGAGCAAGTGCAAATCCTCCCAGGCTGAGTTGAAGAGGAAACGATATAATTTGGCCAATGAAGGGTTAGGTCTTCTGCTTGACCATGTGAAGAGTCAGTTGCAAATCGGAGGATCAATGAGAGAACAAGCATTGATGATGGAGTTGAAGGAAAGGGTATCCTGGGAGAGTTGGCCATGGTTTCTTTTTAGAGTGGTCCTTGTAGTATTAAAATCGCCTCCAATAATCCAAGGACCATTCACTTGAGATGCAAAGTCAATCCAACTTTGCCACAAAGCCATTCTTTGTTGCAGACTGTAGATATTGGTAATGTAATATATAGTGTTAGAAGGGAGATGTTTGAGTGAGACGTGAAGAGAAGATGGGGTGAGAAAGGATTGTTGATGCACCCATATAGATTCATTCCATGCAGTAATAATACCACCTTTTGATCTGTCTGCATTGATATTCGCCCATCCAGTTAAAAAAGGGCCACCTAGTTGTCTGATTAATCTAGGCTCAGGATTACTAATTTTGGTTTCCGGAAGAAGAGGATATCGATTCTGTGAGGAGATAAGACGAGGTTTATTGAGCGACTTTTAGATGGGACACCCAGCCCATGTACATTCCAAATGACAATCTTCATTGAGGGGGATTGGAGTGCTCAAATTCTAGGGTTTGCATGACGGTGTAGTGTTCATCACGCAAAGTAACTTCCATGCAGCGTGTTAATTTTTTATTCATGCTTTTATTAGCAGAAGAAAAGTCTGCTGGTTCAAAAAAAGTACCTGATGCTCCTGGAAATGAATTAGCCTTGTTGTTCCCTGACCATTATCTTCACAAGTCTAGGCTCCGCTGATCTGTTTACTGGAGTGGCTGGCGAGTCTGGTTGCAGTGGCGGCATATACTCTTCCTGAAAATCAAAATTATGCATAAGCCGTTGGGGAGATTCCGGCCATTCCCTCCATCCTGCCTTTGGACGAATAACTTCAATGGACTTGTCACATAAAGCCTCTCTCAACTGAGATAAACGATATTTTGGCTCATAACCCATGACATCAAATCGATCGCTAGAATTTAGGTCCTGAAGGTCTTCACTATACACCCTCTGATCAAGAAAATTCAACTCTTTCTCTTCAAAGCATATTAGAATTTCTTCTGGTTTTCTGGTTTGGTGAGAATGATCTCAACGGTTCACTTTCAAGTAATACTCGTAATTGTTAATATGTGCAACAAAAGCAGTTTGATTTTCTACTCCCGTATAGAAGTGCATTTTCACAAATAAATAACGATGACCAATAAAGGAATGCTCACAAGTGTCTAACTCAATTACTCTACCCACTGCTTTTAGTGCTTCGCTTACAGCTTCAAAATTCTCTCTTAGAAATTCAAGGAAACCTTCAACCCTAGCCCAGGATACGGGATTGAAGTTTGGTCTTAGATCATCTTCATAATCATCCAAGGGCGTAGAACTACCTTTCCACCAAAGCATCTTGCTGATTTAGACAGCGAGCCCAATTGCATAGCTTGAACGTAAGTTGCATGAGTGGGAGTGCAGAATAGGAAACCCTTGTTATTCATAATCCACCCTGCCTAGTCATCCCTCTCGAAATGACGAGCAAGTAAGGAGCGAACTTGATTAAGCATCCAATGACCCAAGACGATCTCTGCTGTAAAGTAAAACGATCTGTCCGCCATTTTGTATTTTTTAGAAGGAAAAGGTTAAGTTTGGGTTTTGGAGAATGACGTGGGGAAGGTGTAATAATAGTTTTGGCAGGAGGTTGAGGTGACATGTAATTAGTGTTGATTTTATTGAGGGATTTCAGGACACACAACGCATCGTTTCGACCTGAAGAATACGTACGGGCGTTGTGTTTTTGCAGATAATCAGTGGATTTTTTCTTGGAACAATGTGTGCCTGCATGGCACAAGAGATAACAATAATAGCATATTTTTAGATTCCTACATTCTCTTGCCATGTGTCCTCTGTCTGCACACTTCAGACAACGTCGATTCTTCTTCAGGTACTCAATAATATGTTTGCAAGATTCAAATTTTGGAAGGACAATACTATAGGCTTTAGGTTTAGACGGCGGAGGCAGAGATGGCGAGGCAGCGACTTGAGCATAAGAACAATATGGGACTGACACCGATATATGAGGTTGAGAAGATGATGGAGGGGCATTTTGAGGTCGTGAGGGTTGGTTAGCTTGCGATGACGTCGGCGGAGGTGGATTCGATGGAGGAGGAGGAGGAGGAACGGGTATCGGTTTGGGTTGGCATGGCAAAACGGTCCGGTAGAGGTTGGGAACGAAGGAAATTAGTGGCAGAGGTAAGGGAGGAGTGGAAGGAGTGGGTAGCAAGGCTTCCATGGATATATAAATCACGTTGCAATATTAAAAGGGAAACTTTAAGATCTAGATCTAATTGAAAAATGTAAATTTAAAGCTCTTCTATTTAATTTAATTTCTAATAGATCTGTATAAATGATTATTAGGGTCGCATCCCTAAAATGTAATTTAATTCGAAGCGGCTTCTAGTGTAACTTTCAATGTAGAATGGGTCCTTATTATACTGTCGCAACACATTTCCATATTTTTTGCGTTGATACTTAAAAAAATATGAAATAAATAAATATCAATGGAAGATTACTAGTAAAAAAAGTTACAGAAATGTCTGCACTTATTGTAAATAAGTGTGTACATATCTGCAAATATTCAGATAGTGTACTGCAAGTAATAAAAAAAGGAAAAATACGTTCAGAAATGTCTGCACTTATTGTGAATAAATGCAGACATATCTGCAACTATTCTACATTATATTGTAGGCATGTCTCAATGTACAATAAAACTGGAACATGCTTGCAATTTTTCTGTATAGTTGCTTCTTTTTCTGTAATTCTACTGGAAGTGATATATTTTTCATTTGGCAATCTTCATCATTTTTGATGATTCTTATGCAATAATATGATGTTTGAATAAGTGTAGGTATTGAATTTGTATGTTTGAAGCAATTAGCAAAAATTACATAAAAGTGTATAATATTTTGATAAAGCTGCTGCGATGTTAGCAGTTTTTGAAAAACTGCAGATTTTTCTCATTTTCGCCAATGAGTATATTTTTTGTTTTTGAAGCGTTTTTTGTAATTTTCTTACATGGATACTAAAAGGATTATATATTGAATTCAGTTTTCAAGTTTGGTAATATTTTACATTGATTTTTAATGTTTATGATGATTTTCAAAAAATAAAGACCTAATTTACAAGTTTTAAGATAGCAAGTTTTTGTGTATTTTGAAACTTAGCAGGAATCTTAGCCGAACTGTATATTTTTATAAATTGTTATGTCTGGATTTGAATAAGGAGTTAAAAGTGAGGAATACAGATAACATAGTTTTGATATGGATTAGATCTAAAGGTTTGAAGTGCTAATTATACGCGAACAAAAATATTATATGATTTTGCATAATATATTAATTCATATTGTTGCTGATCTATATCTATCTGTCAAAAAATAATAATTCAAACTGTAATTGAATGGCTATTGAAGGGTGCAAGTTTTAGATCTGTTCTGTTACATTATTTAATTGAAAGTCTGTAATAATTATGAAAATGCTTCCAATTAACAAACTTACGTCTGATTAGCTAAAGCTTAATGAATTAAGATTTATCCTAATTTGATGTTAATGAATAAGATTTTAATGTAAATTTAAAAAGAGCTTTTGGGATTTTAGTTTACTAGAATATAAATTGTTGTAGGTGGATTTTCATATATTGTTTAGTTTAAACTATACAAAAGTGTGATGTTTGAAATGGTAATAAATAAAATAGTATACAAAATAAAGATAATTACTATATTTTTATTATCTATTTCGGTAAATAAAAATGAAAGTTTCTTGTAATTACAAATCTCGCATAAGCATAAAGCACCTTTTCTTAATAAGATATTGGAATTTGTTGCGCAACTAAAAGGCTAACAAAATGAAAACTAATGGGAAAAGAAAAATTTGTAAGTTAGAAAAGAAAGAATAAGAAATAGGAATAGAAAAACAAGACTGAACTTGTTTACTAAAATAACAACAGTATAAATGAATGAATATAAGATCCAAAATGAGAAATGGAATTGTAATAACATTAGTTTTCTGCAGTAAAAATAGTATTGATGACTGAAAATATAAAATGGTAAATAAATTAGATAAAATAAAAAATAGACCCATAGTGTAACGATCTGCATTTTTAAGACATAATTAAGAAATATTATTTTCATATGAAGTCGTATGATTCTATGATTTTGGGAATGGCTAATAAGTACATTTCTCACATACCGAATTTTTGTCAAATTTTTCAATGATTAATTTTCCCTTGATAAAATCTTATTTCATTCATATTCACTATTCCTTGAAGCTTGATCTCCCCCCAGATGAACCATATAGCCAAAAGAAACCATGAACCAGAAAAGAAGAGCTTTCCCGCTTATGAATAAATATTTCGTAGTAGCCTCATTAGACAGTACATCTCTCTTGGTATATCCACATAATAGATAGGAACATAAATTAAAACATTCTGGAGCTACAAAGATATTTATTAAATCGTTAGCACCACATAAAAACATTTCTCCTAGAGTAGCTGTTAATACAAATAACAGAAACTCTATTATAGCCATTTCTTTACATTCAATGTAACACTCTGTAATTTTAACGACATAAAGATGATAAACTAAAGAATACTTAATTAAAAATTAAGTGAAACGGACTATGCCATTGCGTTCGTCTTGGAATTCTGCTTGATATAAACTCCGAGTTTGCGTAAAACGGACATCGTATGAAGAAGATATTAAGGTTTGAAGTTTACACATATACAAGCTAATTATATATAAAATAAACATTTCAGAAATTCAAAATCATTTCAAATCAGTTCGAATTCGTAGGCGGGACAACGCGGGAACCAGAACCGCTGGGGGTCGACCCCTACCCTAGGAGTGTCGATCCATGGGTCGACAAAAAAAAAGGGGTGTCGACAACCCCAGATCCGAGCCTGGTACATTTCTGCGTATGTAGACTTGTTTTCTGATCAGACTCGTGAACCCTAGGATATAAATAAGACCCCATTCTCATTGTTTTATTCATTCTAAACTAACGAAAAACTAAATGTTGCCTCTGCCTAGATAGAAAATAGCATACTCTTCTTCTGCAATCAAGTTATTCAGATTTAGAGACCTATTCTACAACATCTGCAATTATTCTTCTGTTCTTAGATCCAATCACAGTGAGTCTATGTTATTTTTAGATATGAATACTTAAAAGTAAATCTTGACATGATATGAATTGGATCTAAGCCTGTGATTAATTGAATCATATCAGATCTGCCATAACCTGAGTATCTAAGTTATTTTGACATGACTATGAATTGGATATAGGCCTATGCCTATTTATCATGTTAGATCTGCCATTTTTGTACACCTAGTTCACTGATTAGATCTCATCATGCCTGTTTATGATCATGACACTATGCCTAATCAGTTATATTATCACATGTTCATCAGATCTGTTCCTTTATGCATGTCTTGTCATTTTGCCTAACATTTGTAGATATGGTTGTGCATCTTGTTTGTATCGGGGTTGGCACTTTAGGAAGTGATACATCCTACTGTGGGGCGAGCACAGGGTATCTACGAGGGTTAGGGAGCCGATCGATTGGGGTAGTAATTAGGGTACATCTAGTCACGTCTATTTAGGAGCCCGTTTTTATCGTTTGCGGATAACACCCATCAGTTCTGTTGGACTAACTGTTATTATATGGGGTTAAAACCTCTCACTAGAAGTACACCTAAGTCTACTATCTTATACTGGTTGGGATCATCATGTTACAGTTATACTAGTATTGGTGTAGAGAAAAGTAGTAGAGGAGCGCATTGCACATTCTGTTCAGTTTGTCCTGTTTACCTTGTCATACCTGCCTTATATGATATATCTTCCTTATCCAGTTTATATGCCTGTCATGATACTTTTACTTATTTATATGCTAAAAGTAACTAGACTCGCCAGACTTTATGTCTGACCTATTTTGTTTCCTCTTCTTTCTCTTCCGTTTCCCCCCCGGTTCTCAGGGTGGGAATACTCAAGCTTGATCTGGATTCTTCTTTCATTCGCTTGGAGCTGCTAGATCTACTGCTTTGATTTTGTACTTTCTTTACTATGGCTATATGTATGGGGAACTATGCTTCTTTTATTATTGTACTCTGATGATTTTAGTACAAGACGGAAGTTTAATGTTTATGTATTGGGTTTCATGTATTTCAGACTTATGATGTAAATATGTTTTGAACCACGATGTTTTATGATAAATAAAGTTTTAAAATTCCGCTGCTATTTTACATCTGTCTTGTAATGCTTCTGTTTACCTTTAACGCTTCAAGAAACTTAATGCATTCTCTTAATGAGTGAAATTAACGGATGTGGGGTGTCACACTTGGTATCAGAGCTGAAGGTTACCAAATCGGATAAATGATTTTGAATTTTTTTTAAAGGTTTTAAAAGAAAGCATTTTCAAAAGAAAAGTCTGTTTTGAAAAACATATTCCCCAAAGCCATACGTAATATCTTTCGATTCTCTGTTTGAATCCCTTTTCATTTTCTTTTCAGCATGTATGGTAAACCTAACATTCCTGAGGGCATCACGATACCAGGCTGGTTCCGTGGGTATCTAGAGGCCACGACGCCTGCCGGTGTTCAAGTAGATGTTCCTCCCCCAGCTGCAGCCAATAGTCCTCCTCCTTCTCCTACGCGTGCTGATGATTTCTCTAGGATATGCGAAGATTTTCGTGCTATGGGTGGGAAGCCATTCAAAGGAACTGAGACTTTCGTGGAGGCAAGGAATTGGCTTAAAGAAACGGAGGATTTGTTTGGGATTTTTGAAGTTGATGATCGTAGGAAGATTCAGTTAGATGCTTAGCTGCTGAAAGACAAGGCCTTGTTTTGGTGGGAAGTGACATATGCAGGACGTCCAGTGGAGACTTGGGATGATTTCCGACAGAGATTCGAAATGAAGTTTCTTTCTCAAACCGAGAAAAGTATGCAAATGGAAAGATTTTTGGCGCTTAAGCAAGGGAGCATGAATGTTAGAGAATATGTTAATAAGTTTAATCAATTGGCGAGGTTGGGTTTGGAGCTAGTGGATACCCCGCACAAGAAGGCTTTGAGATTTGCTAAAGGATTGAATGAACCCCTTCATGGGTTAGCTATGTCTCATATTCCGATGGTAGCAACTTTTGAGAACCTTATTGATATGACATTGATGCATGAGGAGGATAAAGGTGAAAGAAAGAACGCTTGTTTTCATTGTAGAGAGGTCAGACACTTTTCTAAGGAGTTCCCGAAGAAGCAAGGACATGGTCAAAGGACAGGATCTTCTGGAGGGCAGGTGCATGCTCTCGTGGCTAGTGTGCTGGATAGAGGTACGAAAGTTCTGTTGAAGGTCTGATTTCTCTTTCCAATCATCCAATTAGAACTATTTTTGATTCTGGCACTTTGCATTCTTTTATATCTGATTCTGTGGTTGAGTCTCTGCACCTTAGTACTAGTATGGTTTTGGATCCCGTTGTTGTCTCAAACCCCATTGGGGGTACGACTCATCTGTCTATGATTTGGGTTTGAGAATATCTGTGTTAGGCGTCGAGTTTGAGTGCGATGCATATGTGTTTGGGTTCATGGGCTATGGTTTGATTCTAGGGATGGATTGGCTTGCCATGTATGGTGCCATTCTAGATTGTGAGGGGTGGGTTGTTAGATTTTTGACCTGCTATGGGAGGACCCTCTAGATTTCTTGTGACCCTAAGGGGTCTATCATGCTTAGTTTCCTAGAGTCGCTTGATGCATCTATCGATGATCTATGATCCATACCAGTAGTCTGTGAGTATCCTGAAATTTTAGAGGAGGTTAGGGGCTTACCTCCAAGGCGCGAGATTGACTTGTGTATATACTTGGTGGACAATGCAAATCCAGTTGCATTGCCTGTACTCCACATGGCTCCAAGGGAAAGGAGGGAGCTTAGCAAGCAAGTAGGGGAGCTACTTGAGATAGGGTTTATTATGCGAAGCATATCTGAATGGGGTGCTACGGTGGTGTTCGCTACTACGGTGGATGGCTCGCTTCGCTTATGTGTGGATTATAGAGAGTTGAATAAGCTCAATAAGAAGAACATGTACCCACTTCCGAGGACAGATGATCTGTTTGACCAGCTTGTTGGTGCATCTGTTTTCTCTCAGTTAGACTTGGCCATGGGGTTTCATCAGTTGAGTGTGGCTGAAGACAATATAGACAAGATCGCTTTTAGAACTCCAGATGGTTTCTTCGAGTGGCTCGTTATGCCTTTTGGGTTGACGAATGCACACGCCTATTTTGTTGATATGATGAGTAGGGTATTCCGGGAGTTTCTAAATAATTTCGTTGTGGTCTTCATTGATGATATCTTGATGTTCTCGAAGAGTGAGGAAGAGCATGCCCAACATTTAAGGGAGGTTTTGAAAACTCTTCGTGCGCATCAGCTTAAGGCGAAGTTCTCCAAATGTCATTTTTGGAGAAAAGAAGTTAAATTTCTAGGGCATGTGGTTTTTAAAGATGGGATAGCAGTAGATCCCGCAAACATAGTTGCAGTTCAAGATTGGCAGATCCCAAAGAATGCAATGGAGGTGAGGAGTTTTCTTGGATTAGCGGACTATTATAGGAAGTTCATTAAGGACTTCGCAAAGATATCATCCCCACTTACTAGGCTGACAAAGAAGAATCTGACATTTTCATGAGATGTAGATTGTGACGACGCTTTCCAGCGATTGAAGAGGGATCTGACAACAGCTCCAGTCTTGACCTAGCCCAATGGGAACAAAGTGTTCACAGTGTACACTGATGCATGTGGTACAGGGCTTGGTGTAGTTCTGATGCAAGAGGGAAGGGTAGTATGTTATGGAAGAAGACAGCTAAGGGTTCATGAGAAGAATTACCCTACCCATGACTTAGAGTTAGCTGCCATAGTATTTGCATTTAAGACATGGCGCCATTATCAACTTGGGGAGAAGTTTGAGTTGTACACCGATCATAAATCTCTCAAGTACTTGTTCTTGCAAAAGGATCTCAATCTAAGGTAGCAAAGATGGATGGAGTTCCTAGCATCCTATGACTTCGAGATTGCTTATACCCCTCGTTTGCGGAGAGGAAAAGCTTGGAGTTCATATCAACATTTGATTTCAAACCCTCCACCGAGTTTACACCTGGTCTATTGGCATCATTAGAGATACGACCTACTCTGTTGGATCAGATAGGGACTTCGTAGCGTGAGGACCCACACTAGTAGATATCTTGGAGAGACTCGGTAAATGGGAGACTTCTAGTCACCTCAGTAGATATTCCATAGATGATAGAGGGTGGTTGCGACGAGATGGAAGGCTTTGTGTTCCCCGTATTGGGAGCCTGTTAGAGACAGTCCTTGAGGAAGCCCACCATTCCAAGATGACCATACATCCAGGTGGTGATAAGATGTACAGAGATATGAATAGGGTTTTCTTTTGGGCTAGTATGAGGAAGGATGTGGCGGAATTTATTTCTCAATGTTTGATTTACCAACAAGTCAAGGCCGAGCAAAAGAAGCCCGGTGGTTTACTTCATCCTTTGGTGGTCCCACAGTGGAAGTGGAGAGTGTCTCTATGGATTTCATCGATGGTTTTCCTTGATCAAAGAAAGGCAACACCAGCATTTGGGTTATAGTAGACAGACTTACTAAGAGCGCTCATTTCATTCCAGTAAAGAGTAAGAGGACGACGACATGGTTGGTAGCAATTTACGTTCGTGAGATAGTCCGTCTTCATGGAGTACTTTCCAGTATCGTAAGTGATCATAACCCCATTTTCACTTGTGAATTTTGGAGGAGCTTGCAAGAAGCATTAGGTACACAGTTGTGTTCGAGCACCACTTATCATCCTCAGACAGATGGAAAGAGTGAACAGAGTTCTTGAGGATCTTCTATGGCTGTGTATCCTAGACTTCGGAAGGACTTGGGAAGAGCATCTTCCTTTAGTGGAGTTCGCCTGCAACAACAATTATCAGGCTAGTATTGGCATGGCACCCTTCGAGCATTATACGGGTGACCCTATAGATCACCGACTTGTTGGTAGGAATCTACAGAAAGACTTCTACTTGGACTAGATATGGTTAGAGAGACTTCAAAAAAGATTGACCTTATCCACAGATGCATGAAGGTAGCTCAGGATAGGCAAAAGTCCTACGCAGATAAGAGAAGGACTGATATTGAGTTTGAGATGGAAAACATGGTTTTCATCAAGGTATCACCTTTGAGGAATGTGGTTCGCTTTGGATCTGTAGGGAAATTGGCACCAAGATTTGTAGGGCCATTTCCCATAACAGAAAGGATTGGCCAAATGTCCTATAGAGTAAAGCTACCAGAGAGACTATCCGACGTTCATGATTTTTTCCACATTTCTCATTTACGGAAGTGTTTGCATGATACCGCAGAAGTAGTTGAGCCGAGTATACTGGAGAAAGTAAAGGTAGAACGGGAGGTGACAGTTAGACGAGTTCCAACCCATATTCTTGGATCAGAGGTTAAGAAGCTACGCAACAGAGAAGTCAAGTTGATGAAAGTTCAATGGGGAGATAACCAAGAGGATGCAACTTGGGAGACCGAAGATAAGATTTGCGCTTCGTACCCTTTTCTTTTCAAGGGTATATTCTTAACTTCCTTTCCAAAGCTTTCATTAATGCTTGTTTGTATCATTTAAGTATATCCTATCTATCGAATCTTCGAACTTTAGGTAGGAATCCCATGGATGTAAACATGTGTTTGAGACATGTTACGTTTGATGGATGCAAGTGATTACTAGTGGTTGCTCGTGGATGCATATACACACACATTAGGCACTAGATTGGCTCAATCACTCAGCATATGGATGTGTGTGCATTTTTTTCTTTTAATGGATGAAAGTGGGTGTATCATCATATGGATGTTGCATTTGGATGAATGATTGCGCACGCATATAGAACTTACATGTTATAATAGGATTGTTTGCATACATGTTGGATTCATGTCACTAACATACATTGCATTAAGGAGGTCGACTGAATCAGTAGACCGCCTGATCTTTCGCTATAGTGTAGGGACATATACACACACTTTTGCATATGTTCATACAAGCATTAGAAAACTTGTAAGGACAATGGATGTCTGTGATTAGTGGATGAGTAGATGGATGATGGATGTTAGGATATACATTCTTCTTAACTTAGAGATTTCGGGGACGAAATCCTTTAAGTATGGGAGATTGTAACACCCTGTAATTTTAATGACACTAAAGATGATAAACTAAAGAATACTTAATTAAATATTCAGAATTATGTGAAAAGGACTGTGCCATTGTGTTCTTCTCGGAATTCTGCTTGAGATAGACTCCGAGTTAGTGTAAAACAGACATCTTATGAAGAAGATATTAAGGTTTAAAGTTTACACATATATAAGCTAATTATATATAAAATAAACATTTCAGAAATTCAAAATCAGTTCAAATCAGTTTGAATTCGTACGCGGGACAACGCGGGAACCAGGCCCGTTGGGGGTCGCCCTCTACCCTAGGGATGTCGACCCATGGGTCAATACCATAAAGGGGGTGTCGACACCCGTGTCAACACCCAGGTCGACACCCCCAGATCCAAGCGTAGTACATTTCTGCGTATGTAGACTTGTTTTCTGACCAAATTCGTGAACCCTAGGCTATAAATAAGACCCCATTCTCATTGTTTTATTAATTCTAAAACAATGGAGAACTAGATGCTGCCTCTGCCTAGATTGAAAATAGCCTATTCTTCTTCTACAATCAAGTTATTCAGATTTAGAGACCTATTCTACAACATCTGCAATTATTCTTCTGTTCTTAGATCCAATCACAGTGAGTCTATGTTATTTTTAGATATGAATACTTAAAAGTTAATCTTGACATGATATGAATTGGATCTAAGCCTGTGATTAATTTAATCATAACATATCTACCATAACCTGAGTATCTAAGTTATGTTGACATGACTATGAATTGGATCTTGGCCTATGCCTATTTATCATGTTAGATCTGCCATTTTTGTACATCTAATTCACTGATTAGATCTCATCATGTCTGTTTATGATCATGACACTATGCCTAATAAGTTATATTATCACATGTTCATCAGATCTGTTCCTTTATGCCTATCTTGTCATTTTGCCTAACTTTGTCACTATATGTTTATTAGTTTCTATGCCTATTTTTTCCATCGTATGTCAATCTTGTTATTATGATTGTTTATGTTCTCTTTCCTTCTTCATTTCCCTTTTTATTTTATAGCCAGGCTACCTTCGAGCCTAGGCATACCACTGAAATATGCGAACGCGTGAAATTGGGAACGAGGGGAAAACATTAGAATTGGGGCATAACTTATATTGGGAAATTTGGGCATAACTTGAATTAAATATATGTATATGAATTTGGGGCATAAACCAAACTGTGATTAAAGATCCTAATTTTGGGCATATGGTACATGATGAATATGACTTGGAAAAGGGCTATGAAAACCTATAATGAAATAGGGATAATTGTTAAATAAAGAATGAAATGCCTAGAATTACTGTAATAAGAAACTGTAACCGCGCTTAGATACGAGGTTAGATTACACTTGTGGTAAAAGTCTACCCGGACCCGCCCTACATATCCAGCGACCACAAGTGGTGAATCTAATGTGAGGGTTCTAAGTGTATAAACATGTAACGTGCCAAGACACGAGGTTAAGTATGACTTATGGAGGAAGTCTGCCCGGACCCAACGGACATATCCAGCATCCACAAGTTGTAGGATTAATGTGGGAGGTGTAGCGCATTATAACCATAAATGGGAATGATGATGAACTTGTAATACTTAACTTGTTTTGATCCTTAAGGATTACATGAACCTGTTAACTTGAGTAGGGGATAAGTAAACTTGCTTGAATCAGTGGGAGGGTTAAGTAAATCTTGGGTTGGTGGGTAATATTTGTATATATAGGTCACAAACTTAACCTGTTAGGGTTATGCAATCTTCTTTAACCGGTAGGCAACCTATGGAAAACCTAGTAGTGGGGATACAAGCTTAGGGGGAAGCTTGTATCATCTTGTATGTGGGACCTATATCAGTCAGTAACCTATATCGGTACCAAACGTGAAACCCCGAACTAGGTCGGGGTCAGGACACACTTACTGAGCTGGTTGTAAGAGGTCACTTGAAAGGAGGTGTGGGCGGTGCATTCCGACGGGGTCTTGTGCTTGCTTGGGTCCGGACTAAGGAGGATTAAGATGTCGTGACAACTGTAGATATGGTTGTGCATCTTGTTTGTATCAGGGTTGCCACTTTAGGAAGTGATACATCCTACTGTGGGGCTAGCACAGGGTATCTACGAGGGTTAGGGAGCTGATCGATTAGGGTAGTAATTAGGGTACATCTAGTCACGTCTATTTAGGAGCCCGTTATTATCGTTTGGGGATAACACCCATCAGTTCTGTTGGAATAACTGTTATTATACGGGGTTAAAACCTCTCACTAGAAGTGCACCTAAGTCTACCATCTTATACTGGTTGGGATCATCATGTTACAACTATACTAGTATTGGTGTAGAGAAAAGTAGTAGAGGAGCGCATTGCACATTATGTTCAGTTTATCCTGTTTACCTTGTCATACGTGCCTTATATGATATATCTCTCTTATCCGGTTTATATGCCTATCATGATACTTTTACTTATTTATATGCTAAAAGTAACTAGACTAGCCAGACTTTATGTCTGAACTATTTTTGTTTCCTCTTCTTTCTCTTCCGTTTCCCACCAGGTTCTCAGGGTGGGAATACTCAAGCTTGATTAGGGTTCTTCTTTCATTCTTCTTGGAGCTGCTAGATGTACTTCTTTGATTCTGTACTTTCTTTACTATGGCTATATGTATGGGGAACTATGCTTCTTTTATTATTGTACTCTGATGATTTTAGTACAAGACAAAAGTTTAAAGTTGATGTATTGGGTTTTATTTATTTCAGACTTATGACATAACTATGTTTTGAACCACGATGTTTTATGATAAATAAAGCTTTAAAATTCCACTGCTATTTTACATCTGTCTTATAATGCTTTTGTTTCTGTTTACCTTTAACGCTTCACGAAACTTAATGCATTCTCTTAATGAGAGACATTAACGGACGTGGGGTGTCACATTCAATGTACTCTGTGGATAAAGAAATACATAGAGTTGAACATAGTAAAATTAGAAATTGAAAGATTTCGTTGAAATTGTTCATTTGGAAATTTCTCGAAAAGCTAAACTTTTAACTGCATTGGATTTTGGATCTTAACCACTTCAATTGGATCGGGGAGACGATTTCCCTTTCCGTAGAGTGGATTTGTGTTTAAAACAGACTAACCATTAGAGAGTTGTGTTTATTTAGAGGATTTTTAAATTTTAAACAACATGATTCATTAATTAAGGGTCGTTAACATTTGGGCTCATTTTTAATTCGGATTAAGAGAGAAAGAGGCTGAATAGTGAAATAGGTTTCTATACCCTCACTTCCCTTATTTTTCTTCTTCCCAAAACCTTCCCAACCTCCATTAAAAATATTGTCTTCAGATTTACATCCAAAACTATAAAATCTCAACTAAACTAACAAATTAATAGAGATCATTTAGGTCTACACCTAGAAAGGAAGACCTATTGCATTGGAGGGGAATAATCTATTTTGTTGATTATTCCGTCTTAGATCTAAAAGGATATCTCGAATCTAAAATTGTAGGCAAAGGTGAGTGGTTTAATTTCTTATCTACTAATTATGATATTCTTAAATTTAAGAATCCTTTTAAAATATAAATTATTACCTGCTGAAAATCTATTTATTCTTAGAATCATATGATTATACACTATTGCAAATAAGTCCTAGATTCCTATCCTGGATCTTAACATCTAAACGTATGTAAATTGATTGATTGGATGTATGCACTTTTTCACATTATTCTTATGTCTCGATCTTAAATCTAAACATTCAAAATTTATGAGAAACGGATGGATTGATTGTTTGTTTTATTCTTTATATAATTATATGCATGATTTCTCTTTGATTTGATATGTGAAAAATGGCAAAACGATGACTTAGATTTAGGATTGAATTAGGATTTTTGCTAAAAAAACCTAAAATTCAATAGTGCACAAATTTGCATGCAAATTTGAAGAGGCCTTAGGATGTCTAGATGTTGCACTTTAAATTTCAAGTCATTTGGAGCTTGTGTTCTCGAGTTATGGCCTTGGGAATTCTGGATCGATGTGAAGTGTTTGTCTCATATGGGCATGGAGCGTTTGCCTCGTATCGGCATGAAGTGTTTGCTAGGATCAACATGTAGTGTTTGGCTTTGGATTGGAACGGTCCCTTGAATTTGGATTGGCATAGGGTTTTCGGCTTTAGACTGACATGGGCTCAGAGCTTCGCATCGGGTAGGAAAGTGGCAGGGATCAGATCGACAATGGTCTTTAGGACCGAATTATGCGTAAGCAAAGGATTGGAATTCATGCGTTGCGCACACCAAACATGACCGGGTTGGCTACCGAACCCATGAATGAGATTGGCAAAGATATGAAACTCTCTTGGTATCTAGTCTTGCGACCCCTGGGGGAGGTAATGCGGTCCACGGGAGCTCAGTGGTGTAGCTTTGTTCATTGCTTATGGCATAACAGTTCATTTGATAACCTGTTTTGATGATGATTATACTTTTTAAGGAACGACTCCAACAACGAATAACTAAATTCCAAGATGAAAAATGAACGACAAGAGGTCATATTGATGTGACTTCTTGAGGAGGATGGTAGGAACATGACAATATCCTACGACAAACGATGATCAACGGGGATAGTTCCTGCAGTGTGGAGGTTTCAAACAGGAATCATATAGATAGTCCAGAGGCCGATTCTGCTACGGAGAATGTGTGTAAAGAGGTCATTAATATTCAAAATTTTGCAATGCCTTTGAGAGAGAAGCACAAGGGTAGATTAAAGTTTGTCAACGTTTTTACCTGATTTGCCCGGACCCCAGAGTATGTCGACGTTTTGACTTGGGTAGGGTTATCGCTCATAGTTAGTGACATTATGATGTATTGGTAGTCTGGTAGAGTTTGGTGACTTTTTAACCTTTTAGAGCTTTGATGGATTGGGTGACCAAAGTTACGAGTGTCATATACTTAATGCATTGAGTGAGAGAATGTAAAGATGGATGCTGAATGTTGAATGCTTATGCTATTCTATCACCTTATCACATACACATCTATTTACACTTAGTGGTAGGATGGCCTTAGAGCAGAGTACATTACTACATGTTCTAGCTTTTCGGATGTAAGGACATTTCAGGTATGACCCTTCATCCTATTGTACTATTTTACATTAATACTTGATATTACTATCGCACATTCCAAACTTTGTTAGACTTTGTATTTTATGCATTGGTTCTTATTAATTTGTGTGCTCTTAAATGATCAGGCTAGAGTTTGGTCGAGAGTGAGCATGGGTAGCTAATAAGGAGGTGAAAAGGAGGCTATTCTACGTATTGTTTATATATACTCCATTACTTTCCATTGTTCACTACTATGAGGCTTAGTAGTACTTTTATCTTAGGAAGTTTTTCACTTGAGTTATTTCTAGTTGTATGACTCTGTTTCCATTATGATGTATTATGGACCTATTACTCTGATGTTATGGTTCATTATTAGCTATTTACTATCTCGCTTATTTTATATGTTATATGTTACTATTATATTTTATTCCATGAGCTTCGAGATATAAGACATATTTTTGGGTTGTTTTCGTTTCTTTAACCTTGATAATCGCTTTACACCAGGTCGAGCACTACCATAATGCACTTTGGGTATCGAGGTATAGGACGGTCGTTACACTTGGTATTAGAGGTTAGCAAGCATAGTTCAACCTAAGTGAGAATATTTGAGGAAGAGTTATATTTAGAGAGTGCATAGTTGATATATTTTAGTTTTCAAAACTATATATGTGTGTACGTGTGTGTATATTAGTGTATATCTTATAAATGAAGCCACACTGTTCTTAAGCACCATTAAGTGGGATTCCTTGAAAGAAACTGATCGTCTTCATTACAAATTAAACGATGAATCGCCAGACAAGGAATACCGTTAGGAACTCCACTTATGGAGTTGGGGAAGGAGCGGGCTCGAAGGATAATAATGCTAATAATCAAGATATTTAGACTATGTTCGCTTCCTTTCTGAGGGACATGACGAGGAATGCTCAAGGAGGCATTCCAGTTTGCTACTGAGAGAGATGCACTAGTGCAAGGGCACAAAACTAATTTTTCTAAACTTAACAAGGATTATACAAGTAGGTGGTAAGCCGTTATTGGGAATAGAGTCGACTACGGAGGTTCTTGATTGGTTGACACTTGCAAGTGCATCTTTGGAGATCTTGAACTTAATGGTGCTTTAAAAAGGAGGGCGGCCTCACGTTTACTATAAGGAAGGGTTATGAATTAATGGGATACCATAAAAGCTGCTACCCCCCAAGGATTAAATTACTTAGGATCGTCTCAAAGCTTGTTTCAATGAGAAGCTCATTCCAACTGCCCATAATTCAGATTTTTTTGGACATTTAAAGGGATTAAGCAAGGAGACAAGACCATCTTTGAATATACTGCTGAATCTGATGCATTGTCGAGGTATGGATGACCACTTGAGGGGTCATTAAACACATCGATAGGACTTTGGAGTCGATAGTCAAGAAGGCTCGAAGTGAGAAAATACTTTACCCTAAATCAAAGGTTATTGTTCATATTGTCCCTAAGGAGGAGCCGAAACCTTAGGTAAGCGGAGGTGGCAGGAAAAAGCGGAACAATAAGAGAAAACTCTCTCAGGCCAAGAATGAACCGAAGATGAAGCATAAGCCTGAAGTGGTTTGCAATAATAGTTGAAAGACAGGCTATTTCAGTAAAAACTGCAAGTCTAGGGGGAAAGATATACTTTGATTGTGATAAGGTGGGACATCTTCAGAAAGATTACATAGAACCACAAAAGGAAAAGCATATTGTGAAGCATATGCCATCAGTATTGTTCCATCTTCATCAATTGCCCCTTCATCGACAGAGAAAGAAAAAGGCATTATCATACAAGATGTGTAACGTCCCGCCTTTTTGACCGCTTCAAATCGAAAATTAAACCACTTAAAAGGTTCAAAATGATGGACCGTTATTTAGCTTACAGACTTTAAAATAGAATCAACACAGAAAACACAAAGTAAATAGATAACACAATATTGAACAACGAAATGAAATATATATATATATATATATAATCAGAATTTGATACAAATTTTCTATATAGCGGAATTTAAAATATAGTTGAATACAAGAAAATATTTACTGATTTAAGCTTCAGAGTGCACCGTCTTTGGAATCCCCAGCTTCGCCAATCTTCGAATTCTAAGCGGTAATCTTTAAATCTGTAATGCTCGGGTCTGACCCAAGCGTTTCATGCAAAACATAAAACACTCAAGTCAGGATTAATCATTTCAAGTAAATTAATTTCAATAAAAACTGAAATATAATGGTTAATCCTAACAGCAAATATATCCTATGCAAATGACATAATCAAATGTATCATGTAGGTATAGGCCGATAAACAAAACAAGGCAAAACGCATGTTAGGGTTTTCAACGAGACAAACCCATGCCAGGTTTTACAATAAGGCTAAGAACATATTTCAAGTTTTAGCAAATCTTGATGTATGGAATAATACATGTATTTTAGGGTAACAACTCAAATTAACTAGTTCATTCCAGGTTCAACAAGGCAAAGTAGGGCACCTACCACTTTTTTTTTTCTTTTTTTCCCCTTTCTTTCCACTCTCAGACCAGTACACAATGAGTCAAACCAACAGAATAGTTTTCATGCATACATGACGAGTAATTATGAACCAAGTTAAACTTCAAATATTGCTACATAATTGCAATATGAAACGGCAAGGAATACAACTGCTAAATCATACAGTTAAGGGCAGCACATGCACTTAGATGTGTACCCACCTTTTTTTTATAGTTTTGTTCAAGATAAGTTCCACTTCTAAAACAAGGTGGAATGAAAGTTTCAGGGTACCCAAATACATTTAGCTTTCAGAAGTATTCAAGTGTCTACATGAAATTTACTCATGCATATATTTCTCAAGGGGACAGGTGTCAAAATATCCAACAACAAAACCATTTTAGAAACCATGATGTATATATCTTGATTCCTTGTTATTTTGTAACCTCGAAATAAAATATGTTTGTGGATGGAATGCTTCTGTCCTAGTACAGTCTTAATATTGATTCTCAATGCCACTGCTACTTGTTTCAATGCTTAGATCTTGTTGTTAAATACGTGTAGTTTGCATAGTTTATATATATATTGCTATGCTATGTTCTAATGTAACTAAACAAATTAATTGTTAAGAACAAAATTTTAATGCAAACAATTAACAATATAAAGGTACATAAATTATATGACTGAAGGTTCATAACTTCATAAGATTTGTTTATCATATTTTAGCATTCTAAACTTTTGCGAACACAAATTATCACAAAAAGGTATTGCACTACACATATAAGCATCCAACACGCTTATGTGCACTGTTCACGACCAAATATACATTCTTGATTCCCGTTAAGCAATTAAACAAGGTCATCAAGGATGCTCTCTCCTTTCATGTATGGCACATCAAATTCAATTTATAAGCACATCATATGCATCTATGCATGGTTCCCCACAGAGAATGTAACAACCCGTATTTTCAATAACCTGTTATAACGTAAATCGAGGCAGAATTTAATTCTAAAATCTGAATCAAGGGAAACGGGCTATGCCATTGCGTTCGTCTCGGAAAAATACGCGAAATAGAGTCCGAGTTTTCGAAAATCGGAGTTCGTATGACCCGATTAAGGCCCAACAAAGTTTTCATAAAATTTCTAAATAAAAACAGTTTTTTAAATTCAAATTTAAGCTTGGAAATTGGGCCAGTTGGGCCAAGGCGGGAAAATTCCCGCCACAGTACCCAAGTCGACAGCCCTGTCGACTTGGGAGTCGACTGGGTCCGACCAGGTCGACAGCCCTGTCGACTTGGCTGTCGACTTGGCTCAGACGCCCAGTCTTGCCTGGTGCACCATTTTGAGAATGTGTTGAGCTTGGGGGCCATATTCGGTTTAGAGGGCTGAGATTGGAACTAGGGTTTAATCCTATGGTCTAAATCACTAGCCTAATCTATAAATAAGACTCTAACCTACCCTAAATCATTCATTATTCATTCTAGCAACTAAACTATGTCAAAATCAAACCTCTCATGGCCTCCACTCTCTTCATACAATTCCTAAAACAAATTTCTAAGAGATTTCCATGCATACAAGTGTATTTAGGCTTGTATGATCCTCTTTAGCTTGCATTAAAGTCTTGTTTCTCTATTGGCATCATAAAGGAAGAGTCTTGATCAAGTTTGCTTGCATTTTGGGGTTTTAATTAGTTGCATAAGGGGTTTCTTACATTTGCTATACTCATTTGAGTCCGCATAAGCATTGTAAGCCCTATTCCTTTCATACTTGAACTTTAAAGTTAAATGTATGATATGCAAGTTTATCATGTTGTAATATGCAAGTTTTGTATGCAAGTTGATATGCAAGTTTATCATGTTGTAATATGCAAGTTTTATATGCAAGTTTGATATGCAAGTTGTCATATGTTATGCAAGTTGATATGCAAGTTTATCATGTTGTAATATGCAAGTTTTGTATGCAAGTTGATATGCAAGTTTATCATGTTGTAATATGCAAGTTTTATATGCAAGTTTGATATGCAAGTTGTCATATGTTATGCAAGTTGATATGCAAGTTTATCATGTTGTAATATGCAAGTTTTGTATGCAAGTTTGATATGCAAGTTGTCATATGTTATGCAAGTTGATATGCAAGTTTATCATGTTGTAATATGCAAGTTTGATATGCAAGTTGTCATATGTTATGCAAGTTGATATGCAAGTTTATCATGTTGTAATATGCAAGTTGATATGCAAGTTTATCATGTTGTAATATGCAAGTTTATAGGCAAGTATGTCATGTTATGGTATGCAAGTATGTTATGCAAGTTTGGGTTGAACATTTTTCATGCTATCATGTTATGCATGCTTTTGAGGCCTAATGCAAGTATATGAACATATGTACATTTCATATGCCACCATGTTGAACTTGTGGCTTCAACACTTTTATGTCATGATTATGTCAAGTTCCCTCTTTCTATCCTTTATGCGCTATTGCGATATGTAAGCGATGGGATTGCGTTTGGGGTTGGGTAAACTTAAAAGACATAAAAACATAAGCTTGGGAATTTACCTATTAAGTTAGGTCTACCCATTGGGAATTTACCTATTAAGTTAGGTCTACCCAATTGCTTGAAAAACTTGTAATGTGTTTTGGAAACATGGTGGACATGACACTTAGAAAAGATAAGTGTGACCAACTCGAGGTTGGGTTGAGTTTGTAGCGTAAACCTACCCGGAACCGACCGGCTTAACTAGTTGCTACAAACAATAGGACCCAATGTGAGAAGTTGGTCATGTTGTACCTTGAACCCGAGATTAGACCAAGTTGTGGTGTAAAGCTACCCGGACCCGCCCGGCTTAACTAGTAACCACAACAAAGTCTAATGTGAGAGGTTAAGGCGCATTAATTAATTAATGCCTCGTGATTAGGGTTAAGTCATGGACTGCTGGAATACTTAACCAATGAAATTGGATGGGTTGGTAGGGTTAAGTCATGAATCTTGGGTACACTTAACCAACTTGGTACTTGAATGAGTTGGGTTAACCACGTTAACCCATTAAGGAAACCCTAGTTGCGTGGTCCTTTGCACCAGTAACCCTCTTAGTTGTATCATGACACCCTAGGGACTAGGCTAGGGAGGGGCACGATTACTGGGATGCCATGTAAGCGACCAAACGACGGCTGAGTAGGTGCGCCAGTGTGGGTTCAGGCGGGCCATGATCGTGCACATGGTCCGGAGTTGAAAAAGCAGGCACGGGCACCAGTAGGTTTAAACTGTGCGTGCTTGGTTTGTGTCGGTGGTTGACACCCTAGGACTTGATACACCCTAGGGTGGACCTAGCACAGTTTAGCTACACTTCGTAGTTGGGCCGTATGACACAGACACTTGACGAGATAGGCTTATAGGGAGCCGATCGACTGGACCGTGCTAGTTGGACCTTGATTTGGGTCATTCATGATGTTGGGCCAAACTTGGGCCTGGGGATCACTTCTTGTTTACACTTTGGACCTCGTATTGTGAGACGGCCCGAAATCCCGTTCAGACGGAAAACAGGGTTATCTTAGGAATATAACACAGAAACAGATAATAGCAGAACAGAATCAAATAAATACACCAGATAATGAACAACAAAATATACTGGATAAAAGTAATCATCAGAGTTACACAGTATACATGATCTTACTTAGTACAAATACAGCTCAGCTATACATAAATGTCTACAGCGGAAATAAACAAAATATGTACAATAGGAGCTGAACAGCATAAAAAGAAATAAATGGTAGAATCCATCTTCAGCTCCAGCTATCCAGAAAAAGAACCAGCTAAACCTGAATACAAGGCTGCCCGTGTAGAAAAAGGGGCACCCGAGTTTGAGAGTGAAACAAACTACGAGTCAGTCATGGGACTGGTATGAGAAATCTACTCAACACATATATAGTTTGGCTAATCACAGGACCACGCCACTTTCGTGGAACGGGTTTACTCCATTGGACTGCCAGTGCTTTAAAACAAATCTTTCTTTTAAACAACGCTATGCTTTTTATAAAAATGAAACCATTATAAGACTCAGTTCCCATCACACAATGCAACGCAAACCGGAGGATAGAGTTTTACCTTATAATGGCCAAAATATGATTGATACGAATAAAACAAAGGCATTTGATATTATTGCTAGTGTATATATGTTTTGAAAACAATTTCAAATCATAACTATCAATCATAGACGGCATGGGTACCATATATCATGTCGCCATATATATATACAATCAAAACCGCACGATGTCGTATTTGGAAATTGGATTTCCGTCATGAACCAAGGCAAAAGATAGTCCTTACCGAATTCGAGACGCTCTAGCCCGTGTCCCAGGACCCAGACACAGGTGGGCCCTTGGATCGTCAGGGCCGGTCCACCGATGTGGATTAAAATTCCTGAACACTGCGTTTCTCCGCCCTTTGGGGCGTAAACGAGCCAACGAATGACTCCATCGGACCCGGATCGTCCGATCAAACCGAGGCGCCTCGCAACAGCAACAACCACATAGGTGAAAAGTATATAAATGTCTGGGCTGGTAGGTCACTGACACCACCCTAGCTAGAAAGAAACGCAGGCCCTCCCTGATGTCCTCTCCCGTTTTAGGTTCATACCGGGGTGTGAGGCTCGCGAATTCACGTTATACACAAAGCTACGCCACACAGGCGGTGCTTTGATCATCACCACAAGACTTTGCTTTTCAACAGAAGCCCTGATCACTGCATCTTAGCATGCCACACAGGCAATTCATGCCATGCGACTGATGTCCATCGATATACAACCTCTGAGCTCGTGCGTCTCAGAGAAGGGCGTTAAGCAAAAGAATAAATTCTCCGCCGCCAAACAGATGTATATTTAATAGAGATCAATCAACACAGAATAAAATCCAATCTCGGACACACAGTCCATTTACAAGTCCGTTCTGGGTCTGAACGAAACCGGAGGCACTAATTACCTCGCAAACCCATCGATCACCACGTACGTCTGAACGATCACCACTCATTATCCATATTTCGGGATGCCTCCCAATCAGGACCTCGGTTACCATCCAAACGAGGTGAAGATCTCCGGTCTTCGACCACCGTCTTTATCTTCGACTTTCAATCGTCGGTCAATTATTTGAAATGAGAATTAACTCGGCCTTCTCAAATAATTCACGTATATTTAGATTTTCAATTCAATTTATTTCAATGGTTAAATTATTCGACAACACCAATTTTGTTCTTTAATGTAATTTTCACACCAAACACATTCAACCATCAAATATCACATAAATCAAGCAAATTCAGTTTATTTCCATTCCATAACGTTTCCAATATGTTATAACGATTTATCGCTATTTTTATTTATTTTAAAATAGCTATTTTATTCAAAACGACGCTTCGGGCCATAAGGCGGCCGTGGCGCTGTTTTTCTTCAGATTTGATTTACACATATCTGAAAATCTAACCGTTGGATCTTCACAAAATTTACATCATTAGAAAGGTCTTTTCAAAACGAATCCAACGGTTCCAGTTTCGGGAAAATCCGACGGTCGGATCTCCCGGTACAATCGTTTGAATTTTCGATTTCAAAATACGAACTGCAGCGTCGTTATTCGATTAATTAAAATTATATTTATATTTATATATAAATATAATCGTTTCTGGCGCTGTTTTTCTTCAGATTTGAATTAAACATTCCAGACAATCCAACCGTTGGATTTTTACAAGGTTGGTGCCGTTGGAAAGATAATTCCAAGGCGAACCCGACGGTTGAGGTTTCGGGAAAATCCAATGGTCGGATTTCCCGTACTAGTCGTTTGAAATCACGGTTTCAAAATACGAACTGCACGGCCTCGTTTCGTTTTAATTTTATTTATATTTATATATTTATATAAATATAGTTCATTCAATGATTTCAATATCGTTTTCACTTCAAATATTTTTCTAACACCTTAAAATTTTGGAAAATTTCGCCATAACCTCCCCTGCACCGGGAGCATCGGGAAATCGCAAATAGCTTTTCCGGTCCTTCTAATCTCAAAAAGGAAAAGAAAAAGCCAAGCGGCTAGCCAACAGGCTCATAAAATCATCACCCAAACAAAGCAGTAAATGTGTACCTATTTGTCGGGCACAAAATTTTATTCCTCTTCTCTAGCCCCTTTGCTATAACCTGTTCAATGAATATGCATGTACATATATATACAATTTTTATCATTTATCATTTTCTATTCAACTTCATATTTGATTTCTATTTGGTTTAAAAAAACACCATTCATTCTAATGTTACATAAATAGGTGCAAATCATTTCATTAGCTAATTAATGAATATTTCAACTCATATATGTTTATTTTGAACAAGTGGCTATTTTTAACACTTCACATTTCAACGATTTATGCATACAATAAAAATGTGATTTTTATTGTAAAACAATTCATTTCAAAACACTATTTTTCTATATAGTTCAAGTTGGTGATAAAAATGGGATTTTTATCATAAAACAATTTCTTTTAAAACGAGATTATTTTACACATTTCACATAGTCGATAAAAGGTGATTTTTATTATCAAACAATTTATTTCAAAATATGAATACCATTCAACACATGAATTTCTAATCAACGAATGAATATCAATTCAACACATGAATGTTTTCTATCCAAGGAATAAATATAGTTCAAGCACATGAAAATTATTCAAACACACGAATATTATTCAAAATTTCGGCAGCATAACGGCAGGGTAGTTAAAACCGGGACAGTCCCTAGTACGACTCCTCGCTCTACCTTAAAACCTCGCGGTTTTTGACAATGGGGATCATGCATCTAGTTCGCATGCAGGCGGCATGTATATATTTATTTCATTTCCACAAACTAATCCTATGTGGTTTCAACCAAATATTTCTCAACCACAAATGGGTATTTTTCAACCACAATCAACCAATATCAATCACAAACAATCCCAAACAATCATTCGCTATCAATCAATTTTCACAACCATTTCATCCAATAAATATCGTCCATGGTTTGTGGACGAGGGGCGTATATATATATATATAGATATTTATATGTAGCAATTCACTTTCATTTCCAACACATATATATAATTTTTAAATCAGAAACCTCACCGAATAGCTAATTCAATCCCACGACTCTTCTTTGCATAAAATCTTCGCCAATCTCTCTTTTTGTCGCTTCGTTGCCCGTATTCTCTACATATGTAAAAATTGAATTTTTACTATGTTATTCAATATATAAAAACTGCATTTTGACTTCGCTATTCCATATATAAAAATCGAATTTTGACTTCGCTATTCAATATATAAAAATCGAATTTTGACTTCGCTATTCAATATATAAAAATCGAATTTTGACGTCGCTATTCAATATATAAAAATCGAATTTCAAAAATATAGATTCCGCCTTTTCCATTTTAAAGATCAAATCTTTTCTTTTACTTTTTAAAGTTTAAATCTTTTACTTTTTAAAGTTTAAATCTTTTACTTTTTAAAGTTTAAATCTTTTACTTTTCAAAATTCAAATCTTTTAAAACCTTTTTAAAAATCAGTTTTTAAATCTTTCAAAAAATCTGTTTTAAAACCTTTTCAAAAATCTGTTTTAAAACCTAATTAAAATAAATCAGTTTTAACTTCTTTAAAATCAGTTTTTTTTTCTTTTAAACAAAATCAGTTTTTACTTTTAAACAAAATCAGTTTTTAAATACATAAAAATAAATTAACAAAACAAAAAAACAAAAAAAACTTACAGAGGGGGGGGGGGGTTTCGCAGATCGACGGAGGGCTTCTCGAGGGTGGCGCTCGATGTCGGCAGCAGGAGGAAGAGTTGGCGAAGCGGAGGGTGGAGCGAGGCACGGCGGGCTTGGGTCTTGGCGTCGCGCTGCTTCTGGGGGCTCGCGATTTGATTCGACCGGGGGGGGGGGGGGATTGTCTTCGTCGGAGCTGCGGTGGTGGCGGCGTTAGCTTTAGGGGGGGCGGTCTGTCGATAGTTTTTTAGGTTTTTTTTTTCTCTTTTCGTTTGAAATAAAAATGAACGGGGGGGGGGGGGGGGGGCAGGAAGAAAGATAAAGGGAGGGAATATATATATATATATATATATTATTATTTTATTATTTAATTTTGCAAAAAGTTGACTTTTACATACGACCTCGAAACGAGGTCCACCGCCTGTCGCCCATAGCGTTTTACCCCCATTCCGAACACAATGGGATATGTATCGCAAGCTGATTTGATCGTTACAATCAGTTTCCGTTGAATTTACATTTAAATCACTATATTGAATTTTAAACGTACATTTCAAATTACCGGGGTCACATACTAACACTAAAAATTCCAGAAAAATATTTTCTAGCTTCGTATTGACGATACGGTCCTAACAAAACTAGTTTCGTCGAATTCTGAGACCGTTTGAAAAATGGCCAATTTCCAGTCGATTAAAATCAACAGAAACTGGTCAAACGCGTTTTCCTTTGCCACGCTCACATATTGATTCGAAAAATTATGAAATTTGAAACCTAACAATAACTTGACCCTGCGGATCCAACAAAAGTGGTTTCGTCGAAATCCGAGGTCATTTGCAAAATGTCCATTTTTAAGGGCCAGAATTCCATAGCGACTATTCAGAATTTTCAACTGGACATATCCTTTGATTCCCGCTATCAAATTTCGATTGGTCGGATTCGTTAGAAAGATATTCACTAACAGATTTAAATACTTTTGGTTTCACTAAAATCCGGATTGTTTTGCACCCGGTATATTCAATTGAAGTTTGAAATCGAATTATCGAACTACCGCGCCATTTTCAATTCTATATATAATTATAATTAATTATATTCGTTTTCAAATGTCGATTCAAACTTAGTTTTCATCGCCATTATTTAAAATATTTATTTTAAATATTTAAAATCCATTATTTTAGCCAATTTAAAATTTTTAAATTGGTTCAGATTTTCTGGGTCGTTACATATTGGGGTCACTTCATGTTATTGGGCCAAAGCTTGGGCCAAGAGATCAATACTTGTTTATTCAAGTCATGTTAGTTTACTAGTACACCTGTGGTGCAAAACCTTAATCCTGATTATGCGATGACACCTTTATCTACCTTGATAGTTAATCATCATGCTAGTATGTTGTTATCCTTATGTTCATCCCTTGCTGCCCATACCAGTTAACTTTATCAGTTTACATTGATTGTAGTAGGGCTTACTCAGTCTTTTTGACTGACCTATTTTCTTTCGCCTCTTTTCTTCCGCTTCCCCCCCAGGTTCTCAGGGAGGGAATACAGGAGCCTAGCTTGGATTTTGGATTACTTGCTTGTGGGATTTCATATCATGTACGCTTTCTACATGAAGCTAGCTATGGTTCTCACGTATTTTGGGGATAGCACTTATGTATTTCTGTTTTCAGATGATGTTGTTTTATCTAGACTTGTTTATTTGGAAAATTGATATTATGTTGTACCAGACTTGTTTTGAAATGGTTTAAATCTTCCGCTGTTTTATCTATGTTATTTACTCTGTTTACATATATACATATGTTCTTGTTCTGCCTTGATATATCATTTTGCATGTTTACCTGATTCAAACGCCCCTCCAAAGCCAGTGCACTTGCAAGAGTGGTACTGGCGGAGGTGGGGTGTTACATTTGGTATCAGAGCATATGGTTTACGAGAAGGAACAAAAAGGTTTTTAGAAAACTTTTGGAAAACTATTTTCAAAACCAAGTATAAAGTATTTTCCAAAGAAAAGTCTAGTTTATTTTAAAGGCTATTCCCCAAAAAGCCATTAGCAAAATCCCTTCGTTTTTCTCCACTTTGAATCTATCTTTTTTCTTCGTTTTCAGTATGGCCAATAACTTTGCCATTCCGGAGGGAGTACGCGTACCTTTTTTTTTGGTATAGGAGACTTTTTGAGGCTAGGGCGACCGAAGCCGGCCCCGCTGGTGTTCCCCCTCCTCCAGTAGTTAATGTTCCTCCTCCCCCTCAGCACCCACAAGAGGATTTCGCGGAGATTCGTAAGAACTTTAAGGCGTTGGGTTGCAAGAATTTCATTGGAACCGAGACATATGTAGAGGCCAGAAATTGGTTGAAAGAAACCGAAGATCTTTTTACCTTCTTTAATATAGGTGACCGTAGGAAGGTTTTATTAGCAGTATGGTTGCTAAAGGAAGAAGCTGCACGTTGGTGGGTGGTCACCACCGTTACTAGGCCAATTGAGACTTGGGAAGACTTTCGGGGAAAGTTTGGACTAAGGTTCCTATCACTGAAGCAAGGGGACATGACTATTAGGGAATACATAGATCAGTTTAATCAACTGGCTCAGGTCGGTTTAGACTTGGTTGACACAGCTCAGAAGAAGGCCCTATACTTTGCTCTAGGATTAAACGAGCCATTACATGGTTTGGCCATGACTCATATACCCTTGGGGGCAACTTTGGAGAGTTTGGTGAATATGGCCCTACTTAATGAAGAGGGTAGGAGTGACAAGGAGGAGATCAAGATGAATGATACTCAAGCCAAGAAGACTGTAACAACCCGTATTTCGATAACATGTTAAAACGAGAATCAAGGCAGAATTTAATTTTAAATTCTGAATCAAGTAAAACGGGCTATGCCATTGCGTTCGTCTCGGAAAAATACGCAAAATAGAGTCCGAAATTTTGTAAATCGGAGTCCGTATGACCCGGTTAAGGCCCAAAGAAGTTTTCGGGAAATTTGAATTTCGAAACATGCAGAAATGGGGCCAGGTGGGAAAATTCCCGCCCAGACAAGTCGACTGGGCTGTCGACAGGGCTGTCGACAGGCATGTCGACAGGAAAGTCGACAGGGCTGTCGACTTGCCCTGTCGGCTGATTCTGGCCTGGTGCACCTATTTTCTATCTTGGCTAGGTTTTTGGGCCTGGTTTGAAATCTGACGGTTCAGGTTGGTTCTAGGGTTAATCTAAGGGCCTAAAACTATCCTAATCTCTATAAAAAGACCCTAAACCTACCCCTAAACCCTCATTATTCACTCATGTAACTAAACTATGGCCAAATTTCTACTCTCATGGCCTCCACTCAGTTATCCTAGCCTCCACTTCATTTCTATGAGAGGTTTCTTGATCATGAGAGTATTAGAGAGTCCCTATGTTAGTATGAGAGCTTCTCAAGTTGATTCCAAGGCAAAAGCTTTGATCTTTGTTCATAAAGATGGTGTTTTTGTTGATTTGGAGCATCCATCTTTGGGTTTTTGGGTGATGGCATGCATAGGCTTCATCACAAGCTTTAGTTTAATCGATTTAGGCCTTCATAGCAATGTAAGCCCTTCCCTACTCTTAGATATTAACCATGAAGTTAAATGTTCATGTTGCAAATTTGGGTTTGATCATTGAGTATGATTTATGCTATCATGTCATGCAAGTTTATGAAGTCATTATCTTGATCTTATGAGCTAAAAGCTACAACCTTTATGTTGAAATGTTGCATTATGCAACATGAGAACCTTCATAATCATTATGTCAACTTGCATATGAAGTCATAATCCTTATATGATGATATATGCGAGTTTCTAGTCATCATTCTATGTCTTTTGTCACCATGATTCGCTTATGTGCCAAGTTTGGGTTTATGCATGTTTTGAGGCTTAAGAATGTAACATGCAAGCTAATGAACACATTTGTGCCTCATTTGCCACCATGATTAACTTGTGGCTTAATACCCATTTTTGTCATTCCTTTGCCAAGTCTCTTCTTTTAATCCATTACGTTGTTGCGAACGTATATGCGAGTTTAAAAGCGTTGGGTTATGTTATGGGTAATTTCTAATGACATGAAAATACAACTTGAAAACATGACTTGAAATATAACATGGAAGTTGACATGTAAGTATGCATAAAAACATAAGCTTGGGAATTTACCTATTAAGTTAGGTCTACCCTTTGGGAATTTACCTATTAAGTTAGGTCTACCCAAATGCTTGAAAAACTTGTAACATGTTTTGGAAACATGATGAACATGACACTTAGACAATATAAGTGTGGCCAACTCGAGGTTGGGTTGAGTTTGCAACGTAAAACTACCCGGAACCGACCGGCCTAACTAGTAGTTGCAAACAATAGGACCCAATGTGAGAAGTTGGTCATGTTGTGCTTGAACCCGAGGTTAGACCAAGTTGTGGTGTAAAGCTACCCGGAACCGACCGGCTTAACTAGTAACCACAACAAAGTCTAATGTGAGAGGTTGGGGTGCATTAAGTAATTAATGTCACATGATAGGGTTAAGTTAATTTGATTAGTGACTCTTAACCAAATATGACATGGACAAATGGGTTAAGTAAATTGATTGGGCTAATGGTACCTAACAAAACATGACAAGGGTGGGTAGGTTAAGTAATTTGATTTGCCTAATGACACTTAACCGATATGACATGAATGGGTAGGTTAAGTGGGACCGGACTTGATTTCTTAATGACACTTAACCATACAAGATGATTAGGGGATGGGGTTAAGTAATTTACACTTAACTAATCCGACTTGGTAATTAGATGGGGTTAAGTAATTAAGACTTAACTAATCTAAACATGGTAATTAGATGGGGTTAAGTAATCCACACTTAACCAATCTAAACACGGTAATTAGATGGGGTTAAGTTAAACACTTAACCAATTTAAACTTGGTAATTCAATGAGGTTAAGTAACCAATACTCAACCAACTTAACGTGGTAATTTAATGGGGTTAAGCAACTTATACTTAACCAAATATACATGATGATTTGATGAGGTTAAGTAACCCACACTTAACCAATCTAATACGCGGACCTGATAAGGTTAAGTCACAAGACCTTCTTAGAATATACTTAACCATTATAGTACGATTAGAGGATGGGGTTAAGCTAACCCATACTTAACCAATCCGACTCGATAATTTGATGGGATTAAGATAATCTATGCTTAATCAATCTAGCAAGAAAATCCGATAGGATTAAGGTAAACTAGTACTTGACCAATTTGACTCGATAGGGTTAAGTCATGAGCCTCTGGTTACACTTAACCAACTTGTAGGGATAAGTCTTGAACTTAAATACTTAGCCAATCTTGACGTGATTCGTGGGCGGGTTAAGTCATGGACTTGAATGATAACACTTAACCCAATAAGACAAACCCTAGTTAGAGGAACTAGGTAGAAAACCGTGGTTAATCAAGGATAACGGGAAAGGAAGCTAAGTGGTAAACCTTAGTTAAGGGTAACTAAGTAATAATTCTTAGCTAAGGACATAGGACTAATTCACAAAACGATGAGTAACCTGACACGGTAGGTCATCGCTTAGTATACGAGGGGGAGCAAGTTATCTGACTTGGATAAAAGCTCCAGCGCACTGGGTGCCGAAGTGGAAGCTTCGGGGGACGTGAGGATATTCTTGGGATCCCTCTGTGGGCTGCCAGGTAATTATACTAGGCCCATGAGAGGTTAAGGTCTGCGTTAGAAGGACCAAGAGTATGCCTTGGTTGCTATGCGAGCGACCTAAAGACTGGGATGGATTAGCGTGGAGTCGACGATTCTTGGTTTTTGCCCTGGATAGCACATCGCCGACTACCTACCATCTTTAGTCAATCGTGTACGTGCGGAAAGGCAGGGAACCCCCAACAGACCATGTGCTTGCTATCGAGTCATGGGTGAGGTTGGCCCGTAGGAAAGTGGGGCTATAGTGGGGCCGGAGAGTGGTTCTTATACATGATTTTTCTTGGAGTGCCTTTCAGTAGTTGAGGGAGGGGTCACGTGGGACCATAGCCACGGGTACAAAAGCAGACCTTGATATCTGCATCGGCAGACGATTTAAAGCTCCCGACCGAGTTCCGTATTTCTTGATTTGCCCTGGCACGGAACTCGGATGGCACATTGGGGAACATGTGAATCTAGACATGGAAAACGATTCACGATACATACGTGGGATCAAGGGCGCGGTTGACGGGTGGCGTAATCCCTAGTGGTCCTAGGTGGCCAAAACCCAAACCGAGACACGGAAACGTTCATTAGGTAGCATAATCCCTAGCGGTCCTAGGTGGCATAAATCCTAAGTGGACGCGCGATAGTTTATGGTAAGGAAACACAACTAGATCAAGGGTTGCAGTCCAAAACAACTTCAAGGATAAACCGTTTACATGGGGAAGCCCGTATGGCCTACGGCAAAGGACTGAACTTATACATGGAAAGAAACATACGAGTTGGGAAAACCTACATATGCTATATATTAGGTTGACATGGACCATTACATGACGTTGGGCAAGGGTCATTCACGGATAACACATGATACAGTTGGGATACTAGTACGGTAGGTGCAGAGCAGATGTACAGGATAGATACCATGGGACGTTATACGTGATAGATATCTTGGGGATATTATACTTGATAGAAACCTGACGATGTGATACCTTGTTTTATCTTGACATCGTAATTTATCATGACACCTTAGTTTATCTGAGTTCAGTAGTTCATCCTGTTATTTAGATTTAGCTTATCTATCTTGTTATCATACTTATGTTCATCTCAGTTTCTCATGTCAGTTAACTTTACTAGTTTTTATGCTAATAGTAGATAGGGCTTACTCAGTCTTTTTGACTGACCCGTTTTGTTTCGCCTCTTTTCTTCCGTTTCCCCCCAGGTTACAGGGAGGAAATACTGCTGTTTAGTTCGGACTTCTTCTGCTTGAAGGTCATCATGGATGGCTTGGACTTTCCTTGGCTATGGCTACTTTACTGTTTTTACTTGGGGAATAATTTATGAAAAAGTCTTTATGCTTCTTTATTATTGCAAGACAGGTTTTGATGTACTCTGATGTAAAAGGCTTTAGACCTTAATTATTAATGTTTATGGAAGTTTGATTTTACTTCCGCTATGTTATATGTTCTGTCTTGTGATATTTCTGTGCATGTTTACCAATAATGCCCCTCTAAAGCTAGTGCATTCCCTTTGTGAGTGACCCTAGCGGAGGTGGGGTGTTACATTTGGTATCAGAGCAGAAGGTTACCAGACTGGGCAAAAGTTTTTAAAGACCTTCTGAAAACTATTTGAAAATCGTTTATAAAGAAGCATTTTTCAAGAAAAATTTTCTTTTAAAAAGAAAAAGGCTATTCCCCAAAGGCCATTAGCACTATCCTTGTTTCCTTGATTGAATCTCCTTTCCTTTCTTTCCTCCATCTGTAGTCACAGTGGTTTTAACTGCGACTAGTCTTTTCTATCTACAAAAGCGCTTTCCATGCGATGGAGGTTGTTCTCGGGAGACCAGTAGCCGCCTTATAAGAAAGGATAATGAGAAAGAGGATAAAGGATACGAGTTTAACTTGTTGGTATGGCTCAACCCGGAATGAGAGAGAAAGATGAACAATGAAACCCATGACGAGAGAGTACCTTTGGCATGGTGGAACGGGACGGATAGTTAAGTATCATGGGACAAGGGCAAGATCATCGGGAGGGCAGTAGTATGCTCTCATGTCTAGGGTACCTCGGAAGGAGGGTAACGATCTTGTTAAAGGTTTAGCTTTTCTTCTCTATCATCCCGTTAGGACTTTGGTTTGATCATCGTATCATTTAAGTCTGCTTTGATAGTTGAGTCTCTGCACCTTAAGTACTAGCGTAATAGAGAATCCCATTTTTGTCTCAAGTCCTGGGGAGAATCGGTCCACTTATTCATGACTAGTTTTGGATTTGAGAATGACATGCCTCGATTACGGATGGATTCTGAGGATAAAGTGGTCACCCAATAAGGGGTGCCATTCTCGGTTTTGGAAAGAGGGTAGTTAGACTCTCGACTCATCTTGGTGATACCCTCGAAGTCTCGTGTAACCCTTTTGGGTTCTGTCATGGTTAGTTACCTAGAATCTCTTGATGCGTTTATCGGGAATCTCTGATCCGTTCGAATAGAATTCGCCGCTAAGGCGGATGGTTCGTTTCGATTATGCATGAGTTATGGGAATCACCCTAGTAAGAACTCTGGGCAACATGGATTGGCATTGGAAAACGAGATCTAGAATTCACTAGTGAATTTTGGGAGAGCTTGCATGAGTACGCAGATATGTTTGAGCCAAGCATACTAGGGAAAGGATAAGTGAAACGAGAGGCGACAGTGAAATGAGTTCCACTCACACCTTGGAAATAGGAATCAAGAAGCTACAAAATCATGAAGTCAAAGGCGGTCAAGGCATGATGGAATTAAGCTCATGGAAATACGGCTTGGACACGCGCATCACGTCTCTTTTTAAGAGTATATCTTTGATCCTTGGTTCACCTGTAAAGCTTACTTGCATGCTATCGCTTGGTGGATATCCTCTCGGTCCTGTTTCTGTTACAAACCTCGTAAGGAGTTTGTCTTGTTTATCTTCTCGATCTTATCTTGGGAACCTTAGGTAGAACGCTATGGATGTAAACATGTATTTGAGACATGTTATGATTGATATGGTTGCAAATGGTTGCAAGTGGTTGCTCGTGGATGCGCGAATACACATTAGATACTAGCTCGACTCGGTCACATTTCATATTGCATATGCACGAGTATTTATACTTGTTTATGGATGAAATCGAATGTGTTATCATGCGGTTGTTGCATATGAATGAATGATTGTGCACGCATATAGCATCTATATGACTAGGACTATTTGCATACATGTTAGATTCATGGCACTTAACATATCTTGCATTAGAAAGATCATTCAGGCCTGATCATTAGCATTAGCTAAGGAACATGTACACACACGTTTTGCATATATTCATATAGCATTAGAAATCATCTAAGGACAATGATTGCTTGTGGATGATGTTTTGAGTGGATGGATGATGGATGGTAGGATATGTTCTTCCTAACTTAGAGATTTCGGGGACGAAATCCTAAAAGGTGGGGAGAATGTAACAACCCGTATTTCGATAACATGTTAAAACGAGAATCAAGGCAGAATTTAATTTTAAATTCTGAATCAAGTAAAACGGGCTATGCCATTGCGTTCGTCTCGGAAAAATACGCGAAATAGAGTCCGAAATTTTGTAAATCGGAGTCCGTATGACCCGGTTAAGGCCCAAAGAAGTTTTCGGGAAATTTGAATTTCGAAACATGCAGAAATGGGGCCAGGCGGGAAAATTCCCGCCCAGACAAGTTGACTGGGCTGTCGACAGGGCTGTCGACAGGCATGTCGACAGGAAAGTCGAAAGGGCTGTCGACTTGCCCTGTCGGCTGATTCTGGCCTGGTGCACCTATTTTCTATCTTGGCTAGGTTTTTGGGCCTGGTTTGAAATCTGACGGTTCAGGTTGGTTCTAGGGTTAATCTAAGGGCCTAAAACTATCCTAATCTCTATAAAAAGACCCTAAACCTACCCCTAAACCCTCATTATTCACTCATGTAACTAAACTATGGCCAAATTTCTACTCTCATGGCCTCCACTCAACTATCCTAGCCTCCACTTCATTTCTATGAGAGGTTTCTTGATCATGAGAGTATTAGAGAGTCCTTATGTTAGTATGAGAGCTTCTCAAGTTGATTCCAAGGCAAAAGCTTTGATCTTTGTTCATAAAGATGGTGTTTTTGTTGATTTGGAGCATCCATCTTTGGGTTTTTGGGTGATGGCATGCATAGGCTTCATCACAAGCTTTAGTTTAATCGATTTAGGCCTTCATAGCAATGTAAGCCCTTCCCTACTCTTAGATATTAACCATGAAGTTAAATGTTCATGTTGCAAATTTGGGTTTGATCATTGAGTATGATTTATGCTATCATGTCATGCAAGTTTATGAAGTCATTATCTTGATCTTATGAGCTAAAAGCTACAACCTTTATGTTGAAATGTTGCATTATGCAACATGAGAACCTTCATAATCATTATGTCAACTTGCATATGAAGTCATAATCCTTATATGATGATATATGCGAGTTTCTAGTCATCATTCTATGTCTTTTGTCACCATGATTCGCTTATGTGCCAAGTTTGGGTTTATGCATGTTTTGAGGCTTAAGAATGTAACATGCAAGCTAATGAACACATTTGTGCCTCATTTGCCACCATGATTAACTTGTGGCTTAATACCCATTTTTGTCATTCCTTTGCCAAGTCTCTTCTTTTAATCCATTACGTTGTTGCGAACGTATATGCGAGTTTAAAAGCGTTGGGTTATGTTATGGGTAATTTCTAATGACATGAAAATACAACTTGAAAACATGACTTGAAATATAACATGGAAGTTGACATGTAAGTATGCATAAAAACATAAGCTTGGGAATTTACCTATTAAGTTAGGTCTACCCTTTGGGAATTTACCTATTAAGTTAGGTCTACCCAAATGCTTGAAAAACTTGTAACATGTTTTGGAAACATGATGAACATGACACTTAGACAATATAAGTGTGGCCAACTCGAGGTTGGGTTGAGTTTGCAACGTAAAACTACCCGGAACCGACCGGCCTAACTAGTAGTTGCAAACAATAGGACCCAATGTGAGAAGTTGGTCATGTTGTGCTTGAACCCGAGGTTAGACCAAGTTGTGGTGTAAAGCTACCCGGAACCGACCGGCTTAACTAGTAACCACAACAAAGTCTAATGTGAGAGGTTGGGGTGCATTAAGTAATTAATGTCACATGATAGGGTTAAGTTAATTTGATTAGTGACTCTTAACCAAATATGACATGGACAAATGGGTTAAGTAAATTGATTGGGCTAATGGTACCTAACAAAACATGACAAGGGTGGGTAGGTTAAGTAATTTGATTTGCCTAATGACACTTAACCGATATGACATGAATGGGTAGGTTAAGTGGGACCGGACTTGATTTCTTAATGACACTTAACCATACAAGATGATTAGGGGATGGGGTTAAGTAATTTACACTTAACTAATCCGACTTGGTAATTAGATGGGGTTAAGTAATTAAGACTTAACTAATCTAAACATGGTAATTAGATGGGGTTAAGTAATCCACACTTAACCAATCTAAACACGGTAATTAGATGGGGTTAAGTTAAACACTTAACCAATTTAAACTTGGTAATTCAATGAGGTTAAGTAACCAATACTCAACCAACTTAACGTGGTAATTTAATGGGGTTAAGCAACTTATACTTAACCAAATATACATGATGATTTGATGAGGTTAAGTAACCCACACTTAACCAATCTAATACGCGGACCTGATAAGGTTAAGTCACAAGACCTTCTTAGAATATACTTAACCATTGTAGTACGATTAGAGGATGGGGTTAAGCTAACCCATACTTAACCAATCCGACTCGATAATTTGATGGGATTAAGATAATCTATGCTTAATCAATCTAGCAAGATAATCCGATAGGATTAAGGTAAACTAGTACTTGACCAATTTGACTCGATAGGGTTAAGTCATGAGCCTCTGGGTACACTTAACCAACTTGTAGGGCTAAGTCTTGAACTTAAATACTTAGCCAATCTTGACGTGATTCGTGGGCGGGTTAAGTCATGGACTTGAATGATAACACTTAACCCAATAAGACAAACCCTAGTTAGAGGAACTAGGTAGAAAACCGTGGTTAATCAAGGATAACAGGAAAGGAAGCTAAGTGGTAAACCTTAGTTAAGGGTAACTAAGTAATAATTCTTAGCTAAGGACATAGGACTAATTCACAAAACGATGAGTAACCTGACACGGTAGGTCATCGCTTAGTATACGAGGGGGAGCAAGTTATCTGACTTGGATAAAAGCTCCAGCGCACTGGGTGCCGAAGTGGAAGCTTCGGGGGACGTGAGGATATTCTTGGGATCCCTCTGTGGGCTGCCAGGTAATTATACTAGGCCCATGAGAGGTTAAGGTCTGCGTTAGAAGGACCAAGAGTATGCCTTGGTTGCTATGCGAGCGACCTAAAGACTGGGATGGATTAGCGTGGAGTCGACGATTCTTGGTTTTTGCCCTGGATAGCACATCGCCGACTACCTACCATCTTTAGTCAATCGTGTACGTGCGGAAAGGCAGGGAACCCCCAACAGACCATGTGCTTGCTATCGAGTCATGGGTGAGGTTGGCCCGTAGGAAAGTGGGGCTATAGTGGGGCCGGAGAGTGGTTCTTATACATGATTTTTCTTGGAGTGCCTTTCAGTAGTTGAGGGAGGGGTCACGTGGGACCATAGCCACGGGTACAAAAGCAGACCTTGATATCTGCATCGGCAGATGATTTAAAGCTCCCGACCGAGTTCCGTATTTCTTGATTTGCCCTGGCACGGAACTCGGATGGCACATTGGGGAACATGTGCATCTAGACATGGAAAACGATTCACGATACATACGTGGGATCAAGGGCGCGGTTGACGGGTGGCGTAATCCCTAGTGGTCCTAGGTGGCCAAAACCCAAACCGAGACACGGAAACGTTCATTAGGTAGCATAATCCCTAGCGATCCTAGGTGGCATAAATCCTAAGTGGACGCGCGATAGTTCATGGTAAGGAAACACAACTAGATCAAGGGTTGCAGTCCAAAACAACTTCAAGGATAAACCGTTTACATGGGGAAGCCCGTATGGCCTACGGCAAAGGACTGAACTTATACATGGAAAGAAACATACGAGTTGGGAAAACCTACATATGCTATATATTAGGTTGACATGGACCATTACATGACATTGGGCAAGGGTCATTCACGGATAACACATGATACAGTTGGGATACTAGTACGGTAGGTGCAGAGCAGATGTACAGGATAGATACCATGGGACGTTATACGTGATAGATATCTTGGGGATATTATACTTGATAGAAACCTGACGATGTGATACCTTGTTTTATCTTGACATCGTAATTTATCATGACACCTTAGTTTATCTGAGTTCAGTAGTTCATCCTGTTATTTTGATTTAGCTTATCTATCTTGTTATCATACTTATGTTCATCTCAGTTTCTCATGTCAGTTAACTTTACTAGTTTTTATGCTAATAGTAGATAGGGCTTACTCAGTCTTTTTGACTGACCCGTTTTGTTTCGCCTCTTTTCTTCCGTTTCCCCCCCAGGTTACAGGGAGGAAATACTGCTGTTTAGTTCGGACTTCTTCTGCTTGAAGGTCATCATGGATGGCTTGGACTTTCCTTGGCTATGGCTACTTTACTGTTTTTACTTGGGGAATAATTTATGAAAAAGTCTTTATGCTTCTTTATTATTGCAAGACAGGTTTTGATGTACTCTGATGTAAAAGGCTTTAGACCTTAATTATTAATGTTTATGGAAGTTTGATTTTACTTCCGCTATGTTATATGTTCTGTCTTGTGATATTTCTGTGCATGTTTACCAATAATGCCCCTCTAAAGCTAGTGCATTCCCTTTGTGAGTGACCCTAGCGGAGGTGGGGTGTTACAAAGACTAATTCCCAGTGGAAAGGAAATCAGGGTAATCCAAGCGGTCAGAGCAGTCAAGGCAATAAGAACAAGAACAAGGGCAAGAACAACAAGAGGAAGTGCCATTAATGCGGTTCAGTTGGGCATCTTAGTAAGGATTGTCGGAAGAGAAAAAGGAATAATGGTGAATGCTTTTTCTGCGGTGAGACTGGACATTTCAGTAAGGATTGCCCGAAGAAGCAAGGGCAAGGCCAGGGTCAGACTCAGCGTGCTGGACCTTCGAGAGGGCAAGTTCATGCTCTCAATGCTGCTCCAGTTCCCGATCGAGGTAGTATTTCTGTTGAAAGCCTTGTATACATTTCTGATTTTCCTGTTCGTACCTTGTTTGATTTTGGTGCATCGCATAGCTTATTTCATCTGATCTAGTTGAAAGTTTGCACCTGAGTACTAGTCTAGTTTATGATCCCGTGTGTGTTTCAAATTCAATTGGGGTTTTCGCCCACTTGTCTATTATCTACGTGGATTTGGAAAACTCTATCTCTAGTGTAGAGTTCTCGTGTGATGCTTGTATTCTCGGTTTCATGGGGTATGAGTTGATTTTGACCATGGATTGGTTGTCCAGTTTTGGAGCCATTCTTGATTTTTGAGCATAGGGTTGTGAGGCTCATGACTCGCCTCGGTAATACCCTAGGAATTTCTGGTAACCCTATGAGTCTCGTCATGTTGTGTTATCTTAAATCCCTCGACTCGTCTATCGATAGTTTGCAATCGGTGAGGGTGGTCCGAGAATATCCTGATATCTTGGGTGAAGTGAAGGGGGTTACCCCTAAACGAGAGATAGATTTCCACATTTATCTGGTTGATAATGCCAAGCCAGTTATGTGGCCGGTAAGGCACATGGTCTCGTGAGACGGGAGCTAAGTAAACAAGTGAAGGAGTTGCTTGAGAAGAACTCCATTCGATGAAGCATTTCCGAGGAAGGTGCTCTAGTAGTATTCGCTACTAATGTTGACCGTTCGCTTCGCCCGTGTGTTGATTATCGTGAGTTGAACAAGAAGAATAGACAACCATTACCAAGGATCGATGGTCCGATTGATCAGCTTGTAGGAACATCTGTTCTCTCTTGATCTTGCTACTGGATTCCATCAGCTCAGAGTAGCTGAGGATAGTATAGACAAAGCTGCGTTCAGAACTCCAGATAGATTCTTAGAATGGCTGGTCATGCCATTCGGTTTGACTAATGCACCCGCATATTTGGTGGACTTGATGAGTAGGATGTTCAGGGAGTTCTTGAACAAGTTTGTCGTGGTCTTCGTAGATGATATTCTGATTTTCTCTAAGGATGAGGAAGAGCACGCAAGGCATCTCATGGAGGTGATGGATACGCTTAGAGCACATCAGTTGAAGGCTAAGTTCTCCAAAGGTCATTTTGGAGAAAAGAAGTTAGATTTCTTGGGCACATAGTTTCTAAGCAAGGCTTAGTGGTGGATCCCGCTAAAATGGTCGCGGTTCAAGACCGGAAAGCTCCGACGAGGACAATTGAAGTAAGAAGTTCTCTCAGTTTAATTAGTTAGTTAGCGTCCCTTGAGCTTAGACCTACCCTTCTGGATCAAGTAAGGACTTCACAGAAAGAAGACCCGCAGTTAGTCGAGATCATGGACAAGTTGATTCGAGGCGAGATGTTAAGACACCTCGCTATAGATGACAAGGGATAGCTAGGACGCAATGAGAGAAAGAAGGCTCTTGAAGATGCACATTACACAGGGAAGTGGCCGAGTTTGTCCCAAGGTGCATGTTGGGCCAACAGGTTAAAGGCCAAGTCATAAAAAGACCGGTGGGCTATTACATCCATTGGAGGTCCCCGCAATAGAAGTAGTAAAGCATCACGAAGGATTTCGTGGATGGACTGCCTAGATCAAGGAAAGGGAATACGAGCATGTGGGTCATAGTAGGTAGACTCACGAAGAGTGCCCATTTCACTCCGGTAAAGAGCGAAAGGATTGCAACATAGCTAGTGACAGTTTACTTTCAAGAAATAAAGCGGTTGCACGAGGTTCCGTAAGGTATAGTTAGTAACCACGACTCAATCTTCACCGGTCAAGTTTTGAGATAGTCTACAGGGAGTCATGGGCAAGCAACTGAATCTAAGTACAGCCTACCATTCGCAGGCAGATGACCCATTTCGTTCAAGCATGAGTTATAGAAATCATGTTGGTAGGAGCAATTGGCAACATGGATTGGTATTTCCAAGAAAAGTTCTGCTGCGTGGAATACTTTATAGTAAGTAGACGAGATCCATGATTCACTAGTGAATTTTGGAGAGCTTGCACGGATCCGTGAGGTCATGGTTATGTTTAATCCAAGAATGATAGAAGAGTGAGAAAAAGACGGTCAAAGCACAGTGGAGTTAAGCTCAAGGAAATGTGACTTAGAAGACTGAAGGCTAGATACGCGCATCATATCTCTTTTTAAGAGCATATCCTTGATCCTTGTTTTCCTGTGGAACTTACTCGCATATTATCTTTTTATGTATATCCTCTCGGTCCCATTTTCGGTCCTATTTCTGTCGGGGGGTATGGCTTGTTGGCTAGTAATACATGTCAGGGTTTGAAGGGGTCCGTTAGGTTGACTAAACCTTTTGGGCTTTTATGGAATATGGGTTGGGTTAGGAAGGGATTTCTTGTAATCCAAAAGGAGTATATCTTGCTTATCCTCCCGATCTCTTTAGCATATCTTTTGCTATCCATGTTTGTCTTGTTTATCTAGTTTATCGTGTTAATCTTGTCATAAGAATCTTAGGTAGAAACCCTTTGGTTGAAACATGTGTTTGAAACATGTTATGCTTGATGGTTGCAAGTGGTTGCAAGTGTTTGCAAGTGGTTACTCGTGGATGCATTATACACGATTAGGCACTAGATCGGCTCACGCACTCCTCATATTGCATATGCATGAGTGTTTATGCTTATTCATGGATGAAAATTGTGTGTTATCACATGGATGTTGCATATGGGTGTATGTTATGTGCACACATATAGATGATATACATTATGTTAGGAATTGCATACATATGGATTCATTTCACTAACATAATTTGCATTGATGATATTCGCATTAGATAAGTACATATACACACACCTTTGCATATGTTCATCCAGCATTTAGAATCTTGTAAGGACAATGATTGCTCGTGGATGATGTTTTGAGTAGATGGATGTTGGATGGTAGGATACGTTCTTCCTAACTTGAAGATTTCGGGGACGAAATCCTTTAAGGAGGGGAGAATGTAACAACCCGTATTTTCAATAACCTGTTATAACATAAATCGAGGCAGAATTTAATTCTAAAATCTGAATCAAGGGAAACGGGCTATGCCATTGCGTTCGTCTCGGAAAAATACGCGAAATAGAGTCCGAGTTTTCGAAAATCGGAGTTCGTATGACCCGATTAAGGCCCAACAAAGTTTTCATAAAATTTCTAAATAAAAACAGATTTTTAAATTCAAATCTAAGCTTGGAAATTGGGCCAGTTGGGCCAAGGCGGGAAAATTCCCTCCACAGTACCCAAGTCGACAGCCCTGTCGACTTGGGAGTCGACTGGGTCCGACCAGGTCGACAGCCCTGTCGACTTGGCTGTCGACTTGGCTCAGACGCCCAGTCTTGCCTGGTGCACCATTTTGAGAATGTGTTGAGCTTGGGGGCCATATTCGGTTTAGAGGGCTGAGATTGGAACTAGGGTTTAATCCTATGGTCTAAATCACTAGCCTAATCTATAAATAAGACTCTAACCTACCCTAAATCATTCATTATTCATTCTAGCAACTAAACTATGTCAAAATCAAACCTCTCATGGCCTCCACTCTCTTCATACAATTCCTAAAACAAATTTCTAAGAGATTTCCATGCATACAAGTGTATTTAGGCTTGTATGATCCTCTTTAGCTTGCATTAAAGTCTTGTTTCTCTATTGGCATCATAAAGGAGGAGTCTTGATCAAGTTTGCTTGCATTTTGGGGTTTTAATTAGTTGCATAAGGGGTTTCTTACATTTGTTATACTCATTTGAGTCCGCATAAGCATTGTAAGCCCTATTCCTTTCATACTTGAACTTTAAAGTTAAATGTATGATATGCAAGTTTATCATGTTGTAATATGCAAGTTGATATGCAAGTTTATCATGTTTTAATATGCAAGTTTTATATGCAAGTTTGATATGCAAGTTGTCATATGTTATGCAAGTTGATATGCAAGTTTATCATGTTGTAATATGCAAGTTTTGTATGCAAGTTGATATGCAAGTTTATCATGTTGTAATATGCAAGTTTTATATGCAAGTTTGATATGCAAGTTGTCATATGTTATGCAAGTTGATATGCAAGTTTATCATGTTGTAATATGCAAGTTTTGTATGCAAGTTTGATATGCAAGTTGTCATATGTTATGCAAGTTGATATGCAAGTTTATCATGTTGTAATATGCAAGTTTTGTATGCAAGTTTGATATGCAAGTTGTCATATGTTATGCAAGTTGATATGCAAGTTTATCATGTTGTAATATGCAAGTTGATATGCAAGTTTATCATGTTGTAATATGCAAGTTTATAGGCAAGTATGTCATGTTATGGTATGCAAGTATGTTATGCAAGTTTGGGTTGAACATTTTTCATGCTATCATGTTATGCATGCTTTTGAGGCCTAATGCAAGTATATGAACATATGTACATTTCATATGCCACCATGTTGAACTTGTGGCTTCAACACTTTTATGTCATGATTATGTCAAGTTCCCTCTTTCTATCCTTTATGCGCTATTGCGATATGTAAGCGATGGGATTGCGTTTGGGGTTGGGTAAACTTAAAAGACATAAAAACATAAGCTTGGGAATTTACCTATTAAGTTAGGTCTACCCATTGGGAATTTACCTATTAAGTTAGGTCTACCCAATTGCTTGAAAAACTTGTAATGTGTTTTGGAAACATGGTGGACATGACACTTAGAAAAGATAAGTGTGACCAACTCGAGGTTGGGTTGAGTTTGTAGCGTAAACCTACCCGGAACCGACCGGCTTAACTAGTTGCTACAAACAATAGGACCCAATGTGAGAAGTTGGTCATGTTGTACCTAGAACCCGAGATTCGACCAAGTTGTGGTGTAAAGCTACCCGGACCCGCCCGGCTTAACTAGTAACCACAACAAAGTCTAATGTGAGAGGTTAAGGCGCATTAATTAATTAATGCCTCGTGATTAGGGTTAAGTCATGGACTGCTGGAATACTTAACCAATGAAATTGGATGGGTTGGTAGGGTTAAGTCATGAATCTTGGGTACACTTAACCAACTTGGTACTTGAATGAGTTGGGTTAACCACGTTAACCCATTAAGGAAACCCTAGTTGCGTGGTCCTTTGCACCAGTAACCCTCTTAGTTGTATCATGACACCCTAGGGACTAGGCTAGGGAGGGGCACGATTACTGGGATGCCATGTAAGCGACCAAACGACGGCTGAGTAGGTGCGCCGGTGTGGGTTCAGGCGGGCCATGATCGTGCACATGGTCCGGAGTTGAAAAAGCAGGCACGGGCACCAGTAGGTTTAAACTGTGCGTGCTTGGTTTGTGTCGGTGGTTGACACCCTAGGACTTGATACACCCTAGGGTGGACCTAGCACAGTTTAGCTACACTTCGTAGTTGGGCCGTATGACACAGACACTTGACGAGATAGGCTTATAGGGAGCCGATCGACTAGACCGTGCTAGTTGGACCTTGGTTTGGGTCATTCATGATGTTGGGCCAAACTTGGGCCTGGGGATCACTTCTTGTTTACACTTTGGACCTCGTATTGGGGTCACTTCATGTTATTGGGCCAAAGCTTGGGCCAAGAGATCAATACTTGTTTATTCAAGTCATGTTAGTTTACTAGTACACCTGTGGTGCAAAACCTTAATCCTGATTATGCGATGAAACCTTTATCTACCTTGATAGTTAATGATCATGCTAGTATGTTGTTATCCTTATGTTCATCCCTTGCTGCCCATACCAGTTAACTTTATCAGTTTACATTGATTGTAGTAGGGCTTACTCAGTCTTTTTGACTGACCTGTTTTCTTTCGCCTCTTTTCTTCCGTTCCCCCCCCCCCAGGTTCTCAGGGAGGGAATACAGGAGCCTAGCTTGGATTTTGGATTACTTGCTTATGGGATTTCAGATCATGTACGCTTTCTACATGAAGCTAGCTATGGTTCTCACGTATTTTGGGGATAGCACTTATGTATTTCTGTTTTCAGATGATGTTGTTTTATCTAGACTTGTTTATTTGGAAAATTGATATTATGTTGTACCAGACTTGTTTTGAAATGGTTTAAATCTTCCGCTGTTTTATCTATGTTATTTACTCTGTTTACATATATACATATGTTCTTGTTCTGCCTTGATATATCATTTTGCATGTTTACCTGATTCAAACGCCCCTCCAAAGCCAGTGCACTTGCAAGAGTGGTACTGGCGGAGGTGGGGTGTTACAGAGAAGAGTGTTTATTAAATTAAATTACGACAACAAGTTATCAACAATAAAAGTATTCTATAATTAAAAATACCATGAAGTTCTAAATAAACAATTTTAGCTTATTACCACGAGTTAGTGGTTACATTTAACATTTGTCACCTCTATAACCAGAAAAAGCCGAACCATTTTCCAATGCGATAAAAAAAGCATGATTTGTAGTTTCATGTCAGGTTTTGATAAACAAAATTAAATGAAAAACCAAGCAGCTATTTAGGTTGAAGTCTTTAGGTTGATCAATTATACATGACAAAGTACATAAATCATATCTGGATTCCGGAACAGGCAGTTAAGGCTTAAGTCATGATATTATACACTAAATTCATATATGCCATCACTTCAAGGATCAAACATTTCAATTTAGAGAGCGTTGCTACATAGTATAAAAATATGAATGAAACATTACGGTCAAATATATATATTTCAGGGAAATATAACACGTAATACCATAGGTGCTCTCAGGTTTGAAAATGTGTACTAATAACATGTATCTAACCCACACATTTAATTGTCAAATTAGTAGAACTATCCTAATAGTTAAAATTGAATGCACAATAGAGTTTTCTCATGAATATATACATATCTTGATAGCTCAGGGTCGAGAGCAGACAAAGGGAACAAGATGTGGTATACTCGGTCAAGTTCAAATATCCAACAGCAGCCAACAATATCAAAATAAACCATCATATTCATATTTTATCAAAATTGAAATACTTGAAAACGGGATAATTGTGAGTTTTAAAACTCACCTTACACAGTAGAAAGAAAACACAGGTAGTGGATTGGGGTGCTGGACTTGGGCGATGATGCTGGTGTCTTGAGCTACTCTAGTGAACTTGATCGGAGGTAGCTGTTGCGACTGACTGGTTGCTGACGTTCATCGGAAGGCGATGACTTGCAGTTGTTTTTGACCTCGCGTGATTTTATTTTAAGGAGCGGATGACTTGATTTAGGGAGGAGAACGTTCGATTGGAGTGGAGTGGTCGGCTGATTTAGGGGAAGGGAATTGATTTGAGGAAAGGAGTAATTACCAGGGCTTTGGCCATTAAAAATTGGAAAGGAAAAAAATGGTTTTTGTTGAAGAAATTGGGTGAGGAGCGAGATATTTGTAGAATAAAAAAAATGATGATAAGAACGAAGACAATCAATAGATTATAGGGTCGTGCGTATTTTCAGGATATAGGTCTACGCGATAAAATACCGGGGAAGGTTATATTTGGCATAATTTAATATTTATTCCTACCGCGAATACCCCGAACCACTCTAAATTCGTACCACTAGCCCAAACTCCAAATGCGACAAAATTAAACGTACGTCTTCGTCATTGTGTTCTGAATATAATAAAATTAATTTGGTTGTAATCCGACTTCATTTATATATGACGTTATTTTTATTTTTAAATTATTTATCGGTTCATGGATTTTATTCCATTTATTCACAAGCAACTCTATTCGATTCCAAATTTGAAATGTTGAGTTTTAATTTCTTTATACATACAAATACACACAAATCCAAGCCAATTTTCCATATATTTCAACGAATAAAATCTCCAATTTATTTAACGTTAATAACGTTTAAATTCAACCATTTGTATTTTCAATCGAATTCCAAATCCAATTCAAATATTCAACAATAAATATTTGATTCTCAATCAACCATTCTGAATTAAATATTGGGTTCAATTTCATATTCACAACTATATATTTGATTTTAATTTCCAAGTATAATATAAAATTTTGATTATTCATAGTTAAACCTTGAATTAATTCCATATTCAATTGTCGAAATTTATGGGAAATTACAATCTCCCCCTTTAAAACTTTTCATCCCCGAAAATGAGAGATCGTTAGAGTTGTACCAATGTATACTTCAAATTTTCCATATTCGTGTGTAATTTTTCCAGAACTAATTTAAATATCGATCTTTAAGTCATTGATCCTCTTTGTTTATCCATCAAGTTCAATTAACTCAAAAAAATAAATTTCTTTTCAAAACCAATCTCTTCTTAAATTTCAAATTCTGCATAAGTTGGATTTATGCATCTCAAATCATTCCAAATTTCTTTATAGACCTCATCTGTCAATGTTTACTTATTCACCGTTCCACTTATTCCTTACAATCCAAATTCACTAAATCTCCTTACATTCAATCCATCTAATCTTTTCCAACCACTCACTGAAGTGTGTAAATAACATCTCTACTTCAAGTTACAAATTATCGACCTAAGAATTTCCAAAATTCGAAATCATTTATAATTTTTATATAGAAAATATTTGTATTATTACTCCAAAGCTATGGACTTGAAAATACTTTGAAATTATCTTTCTTACTTATTAATTTACGTATATTTTAGTTTCAAATTATTTATTTGAAAACATTTGATAACTCAAAGTTTAACAAGTCTATTATCGTTCTCACGGATGATAAGCATACACTGGGCAGGCGCACAACTAAAATCTCCAAGTACTAAATATCCTTGCTTCAACTCCCAGAGAAAAATAGTTCAAAAATTCTATTTAAAGAAACAGAAATGTGATATTGATATGTCGATTGTTAATGAATCGCAAATACACAATGATTCCATCCGGATCCCCCAGAAAACATTCTTATTCATAGGAAATCACTTCCTTACGGATTTCTTCATGGATAGATCAACATAAGATATTTAAGAATAAAAAAATCATGAGGTCACTGAGCATTGACTGCTCTATCTCAGGGTCACGAAAACAAATCATCAAATTATGAAGATAAATCAAATCACAAGGATCAATCAAGCCACAAAGACAAATCAAGTCACGAAGACAAATCCAATCACGAAGACATAATACTGCATTAAGCAGGTGGCTCCACATCACTAAGATATCTCAAACATTGCATGGCTTCATTCTACCTTTAGTAACTCTAGTGGTTACATCTCTTTCACTTGTAGATATGCCATCTGGACCGCAGGTACATAATGGTTATGCCTGGGTCCCCTAGGAAACATCCATACCTGTAAGCTTTCACAGCTCTGTGGATTATGTCCTTATCACGACTATAGTTCGTAGCAGACACAATGGTTATGCTTGGTTCCCCCAAGAAACAACCGTCTGCCGTAGGCCATCTACAGCCCTACGAATTATGCTACACAGTCGTGTTCTTGTAGGAATAGCGACAACTCATGACTTTTACGTCCGGATATCCTACTACCACCAGCAGCACATACCAATTAAGCTCGAAATTCAAAGGTGAAGGAATGTACTATCCTTGATTTGAAAACATATAGCATTTCATTTCGTACTCCTCATAAATCATACTTATGTCAACTTACATAAGATTTTCTTTCCAAATCATATTTTCAAACATCTCATTTTTATATAATTCCGTTACCTTCCCGCCTAGTACTTTTCAAATTCACTTTATTCTTATATACTTTCTATATAAGTTTCAGAAATTTCTATATCCAATATCAAAAATCAAATACCCTCAAATTTCACAATTTCAGTTTTGATCTCTATATTAATTCAGATATATGATGTCTTTACAAACTCAGATTTATTACTTTATTGGTTATAAACCGAATTTTTCTTTCAAATTCCAATTATTGGGTTCATCACTTTATTCAAATTTTTGTACTCTCAAAATTCCAGAAAAATTTCCATTTCAATAACAAATTAGTCATTTACGCATTACTACTCTTCCATATCCACATCCTTCGACTGTAAATTAGCAAGCGAATAACTCTCTAGGTATCAACCTCGAAAGGCTGAAACCAACATCAGATCAACACTCAGAAAGTCATTCAACTTAACTAATCTCTAGTTAGTTTCTAGTTTCCTTAATTCCATTTCTTAATTTCTTATCAAATCATTTCTTACGAACTCTAGGGTCTAATTTACCAATCCACTTCTTTTATGAAAATCGTTGATTATAACAACAATTCACACCTTCGAAATATTTAACTTCAAAATATAACTTTTATTTATTAATCTGAATATATAAAAAATTAATTAAATTTATAGTAAATTTTGATTAAAAACGAAAAGTAAAAAGTATTTTCCATAAATTCGACATAATTGACTCCCACGAATAACTTTCTTTCAAATAGTCTCTTATTCGATAATATATTCTGAACTTTGGAAAAATCTCACCATATTGGTCAACTCAATTTCCTTTATCCCAATTTCATTTGCAACATTTTTGCTTTTAAATGTTATTCACTTCTAAAAAGTGAATATTACTTCTTTTATAGGAATTTGGACTTGCCACATCAAATTAGTTTTTATTTTATTCAAATATAGGTTCACATCTTTTTAAAATCTTCATTCATATTTCGCTTCATTCATAATTCTTGTTTACAATTCACTTCTTGTTAATCAATCAACCAGTTTATAACTTACCATCGAATTCATACATTCGATCATATATTATTAGTTTGAAACCAATCATAATCTATCTTGCCACATTGTGAACCATCTAAATCGATTAGTAATAAAATTTAACACAATCGAATTCCAATTATAACCCTTTTTTTATTTTTTTGTTAACTTATATTCTGAATATCGAAATAAAATTCATCGTTTCATTTTTTGAAATAATTTCAAATTTCCCTTTTTCATTCAAAATCCCATTTGAATTCTTATTTTCAATAAATTTCAGTTATCTTTGATTGCTAAAATACACAATTGATTCGTTGATTCTCTTATACTTATCTTATTTTGATACCATTTGATGATGGATTCAAGATTCAACCCTGAGGAAACCCTTCGAAGGACAACTCTTGCAAATCTAGATTCAAAGACTGGGAATTTTGAAAAAAATTAATTCTCAAATTAAAATTTTCATTCCCGCTGTGTTAATTTTAAAATACTAGTTTCAAAATACTTAATATTTCCAAAATAATTTACCTTTCAAAATCTATTTTTCAAAACCCTTTTTATTTTCAAGATTCGTTATTTCTAGTATCCATCCTACTCATTTAAAACCTTATAAGCTAAGCTTTGAATAAACCTATGACGGTCACCCCGTACCAGCCGACATTTCCCCAAAACGCATTGTGTCAATGCCCGACTAGCACAGGACAATCGTCAAAAGGGTTGAAACGATGAATCACCAAGAACCTGTAATATATCTCACAGCGCATGGAATAATCTATAATAATAACATAATTTGATATAAAACAGGCGAGACAATACATAAGCTGAAAACTAAACCATATCCATCAGAGTAGCGGATTCCAAAATACTGCTTCATATCCAATTATTACAACTCCAAAATATTGTCTCTAAAAGGAAATAAAGAGGTACACTACCAATTCCCAAAGTAGTGACCAGCAACAACACATGGAGAATATATATATAGTACGTGGAAGCCTCCTACTCATCTCTAGGCTGCTACTCGTGCATAACCACCTAACCTGCCTCTAGTATTCTTGTTTAGAAGCACCCAGAGTAATAAGAAGAGACATAAAACTCTGGATCAGGCAAAAGTCTGGTATGAGCGACAGCGAATCTATATCACTAAATAGAGCAATAACAGGTACAAGTAATCATACCTGACCTTGACCTACAACCAAACAGTTAGCACAAAAAGATGCACAATACTCTAAGGTAAACACTAACGTAGAGTGTAAAATGGAAGTGCGAGTGTCATGGTGATAGCAAACATCAAACATAGCAATCATCCTCGCATCTCTCACTCAGTGCGTAAAACATACGATATCCACCGCTTTGATCACCGAATTCATTTGGGGCCATGAGGGAGTCCAACTCCTTACAACTATTGCTATGACCACACTGCCCTGGTCTATAGTCAATAAACTTACCCAGTCCACATAGCCTTGGCTCTAGGTTATGGGCCAACCACTCCACACAGCCCTGACTCTGGTTCGTCTACATGCCCTCTCTCTCAATGGTGAACCAAAGTTATAGATATTGATAACTCCTTTGCACACGTCCCGCAACAAATCCAAACTCTAGAATTTAACTCGTTGGTTCCCATCTGGATCCTGAGTAATAACTCCTCATTTGGAATTCCTTTTCATCTCGGGTTTTGGTCAGATTGGAGTTGATCTTCAGAAGAATTTACGATCGTCGTGACGTGGTAGAAGCTCAAATCTCGTTCAGTTCGGAGTCACCATCACGTCTCAGTTCGCGGTCGTCATCGTGGTCGGGTCGTGGTCCTCACTGGGAAGTTCGTGGTCTCCCCCTGCCGGGCGGTTTGTGTCCCCAGCCGGGCTGTTCCTGGTCCCCCTAGTCGGGCGGTTCGTGGTCTCCCCAGCCAGGCGGTTCGTGGTCCCCCCAGCCGGGCGGTTCTTGGTCCCCTCCCCCCAGCTAGGAGATTCGTGGTCCTCCTCATGGTTCTCCCCTCCTGGTGGTTCCTGACCCTCCCCTCTTGGTGTTTCGTGACCCTCCTCTCCTAGCGGTTCGTGACCCTCCTGGCGGTTCGTGATCGTGGCCACCATCAGGAACCGAAACCCTGTAGTTTTTCTAGCAAGCTAATTTCGCCAAACGATGGTGTTTTCAACCATTCTAACTTTCCTATGCAATCACAAGACATGCCAAACAACAGTAGCAACATGTAGAATCAACTAAAAACATCAAAACAATGAATTCATATGCTAATTTAGATCAAACGTATCCAAACCCATGATTTTCCCCTTAACCATGTGAGATTCACCTTAATCATGTCTAACTGTAGGATTAGCAAACTTAATCCAAATTAACCCAAATTCATATCAACGACATAAAATATGATTTTAGAATTTTCACATATTTTTCCAGAATTTTTAGATGTATAATTTCGCTAATTATCACTAATCACACCCTAATTAGCCATAATTAGTGTATAAACATGCAAATAACTCACCATAGCCAAAAATAAATGTTAGATCTGGAACTTTTACTGATTTGGCTCGGATCTTAGTGTGGTGAAGCAGCTCTACCTTGAATTTGGTGCCAAATCGGCTTGATTTGTTGTAGATTTGATCAATTAGTGATTAAAGAGAGATTTGGAAGATGGAAGCCATGATTAGGGTTAGAGAAATGTTTGTGGCGGCTAGAAAAATGAAAGGAGGTGATTCCAAACTCCTTTCAGCCCTCCCATAACCCTAATTCCGAAATGGGTTATGGGTCTAGCTGCTAATCATCCTATTAAGCCAATTAGGCTGTTTTTCCATCTTCAAATCTAATTTCAGCCATATCTCCCAAACGATAAGCCCGTTTGATTAATGTGACCACTCTACGGAATGGGAAACCATCATCCGAATCCAATGGAAGTGGTTTCAGGTCAAAAATCCTTACCAATCAAAAGTTATAGGCGAAACAAGATTTTCCCGAGGCAAAACGGTCATTTAAAATTCTGCAAAAATCATGAATGTGGGAAATGACCCCAATAGTCGTTTCCCAAAGTTACACTACCATATGAATTCATATGAAAATAAAACAAATATTCTACGATCCTCCGATACATATATTTCGAGTCGTTACACCCTCCCCCCTTAAGAAATTTCGCCCCCGAAATTCCTTAACCAAGAAAACATACAATGGTTCCCCACATGCCTATCAGCCATTTACAAACAATCAAACATACATAATAACACAACAAGCCTTTCCTAGTATGCAGTTTACTAACAAGGGAACAACTATATCGCAATTAAAATCTTACCAGGTAAAGAGCTCTGGATATGACTTCCCTATGCTCTCTTCGGTTTCCCAAGTACAGTCATTCTCATTATCACCCCGTTGGACCTTAACCAGTTTCACCGTCTTCCTCCGAAGTTGCTTCGTATCGTGTCCGACAATACGAACCGGTCTGCGGTTTCCAACTATCTCGGGTTCTATCTTGATATCATCCAACTGATCTGGTGAAATAGTCATATCATAATCGTGCACTAACTTCCTTAACTGAGAAACATGAAATACGTTGTGCACTCGTGCCATCTTGTCAGGTAATCCAACTTTATATGCTAAATTCCCAACTTGTTCGCGAACTGGAAATGGACCAATAAACCTTGGTGCTAATTTACTCCTTCTACCAAACCGAATCACACTCTTCAACAGAGAAATCTTGATGAATACCAAGTCGCCAACGGAGAATTTCAAATCTCTTCGTCTTTTATCAGCATAACTCTTTTGCCTATCTTGGGCAGCCTTCATTCGCTGTTGAATAACCTTGATCTTATCTGAAGTTTCTCTTATTACATCTGGCCCAAGCACATATTTCTCACCGGTTTCCAACCAACATGATGGTGAGTTGCAAGGTCTTCCATACAAAGCTTCAAATGGACCCATACCAGTACTGGATTGATAACTATTATTATATGCGAACTCAACCAGATGCAAATGGTCATCCCATGACCCCACAAAATCCAATATGCAAGCTCTCAAGAGATCCACTAATACACGGTTCACCCTCTTTGTTTGACCATCGATTTGGGGATGATATGCAGTACTGAGATGTAATTCTTACCCTAAAGCCTCTTGTAATCCCTTCCAAAACCCACTAGTAAATAATGGATCTCGGTCACTCATAATACCTTTAGGTACTCAATGAAATCTCACTACCCACTTCATATATAGTTCCGCTAACTTAACTGCCGTTCTATTCGACTTGGCCGGTATAAACCTTGCACTTTTGGTCAATCGATCCACAATCACCCAAATACCATCATGACCCGATCTAGTCCTTGGTAAACCATCGATGAAATCCACTAAGACTTGTCCCCATTTCCACTCAGGAATTTCCAACGGTTGTAACAGACCACTAGGCTTCTTTTGCTCGGCTTTAACTAACTGGCAATTCATGCACTTGGATATAAACTTCCAAGTCTCTCTTCATCCCTTCCCAGTAGTAGGTCTGCTTTATGTCTTTATACATTTTGTTACCACTGGGATGTATTGTCAGTTTCGAGTGATGACACTCTATAAGCACTTCATCTCTCAATCCATTAAAATTGGGTACAACTAGTCTCCCATTATTTCGAAGCAATCCTTCTCGATCAAGTCCATACTTTTCATTCCCTTACCGTCGATACCCGTCTCTACCTTGGAGATGATTTCCAGTAGATTAGGATCGTCCATCTGACTGGAACCGATCCGCTCGATCAAAGTGAGTATGATCTCAAACTTGCTAACATCTTTGGATTTAATTCACAATTAGGTCTGAAATCATATCCCGCGATATACTCCAGTTGCTTCCATTCAAGAAACATATCCCCAAAACCGGCATGTCTCCTACTTAATGCGTCAGCTACCGCATTGCCCTTCCCGGGTGTGTATGCGATATTGAAATCATATGGAGCCAAGAACTCTAACCATCTCTGCTGACGAAGATTTAAATCCTTTTGGGAGAAAAGATATTTTAATGACTTGTGATCGGTAAACAACTCGAATCTTTCTCCCAAGAGGTAGTGTCTCCACATCTTCAATGCGAACACGATCGCTGCCAATTCCAAATCATGGGTAGAATATCTTTTCTCATGTGGTTTAAATTGCTGACTAACATAAGCTACAACCCTACCTCCTTGCATCAGTACAACACCTAGCCCGGTACCACATGCATCCGTGTATACCGTCATCTCTTTGTTCCCCTTAGGAATAACTAATACCGGTGCACACGTTAGCTTCTCCTTTAGACTTTTAAATGCATTCTCGCATTTTTCGGCCCAAGCAAAAGCTTGATTCTTCTTGGTCAACGGAGTTAACGGTGCTGCTATCTTGGAGAAATCTTGAATAAACTTACGATAATATCCAGCTAACCCCAAGAAACTCCTCACGTCCGTTGCATTCTTGGGCGTAGACCAATCTTGTACCGTAGCCACCTTCGCAGGATCCACGACAATACCATTCTATGAAACAACATGGCTCAAGAATCTCACTTCCCTCCTCCAGAAGTGAACTTAGAGAATTTTGCTTTCAGTTGGTGTTTCCTCAACACCTCCATCACTGTCCTCAAACGTCCCTTGTGTTCTTCCTTTGTCCTCGAGTAAACCAAGATATCGTCCACGAACACAAGAACAAACTTATTTAATTGATCCCTGAAAACCCTATTCATAAGATCCACAAAATATGCGGGTGCATTGGTCAACCCGAATGGCATGACCAACCACTCATAGAATCCAGATGGCGTCCGAAATGTCGTTTTAGGTATACTCTCAGCTGCTACTCGGAGCTGATAAATCCTGTCACGAGATCTAACTGGGAGAACACTCTGGGTCCATCTAGTTGATCAAACAAATCATCTATCCGTGGAAGAGGATACTTATTCTTCCTAGTCACCTTGTTCAACTCGCGGTAGTCCATACATAAGCGAAGGGAACCATCAGCCTTAGTAGTAAATACATCTGGTTCTCCCTACTCGGAAAGACTTCTTCGAATAAATCCCTTCTTCAAAAGATAGCCTACTTGCACTTCAAGCTCTCGCTACTCCCTTAGCAACATAAAATGAAGTGGCATCACTATAGATCTGGCATCTTTCACTAAATCAATCCGAAACTCGATCTCACAGTGTGGTGGATGTCTGGTCAGTCACTCAAAGATGTCCGGATACTCGCCAGCAATAGGCACATCTGATAACTCATCATGCGGGATGTTGAGGGAATTTAGAAAACTAGCCATCACTCCATCACTAGGTAGGCAACCCAATACCACTCTCCGCCCATCATCCACTCTAATGGTCATCGAAAACCCCTCAAAGTCTACCACCACCCCATACCTTTGGAGCTAATCGACTCCCAAAATAATGCCAAACCCAGTAAATCCCAAAACAAAGCAATCACAAGCAAACATACATCCATGACTCGGTAAGACCAAATTATGAAAAATCATACAAAGGCTAGTCGAACCACCGACCGGGTTCGTCACAACTAAAGGTCTATCGACAATCTCGAGTTCTAATCCCAACCTACCTACCAGGTCACTAGACATGAAGGAATGGGAAGCCCCGGTATCAAACAATACTCGAACAGGAACATCATAAGTGAAAAACATACCTTGAATGATGACACCATTTCCCTTCTCCCCTGCAGTTGGGGAATTCAACGAAGAAGGAACAACATTGATAGCATATGCTTTCACATTCTGGTTCTCCTTAGGAGGTTGCGGACATTCATTCTTAAAATGTCCCACTTGGTCACAGTTGAAGCACTTCCTCTCCCTGGCTTCGCGCGATAATCTCTGACATAGTGGACCTTCATGCCACAGCCAATGCACTGGATATCCTTCTTATTCTCCTTTTGTGACCATCCTTGGTTTGGTTCTGTTTCCTCTTATTCGGGGAATTCTTCTTGCCTTCACCGCTTGCCTGCGGTTTTGGTTCCTCTGCAGATGTAATAGCAACCTCGGTCTTCGTCTTAGGGTAAAGGCTCTCCAATCTCAATATCTTCCCTACAATAGATTTGGATATCTCATCGATATGGTTTAAAAGTCTTTCCCCTAAGTACTCATTTAGGCCAGTTATGAACTTCTCATTCTTCTTCTCGGCAGTATCGATAAGAGATAATCCATATTTCGATAAGGTATCAAATTCAATAATATATTCCAAGACTGCCCTACCATTCAGCTTAATTTCCAAAAACTTCCTGAACAATTCTGATTTCTGAGCAGCTGGAATAAAATTGTCACTGAAGCGAGTCTTAAACTGATCCTAAGTAACTTGATCCTCGGGAGTAGCTGCTTTAATAGCATTCTACTAATTCATTGCCCACCCTTGAAGCTGATGCGATGTTAACTTTCTCTTCATTGCATCATCGATCTCTAAATCCTCCAAGATGCGCTCACAACTATCAGGCCAATATTGAACCTCCGTAGCCGATTCCGTTCCATGGAACAGCTTCCCACCAAGACTAGTATAATCCTTGTTAAGTTTGGCGAAATCGGCTCTAGGCGCCTGGACTACTGCACCAACATCAGCACCATTAGCAGCATTAGGAACTGCTCCTTAAGCATCCCTAAGCATTTTTTGTATGAAGGCAGTAAACATCGTCCTCATATCAGGGACATTCCCATTATTGGCCCCTGAACCCGCTCCCTCTTCAACTCCTGATGCGGGGTTCCTCATCGTACTCCTCGTATTTCAGCTCATTGTTCAATCTGTAAATAGAAAACGATTAACCATCTCCTTAATGGTGCCAGTGCAGTGCAACTTCATCCTTAGATATACTAATAGTATATATATAGTTTTTGAAAACCAAAATATCACATATAAATGCTCTCATATACGTATACTATCTCTCCCTGATGTCTTCCCCTCGGTTAAACTACACAACCTAGGCTCTGATACCAAGTATGATAGTCGCCCCGTACCAGCCGACATTTCCCCGAAATGCGCTGTGCCAATGCCCGACTAGCACGGGACAATCGTCAAAAGGATCGAAACGATGAATCATCAAGAACCTGTAATATATCTCACAGCCCATGGAATAAAATATAATAATAACATAACTTGATATAAAACAGGTGAGATAATACATAAGCTGAAAACTAAACCATATCCATCAGAGTAGTGGAATCCAAAATATAGCTTCATATCCAATTATTACAACTCCAAAATACTGTCTCTAAAAGGAAATAAAGAGGTACACTCCCAAAGTAGTGACCAACGACAACACAGGGAGAATATATATAGTATGCGGAAGCCTCTTGCTCGTCTCCGGACAACTACTCGTGCATAACCACTTAACCTGCCTCTAGTCTGCTCGTTTAGGAGCACCCAGAGTAATAAGACAAGACATAAAACTCTGAGTCAGATGAAAGTTGGGTATGAGCGATAGCAAATCTATATCACTAAATAGAGCAATAACAGGTATAAGTAATCGTACCTGACCTGGACCTGCAACCAAAGAGTTAGCACAACAAGATGCACAATACTCTAAGGTAAACACTAACATAGAATGTAAAATGTAAGTGTGAGTGTCATGGTGATAGCAAACATCAAACATAGCAATCATCCTCACATCTCTCACTCAGTACGTAAAGCATACGATATTCACCGCTTTGATCACCAAATCCATTTGGGGCCATAACAGAGTCCAAATCCGTACAACTATTGCTATGACCACACTGCCCTGGTCTATAGTCAGTAACCCTACCCAGTCCACATAGCCCTAGCTCTAGGTTATGGACCAATCAGTCCACACAACCCTGGCTCTGGTTCTTCTACATGCCCCCTCTCTCAACGGTGAACTAAAGTTATAAATATCGATAACTCCTTTGCACACATCCCGCAGCAAAGCCCAACTCCAGAAGTTAACTCGTTGGTTCCCATCTGGATCCTAAGTAATAACTCCCCATTTGGACTTCCTTTGCATCTCAGGTTTTGATCGGATTGGAGTTGATCTTCAGAAGAATTTACGATCGTCGTCACGTGGTAGAAGCTCAAATTCGGTTCGGTTCGGAGTCATCATCACGTCTTGGTTCGCGGTCGTCATCGAGGTCGGGTCGTGGTCCTCCCTGGGCGGTTCCTGGTCTCCCTGAGCCGGGCGGTTCGTGGTCCCCCCAATCGGGCAGTTTGTGGTCCCCCTTGACGGGCGGTTCGTGGTCCCCTCTAGCCGGGCGGTTCGTGGTCCTCCCCTCCTGGCAGTTCATGACCCTCCCCTCCTGGCGGTTCGTAACCCTCATGGCGGTTCGTGACCGTGGCCACCATCAGGAACCGAAACCCTGTAGTTTTTCCAGCAAGCTAATTTCACCAAACGACGGCGTTTTCAACCATTCTAACTTTCCTATGCAATCAAAAAACATACCAAACAGCAGTAGAAATATGTAGAATCAACTAAAAACATCAAAACAATGATTTCATATGCTAATTTAGATCAAACGTATCCAAAATCATGATTTCCCCCTTAGCCATGTGATTTTCCCCTTAACCATGTCTAACTATAGGATTAGAAAACTTAATCCAAATTAAGCCAAATTCATATCAATGACATAACATACGATTTTAGAATTTTCACATATTTTTTCAGAAATTTTAGATGTATAATTTCGCTAATTATCACTAATCACCCCTAATTAGCCATAATTAGTGTATAAACATGTAAATCACTCACCTTAGCCAAGAATAAATGTTAGATCTGAAACTTTTACTGATTTTGCTCGGATCCGAATGTGGTGCAACAACTCTACCTTGAGTTTGGTGCTAATTCGGCTTGATTTGTTGTAGATTTGATCAATTGGTGATTAGAAACTGATTAGAGAGAGTTTTGGAAGATGGAAGCCATGATTAGGGTTAGAAAAATGTTTGTGGCAGCTACAAAAATGAAACGAGATAATTCTCCAACTCCTTTCAGCCCTCCCATAACCCTAATCCCGAAATGGGTTATGGACCTAGCTGCTAATCACCCTATTAAGCCCAATTAGGTTGTTTTCCATCTTCAAATCTTATTTCAGCCATATCTTCCAAACGGTAAGTCTGTTTGATTAACGTGACCACTCTACGGAATGGGAAACCATCATCCGAATCTAATGGAAGTGGTTTTAGGTCAAAAACCCTTACCAATCAAAAGTTATAGGCGAAACAAGATTCGCTAGGGGCAAAATGGTCATTTAAAATTTAGCAGAAATCGTGAATGTGGGAAATGACCCCAATAGTCGTTTCCCAAAGTTACATGACCAAATGACTTCGTATGAAAATAAAACATATATTCTACGATCCTCCGATACGTAGAATGCAGGTCGTTACAAAACCAAAGCTTTGATACCACTTGTAACTCCCCGCCTTTTTGACCACTTCAAATTGGTAATTAAACCAACTTAAAACATTCAAAACGACGAATCGTTATCTAGCTTACAGAGTTTAAAATAGAATCAACACAAAAAATAAAAATAAATAGATAATACAATATTGAACAACAAAATGAATTTTTATATATATAATCAGAATTTGATATAAATTTTTCTATACAGCGGAATTTAAAATACAGTAAAAAAAAGAAAATATTTACTGATTTAAGCTTCAGAGTGCGCCATCTTTGGAATCCCCAGCTTCGCCATTCTTTGAATTATAAGCTGTAATCTTTTAATCTGTAATGCACGGATGTGACCCAAGCGTTTCATGCAAATCATAAAACACTCGAGTTAGGATTAATCATTTGTTCAAGTAAATAAATTTCGATATAAAATGAAATATAATGGTTAATTCTAACAACAAACATATTATGTGCAAATGACATAATCGAATGTATCATGTGGGTATAGGTTGACAAATAAAACAAGGCAAAACGTATGTCAGGGTTTTCAACGAGGCAAACTCATGCCAGGTTTTACAACAAAGCTAAGCACATATTTCAAGTTTCAGCAAATCATGGTGTATGGAATAATACATGTATTTCAGGGTAACTGCTCAAACTAACTATTGCATTCCAGGTTCAACAAGGCAAAGTAGGGTGCCTGCCACTTTTTTTTTCTTCCTTTTTTCTTTTCTTTCCACTCTTAGACCATTACACAATGAGGCAAACCATTAGAATAGTTTTCATGCATACATAACGAGTAATCATGAACCAAGTTAAACTTCGAATATTGCTACATAATTGCAATATGAAACGGCTAGGAATACAACTGCTAAATCAAACAGTTAAGGGCAGCGCATGCACTTAGATGTGTACCTACAGTTTTTTATAGTTTTGTGTCAAGATAAGTTCCACCTTTAAAACAAGGTGGAATGAAAGTTTCAAGGTACCCAAATACATTCAGCTTTTAGAAGTATTCAAGTGTCAACATGAAATTTACTCATGCATACATTTCTCAAGGGGACAGGTGTCAAAATATCCAACAGCAAAACCATTTTAGGAACCATGATGCATATATCTTGATTCCTTGTTATTTTGTATCCTTGAAATAAAATATGCCGGTGGATGGAATGGTTCTGTCCTAGTACAGTCTTAATGTTGATTCTCAATACTACGACTACTTGATTCAATGCTTAGATCTAGCTGTTAAATACGTGTAGTTTGCGCCAGTTTATATATACTACTATGCAATGTTCTAATGTAACTAAACAAATTAATTGTTAAGAACAAAATTTTAATACAAATAATTAACAATATGAAGGTACATAAATTATATGACCAAAGGTTCATGACTGCATAAGATTCATTTATCATATTTTAGCACTCTAAACTTTTAGGAACACAAGTTATCACAAAAAGGTATGGCACTGCACATATAAGCATCCAACATGCTTATGTGCACAGTTCACAACCAAGTATACAATCTTGATTCCCGTTAAGCAATTAGACAAGGTCATTAAGGATGCTCTCTCCTTTCGTGTATGGCACATCAAATTCAATTTATAAGCACATCATAAACATCTATGCGTGATTCCCCATAGAGAAGAGTGTTTATTAAATTAAATTACCACAACAAGTTATCAACAATAAAAGTGTTCTACAATTAAAGATATAATGAAGTTCTTAATAAACAATTTTAGCTTATTACCACGAGCTAATGGTTACATTTAACAAGTATCACCTTTATAACCCCAAAAAGTTGAACTATTTTCTAATGCGATAAAAGAAAAGCATGGTTTATAGTTTCATGTCAGGTTTTGATAAACAAAATTAAATGAAAAAGCAAGCAGCTGTTTAGGTTGAAGTCTTTAGGTTGATCAATTATACATGACAAAGTACATAAATCATATCTATATTCCGGAACAGGCAGTTAAGGCTTAAGTCGTGATATTATGCACTAAATTCATACAAACTAGCACTTCAAGGCTTAAACATTTCAGTTTAGAGAGGGTTGCTACATAATATAAAATATGAATGAAAATTACGGTCAAGAATTAATCTTGCGAAAGTAACTTTGTGCTTGCTTTAGCAATGGCAACCAACACCAAATCCTCAACCACCTCCATCCCCTTGCAACCCCGTTGCCACCTCCTCCGACCCTATGTTAGCTGAAGCTCTCATCTCCTCCACCCAACCACTAGCCAAGCCTGCCCGCGCTTCGTCGAGCTTGCCAGAAATACCCAATCCACCTCCGCCACCTCCCCACCAGGCGATTCCTCCTCAGCAGCCTTCACCGGCGTCCCTACCGCCGCTGTTACCGACTCCACCACCCAATCAGCGCCTTTCCTACCTCCACGCCCTAAATAGCAAACCCAACAACCGTACCCTTGCTCAGACCAAGCAATCGGTCTCACTGGCGTTCAAGAAGGGTGTTTTGCCAAAATTCACTTCTTTGGCGCGCACTGTGGAAAATTTGAAATCAAAGCGTTTATGTTATCACTGTGCTTCTCCTGGCCATGTGGCAAAACAATGCAGGAATGCAAAGATTTGCTATCGTTGTGGATTTTTTGGGCACACGCGAAAAAGCTGCTCTCGTGGATCCTCTAAGAAGAATGTGTTGTTCACTTCGAAGACTGTTCATGCCTCTGCGAATTCCTCTGCACCTGTCACATCCCTCCCTCTCTCCACACACGTGCCAGCAATCAGCAACGCTCCCTCTCTCCACGTCGAATCACCCCCATTACTTAAATCTAATTCACCCGCACCCATTTCTATTCCTAACCCTAATTCTTCATCCTTATCTTCTTTTAAACCTCAGGAAATGGCATTCCCAGGTAATGCTCCAAACCTCGTCAAAGTCTCCATCCTAACCTGCTACTGGAACTTCCATGCAGTGCTAACCACCCTCACTGATTTCTTCTGCCACCAAAACAGGGAGATTTTCATCCTTTCTGATCACTCTTACCTCGTCTAGTTTCCCAATGTTGATGTTTACAACACCGCTCTGAACCGCCAGTTCATCTTCCGCCATGGTGGTTCGCTTGCGTTACAAGCCTGGTCCCCAGTAAGTGATGTGGTGGACCGCGAATTCTGGCCAACAACTTGGGTGAGGATTAGAGGTTTTCTCGTCTACCTCCGCAACATCATCAATCATCTCACCGCTGCGCTCTACCCAGTTGGTTTGTTTATTAGGATGGATGACTGCAATTGGGCTCAGAAGGACCTACGTTTTGTTTTTGCGAGGGCTAGGATACTAAAAGAGGTGACTTTACCCTTTACCTACTCCGTTCATCTGGGGAACGCTCACTACATCTTCAAAGTGGAGGACTGGGACCACTTTTACCCATCTCTGAACCCCGAAGACCTGCTTTTGGGTAATCAATGGGAGAATAATCGTGAATTTCTCATGGAGCCATTCATTCACAGCTTCTCTATCCTAGAACCTGAACCAGAGCTCCGCTTCGACGCCATGCAGATCGAATCAAACCTACCTGCACCCACCCTCCCCTCTGACCCACCTAGGTTGAACCCTCTGTAGTTTGACAGCTCTCTGGAAGTGATCAACCCCCTTGGTTGGAATCCTTGGCCTTCACCAGAGAACAAATGGGACCCCCTCGCAGACTTTGACTTTGACGAAGACCTCTCCATCCCTAATCACCTGATTTTCCCGTCGACCTTGATCCCACCAGAGATTCCACCCCGCAGCCACCTCCACCTCCAATACTTGAAGGCCTCTCAACGATGGTTGCACCAGCCTTGTCAAGTTCCGCCGTCCGCCGAAGCGCTCGACTTCAAGCTTCCACCTCAGGTACACAGCCGACACCGTTCATACCAACCGTCATGGACACCGCCATCACGTGGGATGAATCTGAAGGATGCACCGACGCCGGAGGCACCCAAAAGCGTCGCTTTTTTCCTCGCCCATGGTAATCTCTTCTTGTTCTGCGCACACCCTCGCTACATGCAAAATTTTTTGTGTTTTGTGGTTATCAGTAGCAGATGAAGTTAGAGCGAGGTGTTGTGCTAGTGGTGATGTTTTGTGGAGTTTAGTAGTTTGTTTGTTAAGCTTGTACATTAGCTCGGTATGTAACTATTCGCGCTACGCGCCGCAAACTCTTTGCATGCATTATCACTACTATCGCCATCGATCAGGCACTACAACAAAATGAGACTTAGATAGCAACAGTGAATAGCGTTTGTTTCCAATTCTCTTAAAATGCACCGAGGCGGATGATATTCAACCCTATTTTGAAAATAAATCTCACGTACTAACGCTATACCAAAGGCGGGAGCTGAAATTTTTTTGCATGAAAAATTAAAGTCCGTGCTTTTGCTTACCCCTTCAGAAAACATCGTTTTCTTCCTTTACCACTTTATCGCCTCCAACAGTGAGTCAAGATCTTCAAATCCCAAATTTTAATGTTGAATCATAGAATCCCAAACCTGCAATCATCTGTCATCAGTAGTCAATCCCGGAGCTCTCCAATTTGAATGACTTGAAAGGTACTGCTGACTTACTTATATATTCTTCACTAATTATTGATTTGTAAAATCAAAATTCGCAATTTTCAAATTGCGATTAGCTTTTTTTGGGTTGGTTTGAATTCACAATTGCGATTTAGGTTTCGAAGGGCAATTTTGGTGATGAGAAATGGTTGTCCAATTGGAACTTGCTGAATTGCAGAATTGGTTGTGGGTAGATTTCAGGTTGTGCTTGCGGGTACAGGTGAGGGTGATTTTCTAGTGAACGAAGATGGTTGTTTGCTTCTGTTTTGTGCATGTTGATTGGCAAAGAAGCTAGATTCAGGATGTAGAAAGTGATAACTTTGATTTGCCGGTGGTAGTGGAGCAGTTTTATATGTGTACGAAGCGTGGTTGCGTGATGAGAAAGTAAGGCTGTTGTGATGCCCGTTTTGGATGGCTTAGAAAGGATATGGAGGTGGTTAATTTGTGCATGAAGTGTGATATGAAAGTGGGGAGGTGGTCGGAGTTGCTTGTTGGTTAACTATGGGTGGAGCTTTAGGCTCAAGTAGATGATGGTGTGGAGAGTGGTATGTAGTCGGTTGTTGTAGACGTGATGAAAGTAGAATAAATGGTTGTATTGCAATAGTGGGTTTTCTGAATGAGCTGTTGTTGATAGTGGAGGAATAGTTAAAGTCAGTGGAGATCGGGGCTATATCAGGGGGTGTATTCCAGGAGGATGGAGCTGGTTAAGTTTTATGTGTTGATAGTTATGAATGTCCATGGTTGTCAGAGACTTGTGGTTGATGTGTTATTGGTCGGAAATGTAGTTGCCTGGACTGTGGGAGGATGTAGTGTGGCTGAGAAGTTTGCTGCATGGCTGCGCAAAATAGCTTTCAGCTTGTACTCATATTTCTTCACGACGCTTGTATTTTACAAACAAGTACAAGCTATGGTCAATGGTTCCACATCTAATGCTTTGGTTTGAGCAATATATGCATTTGGTGACTCAACTGTTGATCTAGGCAACAATAACTACATAGCTACAGCTTTTAGAAGTGATTTTTCTCCTTGCGGCAGAGACTTTTACTTCAATATGTCTACTAGAAGATTAACCAATGGAAAGCTTGCTACTGACTTTGCAGGTAAATACCATGTATCTTCATTTTAATCAGTACTGGAGAACAAAATTTTAAACATATATCGACTGACAAAACTATCAGCTTCATACTTTGGATTGAAAGAAGAGTTGCCTCCTTTCTTGGACTGGTCTTTACGTGTCGAGGAATTGATTATTGGTGTTAGTTTTGCCTCTGTTGAGTCAGGATTTGATTCTTTCACAACACAAAATGGAGTAATTTTCTTCATTTTTGTTCCAATCTTTAATTTTCACTGAAATTGCTCTAACTTGTAAACGTGAATTATTCTATATATTATATATTTATGAGAGATATTTGAATTTACATCCTTCTCCATCGATTTTGCTGAAATCACACTCTTTTATTCTCATCCTTTAAATTAATCATTTAATTAATGAATAATAGAGGGAACATCGACATGTATAAAGAGGGGCACTGTATTATTTATTTCAGAGGCAATTATCTTTTTTTTTTTCTCTCCAGATCTTGAATCTAGCTTGAATTCACAAATCTACACAAATGTGTAGCACAATTGATTCTTCAAAAGAATCCATTGTAAATAAGGATGCCAATGGGAATTTGATTGGCAAGATGGTCACAGTCGTGATTGTTTTGGAAGGTCCCCTGGTAGTGGATAGGGTACTCAGTATGCCAATATTGTAGAAAATTTTGGGTTTACCATCTTAGTGCTGGTGATCTTCTCCATACTGAAATTAAATTTGGTTATGAAAATGGAACAATGATTTCAAACATGATTAAAGAGGGAAAGATTGTTCCTTCTGAATTGACAATTAAGCTTCTTCAGAAAGGTATTCTGGAAAGTGGGAATGATAAATTTCTCATTGTTGGATTACCAAGAAATGAGGAGAACCGTGCAGCGTTTGAGAGTGTCACAAAGATTGAGCCTGCATTTGTTTTGTTCTTCGAATGATCATAGGAGGAAATGGGAAGGCGCCTTCTAAGTAGGAATCAGGGAAGAGATGATGACAATATCAAGACCATCAGAAAGAGATTTAAGGTTTTTGTACAGTCAAGTATGCCTGTTGATGACTATTATGACTCTAAAGGAAAGGTTCAAAAGGTATTTGTTATTATTATTATTTTAAACCTAATAATTTTATGTTCTTTTATTTTATTTTCTATTATACTGCGGATTTGATATATCTTTAATGAAATTAGTCTATACTATAAATTTATAACATAATCACTATATAATTCATTCTAGTATTTTTTCAATTTGGTTGTGTATCCCAGTATTTACAACGATAAGCAAAAGCAAGTCAGTTCCTGATTAATGATAAAGCTTGCAGAAGCAATAATCAGTCGTCATTTAGAGAACCGTCAGAATTAAGAAACTACCAAAGTTTCATGACAAACGAAATATATCGGCTTCTTTTTTTTCCATGTGCAGATGCATGCGTGAAATAAGACTAAGTTGTACATCCGTGTAAAATTTCCCAAGGTAGATTTGCATGGAAGCACCAATGTGCTAGTTACCTAGAAGCATGAAATGAATCCAATTAGTTCCATTTGTTTTAGAGATTTCATATCACAGAATTGTCTAGTATTTGTGTTATTGGATAGTTTAGGTGTTATTTTAGAATATACATGAATCAGCCTAATACCTCTTTTTGGTCAAATGTTTAATCTTCAACACTTCTGGATTTTGAGGTCGCGTTACAATTTGATGTTAATGTTAATGGTAATGAAAATTAGGGCTGTCAATTAATATCTGTAAAATATGTAATCCCTCATCGATACAAAAAATAAAATTGAAATCCAAATCAAGAAAATAGGATACAAATATAATTGTATATGTGCATCCAAAAAAATTCGTTGATTTTGATCAAGATATTAGTTGAGATTACACATATTTTAGTGTACAAAATGATTGATATTTACTATTTTTATCGACTAATTATTCATATTATGCTTGTAAAAATGATTTGCTATCAGCGATTATTTTTTATTATTATGTTTTTATATCTTGTGTTTATTTTAGCATTATTACTGAAAACAATTTATCCTGAACCAAAATGTTTCATTTACTTGTTTGAGTTGAGTGGAACAAATATCCTTTTGTATCTGCGAATATTTATATCTGACTTTTCGAAATTAGTTTCAGATATGAATGGAAATATGGCACTTTCCGCATACACCCAATACGTCTATGAAAATAATAGTTGACATAAATTTGTAACATAATCAGTACATAATGCTCCCAGTATTTTCAATTTGCTTGTGTATCCCTGTAATATAAGAAAGACTGCTTCCTTAGAAGTAGTAAAGCTTGCATAAGAAATAATCAGTCACGCTTTAGAGAAACGAGGCATTTAAGAAACCATCAGAGCTTCATGAAAAACAAATACACCGAGTACTTCTTTTGGTATGCATGGTACATTTGATAGCTAAGAATAATTTATCCTCCATGTTAAAACTTGCAAGGTTTATCTGCATGGAATAACCTATGTGCGAATTATTTAGAAGCGCAAATCCATCAAGTATCATTTATTTTAGTAACTTCATGTTGAGGGAATAACCCTTCTATGTGCTAATTACTTTGAAGTGCTAACCACCTCTAAAGTATCTAGGCATTGGATTTAACATTGTATTATTTCGGAAAAATTATGAATCAGCCTAATACCTCTTTTGGTCATATGTTAAATCCAGTGCCTTTATATAATTCAGAGGCAGGTTGTTAGTGCTGTCAGTTTTCAGATTCCAACTGATAATCTCATTCATATTGCATTATAAGTTACAGTGGTATTGCATATCAGCCAAAAATTTGACTTCCGACCAGGACAATAATCATAGCGCTAACAAAGAGATTTAACTTTATGAAAGCAGTTCTAACTGGACTGTCGCATGCAAACAATTGTTGCGTATCAACCTAATTATAGACGGAATATTTTGCATAGTTGAATTATTGCATGTGAATGAGGTTAATGAACCAAATTTAACTTAAGGAATCATTTTGTTAAAATGTCCCCCGGGGTATGGAAAATGATACATAATATGTGAATATGCCTGTTTTACCGCACTGCACAATTTTGTGCATTTTTTTGGGAAGACTGATGCTGTGCAAGATCTGTTGATGAGGTTTTCAACACTGTTAAGGGGATTTTCCCTCAATTTAGCAAAAAAGATACATAGATACTTGGATAGATTGTAGTGATTCCCTTTTCTTGACAATACATCATATATTTTATGGAACCAACATATATTGAATGAAATTAGATACATACATGTTATAGTATTACCTCTGTTTGTATCATTGATCGCATTACTGTAATTTAATGCTCATAACCTATGTCTAAATTTGAGTTTTTAGCACTATTTCATACAACTAGCAATTCTATCTTTTAGCTTATATGATATAACTTCTTAGAAGCTTCACATAATCAATTCACTTCATTTTAATTTTTGGAAAAAAGTATACATCTTCTACTTTAATTATGTAAGAATTACTAACTTTAATAACAATATAGTTTCACTGTACATTTGCAAAACTGGTAATCAAGCTTAAATTTAGAAATTACTGTAAAATTGTTATTGCTAATGATTGATCTATTTATGTTTAGAAAATAGAATGATGAGTTATATTATAATTTTGTAATTTGTAATGAATATCAAGCCAACAAGTAATCGGGAAATATTGTGCTTACGCTGGTAGGAACAATGACGAAAATTAAGCAGGGTTAAACAAAACAAAACAAGAAATTTCATTTCAGTATTTTTATATTCCAGGTAACCAGAGGCAAAAATAGTTTCAAATACATTCAATTGCATGCTTGGGCATAAAAGGCATGGTTTTAAATTCTACCATATCTAGATTACTCTAATTTAGTGTGCCTTATGGAATAACGGTTGTTATGTCACAAATTTTTGGTAGTTCATAAAAAGGCATTAAATTATTTGATTTGTGGATTTACAGAAATCTGATAAGATATGTTTATAATCCGACAATCTTTCAATTACAAATAGCTTGCAATATATCTTCTCCCATCCAAGCGGATTGATCATGCATGTGTGTAAAAGCATTAGGGGTATCTTTTGATGCTTTTCCTTTAATTTATCCTATGGGATCACACTTAAATGGGTTTAGGAGGCCGGCCATGCTACTTTATGCTTTCAACTTCTAATTTGCTATAAGACCGCTGTACGAGCAAGTGAAAAATAGGCAGAAGATAGATACCAGGATTTGTTTTACTGCGAGAAAAATGTTTGGCAAGTGTCAGGATACTCACATAAAAAAGGAGGATAAAAGATTATGTTGTACTATTTTCCTGAGGCAAATGTTGAGAAAATTGCAATCTGAATTGAGGCAAACTTTGAAGAAACTGAGAGGCAAATGCAATATTAAGGCGAGGTTTGGCTATGATCTGGATTGTTACTTCCGCATTTTTGACGATGGTTTTTTACCCATTCAATCTCCACCGCATTGCTTATGATAATGCAATATTAAGGTGAGGTTTGGCTATGTTGTTCTGTCTTTTGCTTTAGATATTGTTTATGAAATGTATGTGATGGCATAAACTAGAGGTTGGATACTTAATCTCACCTTTTATCCATCAAATTAGTCAATCTGTGTTCATGATCGTTTTATATTAGCGATTAATAATGCACATGAATCTCTTTGGGTTTCCTTTGTTGAGGGGGTTATAAAAAAGAATTCAACTGGATCATAATAAAGCACGTATATTTATTATCTTTTTACTTATGTTTGCATCTTTTTCCAGATAATAGAAACAAAAATTTCAGCAGCAGATTAATGCGAGTATTGAAAGAAAGAAAAACGTAGCAGGTTTGGTTAGAAGTTCATTGAATATTCAAATGCTTTTTGTGATGGGAATCGTGACTTTTGGTTCTATTAAGTTTAGGCAAAATTCAAGTTCACCACACGTCGTTTTAACATCGTATTTGGCCAGCAGTAATTCACATTTGGCCAGCAGTAATTAACATAGTTGTGACTTTTTGAAAAAAAATTGGTCATAATTTTTTAAGTAAATAAACTAACTCACATTGCTATTACTGTTTTTGCTGATTTTTTGTATCATATGTTGTTGGACTATAGGAAGCTAAGTTCAACTTACTGCGCCAACAAATGTTTTCTATGTTTGAAGCACTAAGAAGAAGCGCAAAAATTGATTTTAAGCATTATTCAAGGCAGTGTCAACACAAGCAATCAGGTTCAAAATAGCTTTTGAAATCTATTTATTTATTATACTCCGCATTGTATTTCTTTGATTTATTATATTGAATAATAACTTTGTTATAGTACAAATGTAGTCATGGTTGGTTAGTGCATTTGTAATCATTAAACTTACTGTATAAAAGGTTTATATAAACAACCACTGATTCAGTTTAATTTATTTATGTTCACTTAACTAGTCTAATTTTAAATGGGTTGTTTCTAAATTAATTTTATATATAAGGAAATTGTCAAAATTTCACAACTTAATTTCATTTGAAATATCCTAAAATAACTGTGAGAAGAGCTCTTTCCTTGGAGCAAAATTATGACTCTGATTATGAATGTGTACATTAACAGATGCCTTAAATGTTGTCTAGTAACTTATATTGAATGCGTACATTAACAGATGCCTTAAATGTTGTTTAGTAAGTCATATTGAATGTGTACATTAACAGATGCAAGAAAATACAAGTTACTTCATCTTGAGGACCACGTGGAATTTATATTAAACCTTGTTTTGTTATGTTTGAAACAAGTGGTTATTTGATTGCTGTTAACGAACATCCAGGTTTCTTTTTTCTTCTTATTGGTATCATTCTCAGCCTCAAGGTATATTTCCGGGCAGAACAGTAATAGGTTTAAGTGTGGATTTCACAACAAGCTTGAAATGGGAAAAAGATCAAAAAAGATAATAATTGTCTTTACTTTGTTGCTTTTTTCCTTTCAAAATCAATAGAATTGAGATAATTATTTTTTCGAAACAGAGTCCTATAATTAAGGATTGTCATGACTCTAAAGACACAAAAAGTTATGTAAACATTTAGAGTTGACTTTTTTAATGCCAGATACTAATCTGAGAACTTTGTTTTAAAACAAAAGGATTAAAGATAAGGTAACCAATGTAATTTTAATAAAGGGTACGGATGGCACGACAATTATTTTGGTATAAATAAGTAAAAAATAATGTACAACGATTTAATAGTTAAGGGAAAAAATGGAAGAAAATAAGAGAAATGAAAAGGAAAAAGGGAAATAAAAGAGAATAGGAAGAAAGAAACATAATACATAGACATCATAAGTAAAAGAGTTGCCATAAATTAACAGATGCCTTAAATGTTGTTTAATAACTCATATTGAATGTGTACATCAACAAATGCAAGAAAATGCTAGTTCATTTTGAGGACCACATGGAATTTATATTAAACGTAGTTTTGTTATGTTTGAAAGAACAAGTGATTATTTGCTTGCTGTTAACAAACATCCGGGTTTTTTTTGGGTAATATGCTAGCAACTCTTTTAGATTGCATGTCAGTAAACTTCACTGTTCTGTACCTATAAGTAGTTGTAAAAAATGAAAAGAATAAGCTAACTCTGCTCCAGGTGACTGCCTTTGGTTGTTGAATTCATCCTAGTTGCTACAAAATAACTTATTCTTCCTTTCTTTGATCACTATTAATAATTTCTGGTGATATATTGCCTGTCAATCATGTTGTGTTCTGAGCTAACCGATTGATAAATACTGGATATGTAGAAACTGTTTTATAAACCCACTGAATTTTCTTGTTTATGAGCAGCCACACCTATGTAAATAGACAAAGATATAACATACATTGTTAAGGTTATTGTGCTTTTTGCCTTGTGGAATTGTGGCTGTGCTACATGTTTCGCATGTGGAACAATGTTGGGATGCTGGAAATTGCTTTTTAGATATGTCTTAGGATATTGAATGGATATTATTTTTAAACTTACATGTATTTTTTATTATGCAGTATAGCAAATGAGATGCACATATTAATATTCAAAACAAAAGATATTCTGATTTGTCTCTGGTGACATTGAAGAGCTCAAGTGGACTTCTCCAAATGGAGAGGTATGTATTACTAATAGATGATAAGCTATAGTACTATACAGTGTATGTTCATGGTCAATAAAAGATGCAACACTTCCACATTTTCAGGGGCTTATGGAATTTTAGGTTGATGAAAACAGTTTCAACAGAGACTGAATAATTAGGGTAAGATCATTTGCTGTAATGTTAAACATGCTCATCTGTTTTCTTGGAATATAAACTACTGAAATTGCTTTATAAACAGTCAATACAAAAGACTGAAGCATAACTGTCATTTAATGCCTTGGAAAATTAAATCTAGAAAATTTATGTAGTTGCGGGTTTGTTCGCACAAATATTGCAAGTAAGTTCCAGCAATGATATTGCAAGTAAGATTTCTATATGGAATGGAAACAAATTGTCGTACCAGTTTAGATATTGAAATATATTCAAATTTTCCAGATTAAACTAATTGATCAACAAGTTTTTAAATTTTTAATACACATCTCAAATGCTTGATCATGTCAAATATTTTTTTCTTTTTTGGTAAAACGTTTGAAATTCGTTTTGCTTAGATTGATCAGTTTGGGGAAACTTGTGCACTACAAACTTGTGGCATTGAATATTATGTACATGATGTTGATATGATTGCCAACTGGGTAAAATGCAAATTAAGCGAATGAATATGCTTTTAAACGTTCCAAATGACTTGTCATTAATTAATGCTTTATTATAACACATAGGGTCCGTTCTCGCTGAACGACAAAGAGGCATATAAATGGGTATCTGAGCAAAAAAGTTGGTTTAAAGAAGAATGCATTAGTGTACAGTGAGTGGAGAATCTGAGTGGAATATTTAAAATGTACATTTTAAAATAATTTTGATTTATATTTTTTGTCCTAGTTGCATTTTTCTTGTTTCTTTTACTTTGTCAATATATATGATATAACAATTGCTAATATCTTGATTGTTTATTTGACATTAACAAGGCCATTATTGTTGATGTTAAGGAGAAAATATCAGAAGCTGAGCAGATTAAATCTGTTGTTTGTTTGGTTTGTAAGCAACTTGTTGATACAAAAATGTATGATATATTATGTGGATATGGAAAAGTTGATAAAACGATATGTATGAAATATTAAGTTGTTTGAATGATATACTTGAAATATTATTCGATAATTTATATAATTGTTTGTGAAAAATTATTTCATTTATATGTAGATGAAAAAGGTTGGAATGATGGTAAATAAAATATATAAATTAATAATATATGTAATGGCGTTTCAGGAACGCTATAAAAACAAACAATGGAAATGCTATGAATGCTATACATATATCAAATTAAACGCTATAAAATCTACACAGAAAACGCTATAGGAACTTACACGGAAACGCTATAATAAGTAAGTATTAGATAGTATATTTATAGCGTTTTTGTTTGATAGCATATAAAAACGCTATACAAAATTAGTTTTCCATAGCGTTTTTGTTCATGCTATTTAAACCAGAAGGTCTAACATAGCATGTCGTTACATGACGTTCTCTGAAACGCTATATTAGGATATAATAGCGTTTTTCAAACGCTATTAAAAATCCATTTTGTTGTAGTGAGGCTTGTTGATCGAATATTATTAAGTAATATTATCTAATTGGGTGTGTAGAACCGCTCTACACAACCGTTATGCTCAAAAAAAAAATACGGTCAAATATATATTTCAGGAAAATCTAACATATAATACCATAGGTACTCTCAGGCTGGAAAATGTGTACTAATAACATGTATTTAACACACGCATTTAATTGTCGAATTAGTAGAACCATCCTAACAATTCAAATTGAATGCACAATAGAGTTTTCTCATGAATATATACATATCTAGATAGCTCTGGGTTGAGGGCAGGCAAGGGGAACAAGATGTGGTATACTTGGTCAAGTTCAAATATCCAACAACAACCAACAATATCAAAATAAACCATTATGTTCATATTTTGTCAAAATCGAAATACTTGAAAATGGGATAATCATGAGTTTTAAAACTCACTTTACACAGTAGAAAGAAAACGCAGGTAGCGGATCGGGGTGCTTGGCTTGGGCGACAATGTTGGAGTCTTGAGCTGCTTTAGTGAACTTGACCGGATGTAGCTGCGTCGACTGACTGGTTGATGACGTTCGTCGGAAGGCGACGACTTGCAGTTGTTTTGGACCTCATGTGGTTTGATTTTAAGGAGCGGATGACTTGATTTAAGGAGGAGAACGTTCGATTGGAGAGGAGTGGTTGGCTGATTTAAGGGAAGGGAATTGATTTGAGGAAAGAAGTAATTCGAGGGCTTTGGCCATTAAAATTAGGAAAGAAAAAAAAAGGGCTTTCGCTGAAGAAATTGTATGAGGAGCGAGATTTTTATAGAAAGAAAATAAGGATAAGAATGAAGTCAATCAATAGATTATATGGTAGTGCGTATTTTCAGGAGATAGGTCTACACGATAAAATACTGGGAAAGGTTATATTTGGTATAATTTAATATTTATTCCTACCACGTATACGCCGAACCACTCTAAATTTGTACCACCGACCCAAACTCCAAATGCGAAAAAAATTATACGTACCTCTTCGTCTTCGCGTTCTGAATCCAATAAAATTAATTTGGTTGTAATCCAACTTCATTTGTATACGAAGTTATTTTTATTTTTGAATTATTTATCGGTTCACCAATTTTATTCCATTTGTTCCCCAACAACTCTACTCGATTCCAAATTTGAAATGTTGTGTTTCAATTTCTTTATACATACAAATACACACAAATCCAAGCCAATTTTCCATATATTTCAACGAATAAAATCTCCAATTTATTTAACGTTAATAACTTTTAAATTCAACCATTTATATTTTCAGTCTAATTCCAAATCCAATTCAAATATTGAACAATAAATATTTGATTCTTAATCAGCCATTCTGAATTAAATATTGGGTTCAATTTCATATTCATAACCATATATTTGATTTTAATTTCCAAGTACCAATATAAAAATTTGATTATTCATAGTTAAACCTTGAATTAATTCCTTATTCAATTGTCGAAATTTCTAGGACGTTACAATAAGCTTTATGTTTATGATGCTTCTATTTAAATTTTATTTGATACTAGGGCTTTCATTCCATCTTATTTAGTGACTTGGTAGATAAGTTAAGCGTGGAACCTATAATAGTCAACCAAACATTAATTGTGACCAACCCTATTGGTGGCTCCACTAGCTTTTGTATGATATGTCATGAGTTGATCTAATAGATTCGTGGATACACTTTTGATTGTGATTGTTTTGTTTTTGGATATATCGAATTTGGTATTATTCTGGGACTTGCTTGGATTCAGAGGTATGGAGTAGTGATGGATTATGAGAGGTCTTCAGTGGCTATAAGAGAGGATGATGGAACAAAGAGTAGTGTTGTGCTATCTACCCGACGATGAGGTAATGACTAGTTTTTTGTATTTTGTTGATGTTCTACATAATGAGTTGTTGAATGCACGTATTTCTAGGGAATATCTGGACATATCCAAGGAAGTGAGTGGACTTCCACCATTTACTGAGATTGAGTTCTGTATTTATTTGATGAAGGATGTTAGACCTATAGTTATATCTCTTAAAAGGATGTCACCTAAGGAACAAATAGAACATGAGGTGCAAGTAAACGAACTTTTGAAAAAAGGATTCATTCATAGGAGTATATCCGAGTGGGGTGCACCTGTTGTTTTCTCCATGAAGGCGAATAGTTCAATTAGGTTGTGGATTGATTACCATGAGCTCAATAAAGTGACGAAAAGAACCCACTCCCATGTATATATGATTTTCTCGATTAGTTCATGGTGCAAAGATATTTTCTTAGTTGGATCTCACGACTAGTTTCATCAATTGCATGTGGAAAAGGAAAAGTGTGTTGATTATAGCGTTTCATACGCCATTTGGATTTTATGTATGGTTTGTTATTCTATTTGGGTTAACTAATGCATTGTCCTACTTTGTGGATCTTATTAATCGAGTCCTCAGGGATTAGCTTAAAAAGGTTATGCTTGTTTTCATCGATGATATTCTCGTCTACTTATGAATGAAAGAGGAACACAAGACACACTTGAGGATTGTTTTGGAGGTGTTTAGGGAAGACCAATTGAAGGTAAAATTTTGTATGGGTCACTTTTCGAGGAAAGAAGTGAGGTTCTTGGTCATGTTATGTCTGATCAGTGTATCGTCATATATCCTACGAAGGTTGAAGTAGTACAAGATTGGGCTATACCCAAAAATGCGACCTATGTGAGGAGTTTCTTGAGGTTGGCATGATATTATCGAAGATTCATCCAGATGTAATAACCCAAATTTTAAGTCATAGTAATTAATTAAAAAATTAATTATATAATAAAATAAGTTTATGAAATATTAGAATTTAGCTATGGGAGTTGCACCGTCGTATTCGTAGCAATTTTTTGATCAATTTGCATATAAACATTGTAAGAATCAGAGTTATAATGAAAAAATATCAAAGAAACAATTTTTTAAATAACGCCATGGGTCGATTCATTAGTCAACCCCCATAGGTTTGGGTCGACCTGTAGAAGTGCCTGGATGAATAATCGCTTGGGCACATACCGAAAACGAGAGTTTTAATTTTAGGCCGACATGGCCCATTCCGGTGCGTTAGATGAGAGATCTGATCGTCCTAATCCTATTGGTTACGTGGCGGGCTTGGATTTAATAGAGAAACTCAACCGTTTGAGATCCCTAAGCTATACTATATATAGACCCTCGGCTTAGTTATTCACTTACATCATAATCTTTTCACCACCCTAGGTTCTATCTTTTGAGACAGACCTGAAGTAAAAAGAATTCTAGGGAAAAGGTTTATAAAATAAAATATTTAAAATCCACTTAGAGCTAGGATCTTCAGCAGCTAAGGAGAAAGAGCTTAGGACCATGAGTGTGTAAAATAATTATATGGATTATAAGTAGTTTAAAATTTTATGGTTTTAATAGTTTTATTTACAATTGTACTTATTATTTTATAGTAGTTTATAGTAGTACTTTTCTGTAAGTAGTTTACTGTTTTCTTACAGTTTCTTTTATTTATTTAAGTTCTGTAAGTACATTTCTGTTTTCTTATAGTTTCGTTCTGCAAGTTTGTATTTCCAGCCATTTTCCTTAATAGTTGTTTTATCAATTATTTTGGTCTTTCCGCAATTAGTACTATTTCTCTTAGAGCTATAAATATTACTTCACGAAATAAATTTTAATCCTCTTTTTGCATGTGGAATAACATAAAAGTTCGCAAATATGGATTAAATAAAAAAGAGGAACTAGACTTACAGTAGTTACATGTACAAATTGCAGACTTACAATAAAAATGAATTAGACTAAATTAAGCATACTTGTAGAAACTTGCAATGAATTCTAACCAATGTTATGATTTATTAGGCATAGAAAGTTAAAGCGGGTTATTATGATAATTAAGAACATAAAGATATAATGAAAGAAGAATAACAAACCTATCATGATACTAGTAATATCATTACTCAATCAAAAACTAAGTCAATAGATTAGGCTCAGATCTAGGGTTGGCCTAATAATAAAAGGAATCACAAATTAGTAGCTAAGACATATTCTGATCTCCTCTCTTCTCAGATAGGATCTAATGTCCTCGGGAAGGCTATGCACGCTTTAGTGGAACAACAGTTGTAAGAGATCAAAAGAATAAGGTTGGGTAGGGCACAATACCATAATTTGTTTCGTAGGACCCGTCTCACCACCTCCTTTTTCAGATAGGATCTGATGGTGTCAGGAAGACCAAGCACGCTTAGGTAGAACAACGATATAAGAGGTCAAGAGAGTTTTATTGGTATGACATCTAGTGTTCTCTGAGCGTGCAGACTTCGATCAGGGTTACTACGACATGTGCTAGTTTATGTGTCTTTTTGGTAGTATTCAGAACTTATTAATGGCATATTACCATAGGTGTAACGATACGGATTTCACCCGGACCTAATCGATCACTAAATCGACCAAGACCGTTCAAAACCCGGATACGCTAACTTTGGGCATACAACACATCAGAACAAATAACAGAAGACTTTTATAAATATCATAATAATGTTACATCAGAGTACAGAATATCAGAGTATATCGAAAAATAGTAATACAACAGAAGATTAATTTACAATAAATGTAATGCAATGCACAGCGGAAGACTATAAATGTATGGACACAGCTTAAAGCTTCAATCCAGAATCCTGCTCAATATATCTACAAAATAAAACGAATCGACTGCCCGTGTGGAAATTAGGGGCACCCGAGTTTGCAAGGGAAAAACAAACTACAGGTCAGTCATGGGACTGGTGTGAGAAACTCTAAACAGTATAAACTTATATAAATGATAAGGCAAATCATAGGACCACGCCGCTAACGCGGAACGGGTTTACCCCCATGAATGCCAGTGTATAAACAACAATCAATATAGATATATGGATCTACTATGCATCAATCAACATGCAATATCCCAATCTACCCATTTAGATTAATTACCACGCTTAGATTTTCCAAATCCAATTCAATTTACAGAAATTATTCCTTTGGACTTTATTTCCCGATTTCTATTTCAAATCATCTGAAATACATATCTAGATTTTATATCAAAGTAGATTTCAGTTCGGGATCTCAAATAAAATCATTTGGAAATATGAATTCCAAAACATAACAATGCATACAAACAAGTATGCAACCAAATATCGCGCTCCCCATCGACAAGGCAAAGGGCACGCACCTAAGCAATCCGATATACATATACATACATACATACATATATATATATATATGCACCTCTCACGCCGGAGTAGGCTACACTAACGATGTACCTCCCACGCATGGAAGCATACACCGCCCATCTCACCTATACTTTTAGTCGTCTGGGTTACCCGTATCTTCAACCACACACTAAACCATTTTATATCCCGAATTAGGGAAAATCATTTCACAACATATTAATCGCAAGTACTTTCAAACTATAGTACTTCACATCAGTAATTCATGCATATAATCAGTCACTATTAATCACATAACCTTTGAGCTCGTACGTCTCATAGAAAGGTGTTAAGCAAGAGAATAAATTCTCCGCCACCAAACAGATATGTTATCAATAGCAACTAATCGGATACACGATGAACCACAATGTAAAACATAATACATTTCTTAATCATTTTAGAAATCATCGGGTTTAGGTCTCGAAATCCTTTCTGTTTTATAAAACATTCCCTGTCCAAAATCGGGAATATATTTCTTTTCACTCAAGAAAAACATCATTTCAAAATCATTCATTAAATTCGAAATGAACACAACTCGCTAAACACCTATCGTCAAATCGTGAAGTGTTTTACAGGGTGTTAGCACACAAATATTTTTACCTAACCCAATGCTAAATGTAAAAGCATATTCTACTCATAAACTGGTCGAGCACAATCCAAACAATCAATCAATCCAAATTGATATTAAATATAAGGTTTTGAATAGAGATAGTATCGACTTATATTCAACATCAAATCCTCAAAACCAACAGATATCATATCAGGAATAACGATATCGATATCTTCCAAATTCCCATCACAATATCCGTATAATCACGGAATCCAATATCGAAATATTCCGAAGATTATTTCCATTCCAGACCATTCCAATTTATTTATTGGAAAATTCTGGTTATTTTAAAACCATTTCTTAATCCTATTTTTTTTTTAAATATTGGATTTTTATTCTAGTTAATAACTAGTTCAATTAGATAAAATATATTTTTATCTTTATAAACATGGAAATTTTCATCCCAATTCTATCCAGATCATTTATTATGATTTTACACAAATTATTAATATTTTTAATAATTTTATCAAGCCCGTATAGTCGGTTTCCAATAACAGCCACCGAACTACACTTACAACGACCTTTTCCAAATTTGATTTGGACATAACTCCAAATCCAACTGTTAGATTTCAAATCTCTTATACTCTTTGGAAAGCTCTTTTCGATATGAACCCAATGGTTCTGGTTTTAGGAGAATCCGACGGTCGGATCTCCCGTAACATCAATTTGAAGTCAACGGTTGAAAGTTCGCGAACTGCCGCAACGTGACGCGTTCTATTCAGGCCATTAAATATATATAGTATATATATTATATATATTTCATCGATTTGCATTTAAAACGTATTTTTTAAATCGTTTTAAATTTGTTTGAAAATGATTTCAATTTCTATTATGGCTCAAGTCCTTCAACTTTTTAGTTTCTAAGAACTTTCCAATTTTTCAGAAATTTGGCTAACACCCTAAATTTCTGAAAAATTTCGCCATAACCTCTTTTGTACAGGGGCATCGAACAAACCACAACTGGCCACGCAGGGCCCTCTCCAATCAAAAAGAAAAAGAAAAAGCCAAGCGGCTAGCCAATCGTCTCATAAAATCATCAAACCCAAACAAAAACAGTAAATAAGTACCTATTTGTCGGGCATACAATTTTATTCCTCTTCTCTAGCCCCCTTTCTATGACCTGTTCAATGTATATGCATGTACATGCATGCAAATTCAGTCGATTTTCAACTTAGTTCAATTTTTGATTCTAGTTGACTTAATTCACCTTTCATTCCATACTTTAGTTAAAAATAACATTTTTACTAACTAATGATTATTTCATTGCATGGGAATATCAATAAGCATGATTATATATTTTTAATCACTCACTACAAGTCAAATATAATTGACTTCATCGTTTCACCTATTCTAGTTTGACATTCAAGTCAATATATGCTTACATAACGATTAATAATAAGGGTTATTATATCGTAATCACTTACTTTAATAATAATAAATAATAATTATTATTCCACAACGCTTATATAATTTTATACAACGCCTATGTGTGTATATATATTCATACATTGTATATGTATTTTTTCATACAACACCTATATAAGCTAAAAATAATATTATTAGCGAACTAACAATATTTCCATCATATGACAATTTTATATATTCCATATATACGCTAAAAATGATAATTTTAGTGAACTAGCATTTATTTCATAGCATAGCTATTTTATATACTCATATATGTGTTAAAAATGTTATTTTTAACAAACTAGTATTTATTACAAGGTATGACTATTTTATATACTTCGTATATATGATAAAAAGGTTATTTTTATCAAACTAGAATTTATTCCAACCAATGGCTATTTTATATACTTCGTATATATGATAAAAACGTTATTTTTATCAAACTAGAATTTATTCCAGCCAATGGCTATTTTATATACTTCGTATATATGATAAAAATGTTATTTTTCTCTCACTAATGAATATTCCATTTCATTACAATTTTATTCATTGCATTCTTAAGTTAAAAAAACATATTTTTAACTTACTAATAATTATTTTGTTTTCAGAAATTCTTTTACTCATTCAAACAGATAGGAACAAGTCTAGATTCATCAATTCGATCAAAGAAGCAAAAAGGGGAATCTTGAAAATCAGATCAAATCATTTATTTTGAAATCTGAGAAACTCACAAGGGTTTCGATCGCAACGAAGCTAAATCGTAGACAAAGCAAGCCCAGAAGTTTTCGAAGCCATCATAAATTCATTTTTCACAAACAATCGATTGCGATTTTGGAAATCAAAGAAACCCTAGCTTTCTGAGTAGAAGGTGGACGTCTGCGATGACTTGAAGAGGCGGAGCACGTCAGTTCAACGCGGTTTCTTTTTGAGGAGGGCGAACGAATTGTGGTGACGGACGATGTTGGAAGGAGGAGCTCGCGGATTGAGGTGGAGGTTCGCATGAGATTGGCGAACGGAAGGGGGTCGGAGATGCGGAAGGCGGCGACTGGCGATGGTCGGTTTGGAGGCGCGACGGAGGCAGATCTGCGGTTTCCTCTTTTTTTTATGTGTTGACTGAGAAGAAGGAAGGGGAGGGAGGGATTATAATATATATATATTTAATTAAATTAATTTATTCTCCAAAAAGTTGCTTTTTCGCTTGATTTCCTATTTGAACCCAACGACTGTCGCCCCTAGCTAATTACTCCCATTCCAGACACAATGGAATATGTTTCGTAAGCCAATTTGACTGTTACAGTCGGTTATTCTTCAAATTGAAATATAAATCATTATATATTCAATTTAAACGTACATTTTAATTTACTAGGGCCACATACTGACTCCAAAAATTCCTGAAAAATAAATCTAGCTATGTTTTGACGATACGGTCCTAATAAAACTAATTTCATCGAATTTGGAGACCATCTGAAAAATGGTCATTTTCTCGTCGATCCAAATTGACTGAAACTGTTAAAACACGTTTTCTTTTGCCACACTCACATATTGATTTCAAAAATTATGAAAATTGGAATCTAGCAATAATTTGACATCCTAGATCCAAAAAAAGTGGTTTCGTTGAAAATGGAGGTCATTTGCAAAATCACTATTTTTAAGGGCTATATTTTCATAGCGACTATTCTGAATTTTCAACTGAGTATAACTTTTATTCCCACTATGAAATTTGGATTTTTCAGATTTGTTGGAAAGATATTTTCAAACAGATTCAAATATTTCCAGTTTCACTAAAATCCGGTTTATTTTGAATCCTGTACATTCATTTGAAATTTGAAATCGAATTTTCAAACTACCGCGCCATTTCCAATTCCTTTTATAATTAAAATAAATATTTACATTCTAATTTCGGTTCAAATAAATATATACATTCTAATTCTATTCAAAATAAATTTCTTGTCGTTATTATTTAAAATAATTCATTTTAAATATTCAAAATTCATTAAAACTGCCAAAACAAAAATTTTTAATTGGTTCTAATTTTCCGGGTTGTTACAATCTCCCCTACTTAAAACTTTTCGTCCCCAAAAAGGAACGAAGCTAAGAAAAGAAGACAACAAGTTCGTATTTTATACAATGATTATAATCTCCCGTATACGTAATACTCTCAACTCATTCTAGGGCATTACTAACCCCATCTCTAATGAGTATTCTCATTCTAGAATACTGCTGATTCTATCTCTAATGAGTTTTCTTTTATAGGATATTACTAATCCTACCTCTGATGAGTCTTTCATTCTGTTCTAACGAGTTGTACCCCAAAGATTTGAGTTTAACCAAAGCTCCGATACCAGCTATAACGATACGGATTTCACTCGGACCTAATCGATCGCTATATCGACCAAGGCCGTTCAAAACCCGAATACGCTAACTTTGGGCATACAACACATCAGAACAAATAACAGAAGACTTTTATAAACATCATAATAATGTTACATCAGAGTACATAATATCTGAGTATATCAACAAAAAAAATACAGCGGAAGATTAATTTACAATAAATGTAATACAATGCACAACGGAAGACTATAAATGTCTGGACACAGCTTGAAGCTTCAATCCAGAATCCTTCTCAATATATCTGCAAAATTAAATGACTCGACTGCCCGTGTGGAAATTAGGGGCCCCTGAGATTGCATGGGAAAAACAAACTACAGGTCAGTCATGGATCTGGTGTGAGAAACTCTAAACAGTTATAAACTTATATAAATGATAAGGCAAATCATAGGACCACGCCGCTAACGCGGAATGGGTTTACCCCCATGAATGCTAGTGTATAAACAACAATCAATATAGATATATGGATCTACTATGCATCAATCAACATGCAATATCCCAATCTACCCATTTAGATTAATCACCACGCTTAGATTTTCCAAATCCAATTCAATTTACAGAAATTGCTCCTTTGGACTTTATTTCCCGATTTCTATTTCAAATCATCTGAAATACATATCTAGCTTTTATATCAAAGTAGATTTCACTTTGGGATCTCAAATCAAATCATTTGGAAATATGAATTCCAAAACATAACATTGCATACAAACAAGTATGCAACCAAATATCGCGCTCCCCATCGACAAGGCAAAGGGCACGCACCTAAGCAATCTGATATATATATGTGCACCTGCCAAGCCAGAGAAGGCTACACTGACGATGTACCTCCCACGCATGGAAGCATACACCGCCCATTTCACCCATACTTTTAGTCGTTTGGGTTACCCGAATCTTCAGCCATACACCAAACCATTTTATATCCCGAAGTAGGGAAAATCATTTCACAACATATTAATCAAAAGTACTTTCAAACTATAGTACTTCACATCAGTAATTCACGCATATGATCAGTCACTATTAATCACATAACCTTTGAGCTCAAAGAAGGGTGTTAAGCAAGAGAATAAATTCTCCGCCACCAAACAGATGTTATCAATAGCAACTAGTCGGATACTGTAACGGCCCGCCACGCACCAGCCTGCATTTCCTCCGAAGGTGCGTTGTACACATGCCCGACTAGCACGGAACGGTCGCCAAAGAAAGGAAAGAAGAGAGTGAACTAACAAGGAACCTGTAGAATGTCTCACTGCGCATGGAACAAAATATAATAATAATATACTTGACATAAAACAGGAAAGACAGTGCATAAGCTGATAACTAAAACCAACATCAACATCATCATCAGAGTAGCGGAAATCCAAATACAACTTATTACAACTTTCCAAATTACTGTCTCTAAACAAAGAAAGAAAGGTACACCACTAATGCCCAAAGTAGTGACCACATCAACACAGGGAGAATATGTATATATATATATATATATGTATGTATGTACCATACGTGGAAGCCTCCTGGTCGTCTCCGGATCAGCTACTCGTGCATACCCTGCTAACCTATCTCTAGTCTGCTCGTGAGAGCACCCAGAGTAATAAGAAAAGACATAAAACTCTGGGTCAGACGAAAGTCTGGTATGAGCGATAAGCAGCTAAACAGAATAATAACAAGTACACTAAACCATACCTGAACCTGCAACCAAAGAGTTAGCACTACATACTGTACAATACTCTAAGGTGCCACTAAACAGATGGTGTAATGAATACGGGGGTGGAGGTGAGCATGTCATAATGATGGCAAACAAATCAACATAGCAGCCATCCTCACATCTCTCACCCAGTGCGTAGAGCATACGATATCCATTTCCCTGGTCACCAAATCTTTGGAGTCACGACGACAACTCCGTACAACTATTGCTACGACCCACTTTGCTCTTTTGGGGCTATGACGGCAACTCCGTACAAGTATTACACTGTCCCCACTGCACTGGTCCATAGTCAATAACCCAAATGGGCCAACCAGCCTAGCTCTGGTTCGTCTACATGCCCCCTTTTCTTCAGCGGTGAACCAAAGTTATGGATATCGATAACCCCTTTGCACACGTCCCGCAGCAAAGCCCAACTCATGAAGTGAACTCATTGGTTCCCAACTGGATCCTGAGTTCTAACTTCCATTTGGACTACCTTTGCATCTCGGGTTTTAGCCTTCTCCGGATCGGTCTTCTTCCTTTCACTTTGCTTTAGGTCGTGGTCATCAGCCCCGTTCGGGTCGGGTCGTGCATGGCAGTTCCTCCCCAGCTCGTGGTCATCGTCGACTCGTGGAAGGCTCCTTGGTCGGATCGGATCGTGGTCACCCATCAGATCGGGCCGGCTTCATCTCCAGTTCGTGATGATGCTCCAGTCCACTTTGGTTCGGATCGTGGGTGGTTCCTGTTCCGGGTCAGGTCGAGCATGCTTCCATCGATTCGTGGCTTCTGGAGTGGCTCGGGTCGTGATGATCCCATCAGGTTGTGGCACTTCATCAATTCGCAGAGGCATAGATCAGCTCGTGTTTGAAGGCACAGCTCGAAGCATCGGTTCGGTCAAGCTCCCCGGTTCGGGTCGTGGCACATAGGGGCGATCCGATCCGGCTCTGGGTCTTTTCCTGCATATTTTCCTGCGACTGTTTTTACGCCATACGACGGCGTTTTCGACCAATCTAACACTTCTAGACAATCACAAAGCATACCATACAGTCATAGCAACATGTATAATCATTCACAAACACCAAAACAATAATATGATATGTTAAAACGGATCAAACGTAGCCAAAATCCCATATTTTTCCTTAAGCGTGTTTAAGCAAAACTAATCATAGGATTAACAGAACTTAACCAAATTAACCAATTTTTCTAACAGAGGCATAAAATATTATTTAAGAATTTCTAAACATTTCTCCAGAATTTTATCACGTTTAATTCGCTAATCTTCACTAATTACTCTTAATTAACCGTAATTAGTGCAAAATTATGCAAATCATTCACCTTAGCCACAAATAAAACCCTAAAACTGAAATGAATCTCTGTTTGGTGTTGTTCCCAATGTAACACAGCAGCTCTAACCTTGCTTTGGTGCTTTCTCTCCTTAATTTGATGTAGTTTAAGCCAAAACTTGATTAAGGAGTGATTAGGGGTGTTTTTAGATGATGGAGGCCATTGTTAGATTGAAGAGAGAGTTTGTGGCGATTGGAAAATGAGTGAAAAACCGAAATCCCAACCTTAGCAGCCCTTAAATACCTCTAATCCCAAAATCCCCCATTGGGCTTAGCAGTTAATCACCCGGTTAAGCCCAATTAAGCTGTTTTTAACCATCTGAAACCTGTTTCAGCCATATCTCCCAAACGGTTAGTCCGTTTGGCTAATGTGACCACTCTACGGAATTGTAAACCATCAAACGAATCTAGTAAAAGTGGTTTCAGGTCAAAATTCCTTTCCAATCAAAAGTTATGGCCAAAACAGTACCAGCTAGGGAAAAAATGGTCATTTAAAAATCGGCAAAAATCATGAACATGGGAAATGACTCCAGTAGTCGTCTCCCAAAGTCACATGACCATACGACTTCGTATGTGAAAGAAATAAATATTCTACGATCCTGCGATGCGTAGAATGCGGGTCGTTACACTCTTCCCCCCTTAAGAAATTTCGTCCCCGAAATTCCTTAACCCAAAACATACAAAGGATTCCGCATGCCTATCGGCCATATACAACAATCAAACATGTAAAACAAACAAAATAAACCTATCCTAGCATGCGGAAGGATTAAATCGAAACTAAATTCTTACCAGGCGAAGAGTTCTGGATACGTCTTCCTAATGCTCTCCTCTGTCTCCCAAGTACACTCTTTCTCATTCTCGCCCCACTGAACTTTGACTAGATTCACCGCTTTCCTTCGAACTTGCTTCGTATCGTTCCCAACAATACGCATAGGTCTGCGGTTCCCAATCGCCTCGGGTTCAACTTCGACATCATCCGACTGATCAGGTGAAATAGTCACATCTGGGTCGTGTACGAATTTCCTTAACTGGGTAACATGAAATACGTTGTGAACCCCTGCCATCTTGTCTGGTAATTCAACTTTATATGCCAAATTCCCAATTTGCTCAAGAACTGGAAATGGACCAACAAATCTTGGTGCAAACTTGCCTGTCCTGCCAAATCGTATCACGCTCTTTAATGGAGAAATCTTGATAAACAACAAGTCGCCAATGGAGAACTTTAATTCTCTTCTCCTCTTATCAGCATAACTTTTCTTCCTATCTTGGACAGCCTTCATTCGCTGTTGAATGATCTTGATCTTGTCTGAAGTTTCTCTTATCACATCTGGTCCAAGCACAAACTTCTCACCAGTCTCTAACCAACATGACGGTGAGTTGCACGGTCTTCCGTACAAAGCTTCAAATGGAGCCATACCAATACTGGACTGATAACTATTATTATATGCAAACTCTATTAGATGCAAATGGTCATCCCATGATCCACCAAAATCCAATATGCAAGCTCTCAAAAGATCTTCTAACACTCAATTCACCCTCTCTGTCTGTCCGTCCGTTTGAGGATGATACACGGTACTGAGATGTAATTCTGATCCTAGTGCCTCTTGTAAGCTCTTCCAAAATCCACTAGTGAACAACGTATCTCGGTCACTCACAATGCCTTTGGGTATCCCATGAAATCTCACTACCCACTTCACATATAGCTCAGCTAACTTAGCTGCCGTTCTATTCGACTTGACGGGTATAAATCTTGCACTCTTGGTTAATCGGTCCAAAATCACCCAAATGCTATCATGGCCCGACCTAGTCCTTGGTAACCCATCAATGAAATCCATCGAGACTTGTTCCCATTTCCATTCTGGAATTTCTAATGGTTGTAACAAACCACTAGGCTTCTTTTGCTCAGCTTTAACTAGTTGGCAATTCATGCATTTGGATATAAACTTCCCAACGTCTCTTTTCATCCCTTCCCAGTAGTAGGTCTGCTTCATGTCTCGGTATATCTTGTTACCACCGGGATGTATAGTAATTTTGAGTGATGACATTCTCTAAGCACTTCATCTCTCAATCCATTGACATTGGGCACAACTAGTCTTCCATTCTTTCTAAGCCATCCATCTCGATCAAGCCCATACTTGTTCATCTCTCCGTCGATTCCCATCTCTAACTTTGAGATGATTTCCAATAGATTAGGATCGTTCCTCTGACTGGAACCAATCCGCTCAATCAAAGTGGGTCTGATCGTCAAACTTGCTAGCATTTCTGGATCCAATTCGCACTTTGGTCTGAAATCATACCCCGCGATGTACTCCAGTTGCTTCCATTCCAGAAACATTGCCCCTAAACTAGCATGTCTTCTACTCAATGCATCAGCTTCCACATTGCCCTTTCTTGGTGTATATGTGATATCGAAATCATAGGAAGCCAAGAATTCTAACCATCTTTGTTGTCGGAGATTTAGATCCTTCTGAGAGAAAAGATACTTCAGTGACTTATGATCAGTAAACAACTCGAATCTTTCTCCCAATAGATAATGTCTCCACATCTTCAATGCGAGCACGATCGCTGCCAATTCCAAATCATGGGTAGGATATCTTCTTTAGTGCGGTTTCAATTGCCGACTTGCATAAGCTACAACCCTACCTCCTTGCATCAATACAGCACCTAGTCCGGTACCACATGCATCCGTATATACTGTCATCTCTTCATTCCCCTTAGGAATGACTAACACCGGTGCGTGCGTCAACTTTTCCTTTAGACTCTTGAAGGCATCCTTGCACTTTTCGTCCCAGATGAAAGCTTGATTGTTATTGGTCAACTGAGTCAACGGTGCTGCTATCTTGGACAAATCTTGGATAAACTTACGATAATATCCAGCTAATCCCAAGAAACTTCTTATGTCCGTTGCATTCTTGGGCGTAGACCAATCTTGTACCGTAGCCACCTTCGCAGGGTCCATGGCAATACCATTCTCTGAAACAACATGGCCCAAGAACTACACTTCCCTCCTCCAGAAGTGACATTTAGAAAACTTTGCTTTCAATTGGTGTTTTCTCAACACCTCCATCACTATCCTCAAATGTTCCTTGTGTTCTTCCTCTGTCCTCGAGTAGACCAAAATATCATCCACGAACACAAGGACAAACTTATTCAACTGATCTCTGAATACCCTATTCATAAGATCTACAAAGTATGCTGGGGCATTGGTCAGCCCGAATGGCATGACCAACCACTCATAAAATCCAGACGGCGTCCGAAATGCCGTTTTAGCGATACTCTCAGCTTCCACTCTAAGCTGATGAAATCCTATCGTGAGATCCAACTGGGAGAATACTCTCACGCCACTCAACTGATCAAACAAATCATCTATCTGTGGTAGAGGATACTTATTCTTCCTCGTTACTTTATTCAATTCGCGCTAGTCTACACACAATCGAAGGAAACCATCCGCCTTGGTAGCAAACACAACTGGTGCTCCCTATTCAGAAACACTCCTTCTGATAAATCCCTTCTTCAAAAGATCGCTGACTTGCACCCTGAGCTCTCGCTGCTCCCTTTGTGCCATACGACGAAGTGGCATCACTATAGGTCTGGCATCTTTCACCAAATCAATACGGAACTCAATCTCTCGATGTGGTGGAAGCTCGGCCACTTCCTCGAAGACGTCCGGATACTGGCCAACCATGGGAAAACCTGACAACTCACCATGCGGGATGTCGAGGGAATTTAGAAAACTAGCCATTACCCCATCACTAGGTAGACCACCAAACACTACCCTCTGCCTATCATCCGCTCTAGCTGTCACCGAAAAGCCCTCACAGTCTACCACCACCCCGTATCTTCGGAGCCAATCGACTCCCAAAATAATGCCAAACCCAGTAAAGCCCAAAACAAAGCAATCACAAACAAACATGCATCCATGAATCGATAAGACCACATTACGACAAATCATGCTAAGGCTAGTCGAACCACCAATCGGGTTCGTCACTACTAAAGGTCTATCGACAATCTCGAGCTCCAATCCCAACCTATCTACCAGGTCACTAGATATGAAAGAACTGGAAGCTCCGGTATCAAACAAAACTCTAACAGGAACATCATAAACAGAAAGCATACCTTGAATAACGACATTCTTTCCCTTCTCCGCCGCAGTTGGGGCATTCAACGAAGAAGGAATAGCATTAAGGGCATATACTTTCACCATCTGCTTTTCTTTAGTGGGTTGCGCACACTTGTCCTTGTTATGTCGCACTTGGCCACAGTTGAAGCACTTCCTATCCGCTGGCTTGGCTCGACAATTACTAGCATAATGGCCCTTCTTACCACAGCTGAAGCACTCAACATCCTTCTTATTCTTTTTCTTCTGGCCATCCTTAGTTTGATTCTGCTTTCTCTTATTCTGAGAACCATTCTTACCTCCACCGCTTGCTTGCGGCTTTGGCTCCTCTGCAGATGCAACCTCAGTCTTCGGCTTAGGGTAAAGACTTTCTGATCTTAAAGCTTTCCCCACAATCGACTCAAACGTCTCATCGATGTGGTTAATAAGCCTTTCCCCCAAGTATCCATCCATGCCAGTTTTGAACTTCTCGTTCTTCTTCTCGGCAGTATCTATTAGGGATAATCCATATTTAGACAAAGTGTCGAATTCGACAATATACTCTGAGACAGCTCTGCCATTCTGCTTGAGTTCCAAGAATCTCTTAAACAACACTGACTTCTGAGCAGCTGGAATGAACTTATCGCTAAAGCGAACCTTAAACTGATCCCAAGTAATCTGATCCTCTGGGGTAGCTGCCTTTATAGCATTCCACCAATTCATAGCCCGTCCTTGCAGCTGATGGGATGCTAGCCTTCTCTTCATCGCAACTTCGATACCCAAGTCATCGAAGATACGCTCGCAGCTATCCAACCAATCCTGAACATCCGTGGCCGACTCCGTTCCGTGGAACGGCTTCCCACCAAGACTAGTATAATCCTTATTCAGCTTGGCGAAATCGGCCCTAGGCGCCTTCACTACTGGACCACCACCATTTCCAGCATTGGGAGCTGCCCTCTGCACATCTCTAAGCATCTCTCTCATGAGGTCAGTAAACATCGTCCTCATCTCAGCAGCATTCCCATTATTGGCTCCTCTACCGGTACCCCTTACGTATCGGCTCATCGTTCAATCTGCACAGAGAAAATGATTAACCATCTCCATAGTGGTGTCAGTGCAGTGCGACTTCATCCTTAGCTATACTAATAATATATATATAGCTTTTGAAAACCAAAATAATCACAAATACGCTCTCATATACGTATTATCTCTCCCTGGTGTCTTTCCCTAGGTTAACTACGCAACCTCGCTCTGATACCAAGTGTAACGGCCCGCCCCGCACCAGCCTGCATTTCCTCCGAAGGTGCACTGTAAACATGCCCGACTAGCACGGAACGGTCGCCAAAGAAAGGAAAGAAGAGAGTGAACTAACAAGGAATCTGTAGAATGTCTCACAGTGCATGGAACAAAATGTAATAATAATATACTTGACAGAAAACAGGCGAGACAGTGCATAAGCTGATAACTAAAACCAACATCAACATCATCATCAGAGTAGCAGAAACCCAAATACAGCTTATTACAACTTTTCAAATTACTGTCTCTAAACAAAGAAAGAAAGGTGCACCACTAATGCCCAAAGTATTGACCGCAGCAACACAGGGAGAATATATATATATATATATATATATATATATATATATATATATATATATATCATACGTGGAAGCCTCCTGCTCGTCTCCGGATCAGCTACTCTTGCATACCCATCTAACTTGTCTCTAGTCTGCTCGTGAGAGCACTCAGAGTAATAAGAAGAGACATAAAACTCTGGGTTAGACGAAAGTCTGGTATGAGCGATAAGCAGCTAAACAGAACAATAACAGGTATACTAAACCATACCTGAACCTGGACCTGCAACCAAAGAGTTAACACTACATACCGTACAATACTCTAAGGTGCCACTAAATAGATGGTGTAATGAATACGGGGGTGGGGGTGTGCATGTCATAATGATGACAAACAAATCAACATAGCAACCATCCTCACATCTCTCACTCAGTGCGTAAAGCATACGATATCCATTTCCCTGGTCACCAAATCTTTGGGGTCATAACGGCAACTCCGTACAACTATTGCTACGACCCACTTTGCTCTTTTGGGGCTATGACGGCAACTCCGTACAAGTATTACACTGTCCTCACTACACTGGTCCATAGTCAATAACCCCAATGGGCCAACCAGCCTAGCTCTGGTTCGTCTACATGCCCCCTTTTCTTCAGCGGTGAACCAAAGTTATGGATATCGATAACCCCTTTGCACACGTCCCGCAGCAAAGCCCAACTCATGAAGTGAACTCATTGGTTCCCAACTGGATCCTGAGTTCTAACTTCCATTTGGACTACCTTTGCATCTCGGGTTTTAGTCTTCTCCGGATCGGTCTTCTTCCTTTCACTTTGCTTCTGGTCGTGGTCATCAGCCCCGTTCGGGTCGGGTCGTTCATGGCAGTTCCTCCCCAGCTCGTGGTCATCGTCGACTCGTGGAAGGCTCCTTGGATCGGATCGTGCTCACCCATCGGATCGGGTCGGCTTCATCTCCAATTCGTGATGATGCTCCAGTCCACTTTCGTTCGGATCGTGGGTGGTTCCTGCTCCGGGTCGGGTCGAGCATGCTTCCATCGATTCGTGGCTTCTGGAGTGGCTCGGGTCGTGATGATCCCATCAGGTCATGGCACTTCATCAATTCACGGAGGCATAGATCAGCTCGTGGTTGAAGGCATAGCTCGAAGCATCGGTTCAGTCAAGCTCCATGGTTCGGGTCATGGCACATAGGGGCGATCCGATCCGGCTGTGGGTCTTTTCCTGCATATTTTCCTACGACTGTTTTTACGCCATACGACGGCGTTTCCGACCAATCTAACACTTCTAGACAATCACAAAGCATACCATACAGAGCAACATGTATAATCATTCACAAACACCAAAACAATAATATGATATGTTAAAACGGATCAAACATAGCCAAAATCCCATATTTTTCCTTAAGCGTGTTTAAGCAAAACTAATCATAGGATTAACAAAACTTAACCAAATTAACCAATTTTTCTAATAGAGGCATAAAATTTGATTTAAGGATTTCTAAACATTTTTCCAAAATTTTACCATGTTTAATTCGCTAATCTTCACAAATTACTCTTAATTAACCGTAATTAGTGCAAAACTATGCAAATCACTCACCTTAGCCACAAATAAAACCCCAAAACTGAAATGAATCTCTGTTTGGCGCTGTTTCCAATGTAGCACAGCAGCTTTAACCTTGCTTTGGTGCTTTCTCTCCTTAATTTGATGTAGTTTAAGCCAAAACTTGATTAAGGAGTGATTAGGGGTGTTTTTAGATGATGGAGGCCATTGTTAGATTGAAGAGGGAGTTTGTGGCGGCTAGAAAATGAGTGAAAAACCGAAATCCTAACCCTAGCAGCCCTCAAATACCTCTAATCCCGAAATCCCCCATTGGGCCTAGTTGTTAATCACTCGGTTAAGCCCAATTAAGCTGTTTTTAACCATCTGAAACTTGTTTCAGCCATATCTCCCAAATGGTGAGTCCGTTTGGCTAATGTGACCACTCTACGGAATTGTAAACCATCAAACAAATCTAATGAAAGTGATTTCAGGTCAAAATTCCTTTCCAATCAGAAGTTATGGCCAAAACAGTATCAGTTAGGGGAAAAACGGTCATTTAAAAATCGGTAAAAATCATAAACATGGGAAATGACTCCAATAGTCGTCTCCCAAAGTCACATGACTACGACTTTTTATGTGAAAGAAATAAATATTCTACGATCCTGCGATGCGTAGAATGCAAGTCGTTACAGACATGCAATGAACTACAATGTAAAACATAATACATTTCTAAATCATTTTAGAAATCATCGGGTTTAAGCCTCGAAATCCTTTCTGTTTTATAAAACATTTTTACAAAACATTACCTGTCCAAAATCGGGAATATATTTCTTTTCACTCAAGAAAAACATCATTTAAAAATCATTCATTAAATTTGAAATTAACACAACTCGGTAAACACCTTATCGTCAAATCGTGAAGTGTTTCGCAAGGTGTTGGCACACACATATATTTACCCAACCCAATGCTAAATGTAAAAGCATATTTTGCTCATAAACTGGTCGGGTACAATCCAAACAATCAACCAATCCAATTTGATATTAAATATAAGGTTTTGAATAGAGATAGTATCGACTTATATTCAACATCAAATCCTGAAACCAACAGATATCATATCGGGAATAACGATATCGATATCTTCCAAATTCTGTAACGACCCGTATTTTTGGTAGTCAAATGTTTTATTTAATTTGTTATTTTAAATACTATATTTGGAATATTAATGGATTTTAAAATTTTATTCGTTATTAAAAATGAAGTTTGAACGATATATATTTGTATAATTATAAATCGAGCTCGAAATCGCGCGGTAGTTCGTAAAATGAAGTTTTTAACTTCAATATGATATACAGGAACCGATATAAGTTAGATTTCTGTGGAATGAGAAACGTTGGAACCGTGTTGATTATAATTTTCATATGAAAGAGAAAAATCCAGATTTCGTGTTATAGATAGTAAGTTATGGCCAAATAAAATTTTGAAATAGTCGCAATGGAAATCGTTATTTAAAATATAAGCCTTTAAAATGGCCATTTTGCAAACAGGCTTCGTTTTCGACAAAATTAGTTTCATTGGGATCGTAACGTTAAATTATTGTATGGTAGTGAATTGCATGGCAAACCGATGTCGTATGTGGTCACGGTAGCCATAAACGCCCAGTTATTTTCTATAATGCGTAATTAAATTAATTTAATTTAATAAATGGATATTCGAGTGTAATTTGAGAAGACGATCGAAATAAGCCAAGAAACCAATTCCGTTGAGTTCGTATCGGCGTTTAGAGCCGGGATAGGTATATAGTTTGTTATTTTTGAAGACATGGTAATTTGGTGTTCAGAATGGCCTTGCGGTGCGCGTAAAAATAGCCTACCAGGCAAACAGTCTCAGAATGCGACGAAACTGGTGCCGTTGGGTTCGTATTGATAAATTATTGTAGGATTTCAAAGTTTCAAGTTGATTTGATTTATCTAGTGATCGTGGAAAATTTAAACGCGTGTTTATTTCTGTTTTTATAAAGGAATTTATTTCAAATGATGTCGGAATTCGACGAAACTTGTCCCATTGGGTTCGGAATACCTTTTTATACTTAGATTAGCCTTTTTATCAGTAAACAGAAATCATATGTAGTTTTTAATGAATTACTTGGCGGTAAAGTTTCATTGTATAATATTACATTTAAAGTGCCACACTATTACCTAACCTGTTATAATTTGGGGTAAAGTTGTATCATTCCAGCATGGCAACTAGCACCATTGTTGCGTTCCTTTCACTGTTACCCTACCCGTACCATTAACCTACCCGTAATAAGATAATATTATACCTGAATTTAAACCAACTAAAATATTCTCTACTTGCATTGCTTGGATCCCAAAAATCTCTTTTCACTTTATATTACCTTGCATCCTAATTTCTTAAATAACTTGCGCCCCAAACTATACCATTCCTTGCATGCCACACTTTCTATTTTACTTGACTGGCACGGATTATCTGGAATCTCCCATCCACGCAAACACCTAATCGACCTCTCTGGGAACCTATTTCTCCTAAAACATGGTCAGCACGGTACATTCACAATATAAAAGACTACCCTATCCCATCTCTATTTCTTTGGTTCGAGATCTATGCAACCAAACTCCTCCACTCTCCAAACAAGATCGGTCACAACCAAATTCGTCTTTCTATTTCCAAATCATTTTATAGCCGCAGTTGGAGTCGAAGTTCGATGTGGGATTTACTGATGGAGCTCAGCTACTTTTTGGGTATTTGCGTCTCTAGCTGGATAAAGAAACAGCGTGAGACGATGGGATATGAGTTCGACTGTTCGTGGAGGGTGGAGTCGTATGATTTGTGACATGGAAGCGCCGTGGTGAAGGGTTGTGATGTACAGGCAGGTGCGTAGCAAGTGGTGTGGTGCTCGGATGATCGACCGGCGGTGGAAGTACAGTACACCGTTGATAGGGGAGGTTCTTCAAAGCTGTGGTGAGAGGTGTCACCGGTAGAATCTCTGGTCGAGCGAGATGGGACTGGAGATAATAAAGGATTAAAGCGTGGGGAAGGGACTTGTGAGGAGGCGCTGGTAGTTTAGAAGTGGAGCAGGATATTAAAACAAAGTGGAGTCGTCTTGGGTACTTTGGATCCAAGATGTGGGGATGAGGAAGTGTTTTAAAACCGGAACGGAAGCAGCTGTTTAAGGAAGGAGGAAGGGGTATCGGGTCTGGAAGGGACTGAAGCAATGTTTGGGGAAGCAAATTTTTTGGGCTACCGTGTTTTCAAATTAAGAGGGGTCAGCGTGGAAATTATTTCCAAACCAACTATCGACATAGGATTTTCAACGAGGTGCAGCAGCAGTAAACATTATTGGGTTGGACCGTATCTGGTTAAAGGTGAGCAGACTTGTTTTCAATTCAAAAGAGGATCGGCCAGTTATTTAAGTTGAAACGTAACGGGTCAGCCCCTAATATACTTTGAATAATGCTAGTCACTATAAACCATGATTAGGTATTTATTTAAAAACTGGAAACCGTAAGTCGTAAATAAAGGGATCAAGCGTCTTAATTTACACTGTAATTAACTTATTTAAATTATAATGAAGTTAGTAGAGTCATTTATAATTAATTAGTTTATAATTAAATTAATTAATCTGAGATTAGGAAATTAAATTATTTAGTTAGGAAAATAACTAGTATAATTGAATAATAATGAATGAACTGTTAATAACTTCATGCTACGTTAACAGAATGGACCCAGATAAGTTGCGATACGATCATGGTGACGAACACTACATTATGCAGCTGATTTGGACAGATCTGGAAACTATTGGAGAATTTAGTTAAATTAAAAGGCAGTTTAATTTAACCGGAACCGATCCGCTTTAGCAACAACTGAATCAAAGTGAGTTCAACTCACTCAGTTTTTCCCATTTGTATTTTATATAAATTGGGTTTTGATTTTTTGTGCTCTGCTTGCCAATGGTTGACTGTTTGCTAATTATATATTTATTTGCTGATTTAACTGATGAAATTAAATCGTCGTTTAATTTCAGTGGAATGCCAAATCGTTATTCTAACGATTGGTTCCAATAAAGGTAACTTACCTTGTTGGTCACGTTTATAAAATAAACGTGTTTAATTGGTTGAATTGCTTGTGGTTGGGATTAAATGGTCGTTATTTATTTTTATCAGTTAAATGGTTGAATGATCTGATTTGAGATAACCATTTGTATACAGGGAAGAACAGGTTGGAGGGATCCAATCGTATTCCTCAAATATATTATTTGTTTTCATATTTTCATATGAACTGTCATGTTTGGGTGATTGATTTGAGTATTGATCATTGATTGGAAATTCAACATGTGTTTGGTTTTAACCAATGGGTAATATTGGTTGAGTAATCGGCAGTAAATGACCTAAAAGTAAATTATTTTATTTATATCGATTTACCGTCAGATAAGTTGATAGAACTGAAGTTATAAAATTTATTTTATAGCTAAAGATAGATTTGAATATATATATTTTGAATAAAGGTTTGTTAAAAGGAAATAAATAATTATTATTAACTAATTGAGTTTATAATTAATTATTAATTTATTTAATAAAGTAAATTCTGATATTAATCAAAATTATAAACAAGTGATTAGAGATTATCCTAACGATAAATTTGGATATTTGTCTTGTTAAGAATTATAAAAATGGAATTTTAAAAGTGATGTTTTATCAAATATTACTTAATTATTAAATTAAGAAATAAATGGATACCCGAGAAAGGGATTTTCAAAAGGGGAAGAAGGTTTATGAAACCCTATTTTTTAAATAAAATAGTTAAATGGGATTTGTGTTGAGATTAGAAGGAGATATTGGGTTTTTTTATTATAACTTGTATCTATCTATCCTTAAATATGAACGTTGTTGATCAAGGTCTGAGAGGTAATTAAAATACCCCAACTTGAATGACTTTAGGATTATCTGAGGATGATATTAGTTGTAATGGTGAAAGAGGTTAGTATAATTTATTGTTCCACTAGAGAAATAATAACGCCACATTTTTGGGTAAAAATTTGGAATATACATATAACGAGGATTCCAAAGAAAAGAAGGATAAAAAGGGCTGCGGGAAAATATAGCGATACTCTCGAGTTAGAAAGGGAATATAGGGTCGAGTTTTATTTTATACAAATAAATATTTCTTATTGTTTCAAGTAACGAAATAAAGATATTTCGTAATGTTGTTTACGAGAAATAATTTGAATTAATTTCTCGATATTAGATAATAACGTGGTTAATGTTGGAAGTGAAATTAGAAAGCTAAATATGATATAGATTTTCCTAAGTATTAAAATGAATTTATTTAAAGAATAATCTTATGTATAATAAGAAGCGAAAAGCTATATTTATAATATTGAAGTATTCTAGGGTTTTAAATGTACATTTGTTTTAATCAAAAAGGCCAAGTGATGCCGAATATGGAACCAGTGAACTCATTGGATTGTCATGATTGAAACACTGTTTATTTTGATAGTTAAATCACCGACTATCAAATCTATCCAATACGATTGTTGGTACGGAAAGACCGGGATCGAATTTATATTCGAAAACCATTCCGACCAACAAATGCGTGAAGATAACAGAAGACGATCGAGATGGAGCATTGAAGACCCTAGATCTTCACAAACGGAAGAACTACTAAAAATCTCTGGCTTAGCGGCCAGAGATAAATTGTGGTTCTGTCGTGGTTGGAATCTACGGGTTGTAAGGACTTCTCACTACTGATCCATGGGGTGATTCCTATATTCGATGCAGTAGGAGAGTACCTTCTGTTCATCATGTTCCTGGATGACTTGTATGGACAAATGTATGACAGAGTATTTCCTGAAACCATGTACGTTGATTTTTACAAATATACCGAGTGGTGGCAAAGAGGGGCACTTCTTTTATACCTAGAATATATTTGTGGATGTCAATTAGTGACTTGACGAATCTGACGATGTGGCATTCAAAGTGAATGGTGACCAAATATCCCAAAAAGAGATTTAAGCCTCAAGCCTCATCAACCGGGGAAATGACAGAAATCGGGCAGGCAGCATGGCTATGTGGGTCGCTCCCATTAGGGTGTATAATCACCTATCTAGAGAAATTCCTTTTTGCTTCTTTAATCTATTTCGATGTTGTCCCTTTTCGGGAAACGGTGGTTTGAGCCCAACCGTTGGTGATATACATTCGATACACTCAAGCGAAATGAGTGGTCGGTCATGTGAGGGCCGGGTTGCAAGACGTTCTTGTTGAACCTAGTGTATTCGCCTCTAGAGATACACTATCGACAGGTGGTCCCATACCTTGTCAAAGTCGGAATCTAGTCTCCAATAAGAGCCCGCGGTTTTGTTTGTATAATATATATGTGGAGCGTGAGATGCAAGTGTTTCGCTAGATTGATATTTACTTTTATTTAGACACTATTATAATATCAGAAAAGACATTGATTTCAAAAATGGTTTGGGTTATCGTAAGGTAAAAACCGTCCGTATTTATGTGTGGATTTGGTCTTATGATTATCTTTTTCTTTCGAAAAGATTTTGAACTTTAAAATCAAGTGGGATGAATACCCTTAATACTGTGCGAGTTTTTCTCACTCTGGTTCACTTGACTGACCCGGTGTTTTGTAAATGCTCGGGTTAGCCTGGGGTGTACAGGTTCAGGTTATCGAATGCTGTGAAGAGACGAGCTAGAAGAGTCCAGACGTATGATATTGTATGGCTACTATTCAGCTGTGTGTTGTATATAGGACAGATTTTATAACTGTCCAGAGATGTTGATGTACTCTGATATTGTAAGTATTTTTAAAAGCTCTCAATAAAGTTTTATTTCTGTATTATATTTTGTTCCGCTGCGATGTGAGACTCTGTGTTGGTTCTTCTTCTTCTCCTATTCAAATATTTCTTTCTTTCTTATCTCACCCTCTAAATTATTTCTAATAACGTTCCAGCGTTTTCGGTAGTTGGAAGGTCGGCATGAGTTACGGTAAAGGTATTTATGTCGATTTCCGGGGCCGAAAATCCTTGGGCCGTTACAAATTCCCATCACAATATCCATATAATTACGGAATCCAATATCGAAATATTCCGAAGTTTATTTCCATTCCAGACCATTCCAATTTACTTATTGGAAAATTCTAGTTCATTTAAAACCATTTCTTAATCCCATTTATTTATTTAAAAATATTGGATTTTTATTCTAGTTAATAACTAGTTCAATTAGATAAAAATATATTTTTATCTTTATAAACATGGAAATTTTCCTCCCAATTCTTTCCAAATCATTTATTATGATTTTACACAAATTATTAATATTTTTAATAATTTTATCAAGGCCCGTACGGTCGGTTTCCAATAACGGCCACCGAACTGCACTTACAGCGACCTTTTCCAAATTTGATTTGGACATAACTCCAAATACAACCGTTAGATTTCAAATTTCTTATATTCGTTGGAAAGATGTTTTCGATACGAACCCAACGGTTCTGGATTTAGGAGAATCCGACGGTCGGATCTCCCGTAACGTCAATTCGAAGTCAATGGTCAAAATTCGCGAACTACCGCGACGAGGCGCATTCTATTCAGGCCATTAAATATATATAATATATATATTATATATATTTCGTCCATTTCCTTTTAAAACGTATTTTATAAATCATTTTAAATTTGTTTGAAAACGATTTCAATTTCTGTTCTGGCTCAAGTCCTTCAACTTTTCAGTTTCTAAGAACTTTCCAATTTTTCAGAAATTTGGCTAACACCCTAAATTTCTGAAAAATTTCTCCATAACCTCCTTTGTACGGGGGCATCGAACTAACCACAATTGGCCATGCACGGCCCTCTCCAATCAAAAAGAAAAAGAAAAAGCCAAGCGGCTAGTCAATCGGCTCATAAAATCATCAAACCCAAACAAAAACAGTAAATAAGTGCCTATTTGTCGGGCATACAATTTTATTCCTCTTCTCTAGCCTCTTTGCTATGACCTGTTCAATGTATATGCATGTACATGCATGCAAATTCAATCGATTTTCAACTTAGTTTAATTTTTGATTCAAGTTGACTTAATTCACCTTTCATTCCATACTTTAGTTAAAAATAACATTTTTACTAACTAATGATTATTTCGTTTCATGGAAATATTAATAAGCATGATTATATATTTTTAATCACTCACTACAAGTCAAATATAATTGACTTCATCATTTTACCTATTCTAGTTTGACATTCAAGTCAATATATGCTTATATAACGATTAACAATAAGGGTTGTTATATCGTTAATCACTTACTTTAATAGTAATAAATATTTATTATTATTCCACAACGCTTATATAATTTTATACAACGCCTATGTGTGTGTATATATATATATATATATATATATATATATATATTCATACATCGTATATGTATATTTTCATACAACGCCTATATAAGCTAAAAATAATATTATTAGTGAACTAACAATATTTCCATCATATGACAATTTTATATATTCCATATATACGCTAAAAATGATAATTTTAGCGAACTAGCAATTATTTCATAGCATGGCTATTTTATATACTCATATATGTGTTAAAAATGTTATTTTTAACAAACTAGTATTTATTACAAGGTATGACTATTTTATATACTTCTTATATATGATAAAAATGTTATTTTTATCAAACTAGAATTTATTCCAACCAATGGCTATTTTATATACTTCGTATATATGATAAAAATGTTATTTTTTATCAAACTAGAATTTATTCCAACCAATGGCTATTTTATATGCTTCGTTTATATGATAAAAATGTTATTTTTATCTCATTGATGAATATTTCATTTCATTACAATTTTATTCCTTGCATTCTTAAGTTAAAAAAACATATTTTTAACTTACCAATAATTATTTCAATTTTTTTCAGAAATTCTTTTACTCATTCAAACAGATAGGAACAAGTCTAGATTCATCAATTCAATCAAAGAAGCAAAAAGGGGAATCTTGAAAATCAGATTAAATCATTTATTTTGAAATATGAGAAACTCACAAGGGTTTCGATCGCAGCGAAGCCAAATCGTAGACAAAGCAAGCCCAGAAGTTTTCGAAGCCATCAGAGATTCATTTTTCACAAACAATCGATTGCGATTTTGGGAATCAAAGGATCCCTAGCTTTCTAAGTGGAAGGTGGACGCCTGCGACGACTTGAAGAGGCATAGCATGTCAGTTCAGTGCGATTTCTGTTTGAGGAGGACGGACGAGTTGTGGTGACGGACGATGTTGGAAGGAGGAGTTCGCGGATTGAGGTGGAGGTTCGCAGAAGATTGGCGAACAGAAGGGGGTCAGAGATGCGGAAGGCGGCGACTGGCGATGCTTGGTTTGGAGGTGCAACGGAGGCAGATCCGCGGTTTCCTCTTTTTCTTATTCGTTGACTGAGAAGAAGGAAGGGGAGGGAGGGATTATAATATATATATATATATTTAATTAAATTAATTTATTCTCCAAAAAAGTTGTTTTTTCGTTTGATCTCCAATTCGAACCTAACGACTGTTGCCCCTCGCTAATTACCCCCATTCCGGACATAATGGAATATGTTTCGTAAGCCTATTCGACTGTTACAGTCATTTATTCTTCAAATTAAAATATAAATTATTATATATTCAATTTAAATGTACATTTTAATTTACTGGGGCCACATACTGACTCCAAAAATTCCTGAAAAATAAATTTAGCTATGTTTTGACGATACGGTCCTAACAAAACAAATTTCATCGAATTTGTAAACCGTTTGAAAAATGGTTATTTTCTAGTCGATCCAAATTGACTGAAACTGTCAAAACACGTTTTCTTTTGCCACGCTCACATATTGATTTCAAAAATTATGAAAATTGGAATCCAGCAATAATTTGACATCTTGGATCCAACAGAAGTGGTTTCGTCGAAAATGGAGGTCGTTTGCAAAATCGCTATTTTTACGGGCTATATTTCCATAGCGACTATTATGAATTTTCAACTTGGCATAACTTTTTATTCCCGCTATGAAATTTGGATTTTTCAGATTTGTTGGAAAGATATTTTCAAATAGATTCAAATATTTTTGGTTTCACTAAAATCCAGTTTATTTTGAATCCTGTACATTCATTTGAAATTTGAAACCGAATTTTCAAACAACCGCGTCATTTCTAATTCCTTTTATAATTAAAATAAATAATTATATTCTAATTTCGATTCAAATAAATATATACGTTCTAATTCTATTCAAAATAAATTTCTTGTCGTTATTATTTAAAATAATTCATTTTAAATATTCAAAATTCATTAAAATTGCCAAAACAAAAATTTTAAATTGGTTCTGATTTCCAGGTTGTTACAATAGGATGGCAACAGAAGCAGGTAAGAGCTGATCGATAGGTAGAATTCGGAAAACTAATTCAAACCAAAAAAATTTCAGAATAGTAAAGTGCAAACAATTAAAGAAGAAACTCGAATATAGTATTTATTATTAGAAACTATCTTATTTGTGCACATACATAGAATTATTACAAGTCCATCTTTTTGTCTTACTTATCATGCAAAATAATTACTTATCACCGGTCTTTGTGTCGGATCTACCCTCTTACTTCCCTTTTTCCCTCCATCAGGCTTAAAGTGTTGATATTGATTATTCTGGATTTCTTGGAAGAACATGCTTATTGGAGTTCATTTTTGATAGAAAATGTATTCCTTTTGCTATTTTCTTTTCATCATTTCCAGACCATTTATTCATACTATTACTTAAGAGAGGATTATTTTGTTGTATACTCTAATTTTCTAGTGGGCTGAGTGAGACATGCGATTTACGACATAGTATCATTGTTATGATTTGATCTAGACTTTCTTAGATGAAGGATATTTACTGAAATAAATAATAAGCCATGTTTTCTTTATGATGCAATTGTATATATTTTACATGTCTTATACACTTTAGTCCCTATGATATTTTCAGTTATACCTACAAACGCTACACATTCTTTAGTGTTTCTTATTTTAAGGATGAATGAGGCATATTTCATTCAGTATCTGCAACATCCCATAAAAATATACTAAATAGACTAAGATATTTAATGAATTAAATAAACAATAAATATAGAACAGTGGGAAAATGAGAATTTTGGATGAATATGAATTTGCCATGAAACTATTATATTTGGATCCGTGATGAAATTTTGGTATGTTTTCATATATAATATGTTGAAAACGGAGTCTATATGAAGGAATAATAATGATTTGAAATCATACGGTAAATATGTGCATATATGAGTTTGAATGAATATTATATATAAGTATCTAATGGATATAACAACATAATATAAATAATCAAATATTCCCTTGGGTGAATTTGAAATTCAAACTAATAGATAAGAGTCAGGAGACAAAAAATATATCACATAAGGAAAGCAATTGGTAATATAAGGAAATTAATAATATTATTAATTAAAAACACATGCCACAAAGTTTAGTGGGCATTTTCGCCCTAAAGCGGTCGACACCCGGTGGTCGACCGCCCTTTAAGGGGGAGTGTCAACCGCCTAGTGTGGCCTAGGTCTGGTGGGAGTGGTTTAAGTTTGTGTTTAGGCTAGTTTTATAGGAAATGAATAGCTTAGATTAATCTATGTTAATCTAACGGTTATTATTCATTTACACTCCTATAAATACCACCCAATTCACCTCACAATTCTCAAAACCCTCTCATTCTCTGTGCCTCCATTCTGCTGCTGATATTCCATAAATTAGGTTGAAATAGGTTTCTTCTTCTTTCCTTAATCTATTTCTTTTCTATATTTCTATTTAGATTATATTCTAGAATTTCTATAATCTATATATATGAGACTCAAATCTATGTGATTTTCTTATATAGATCTATAGTAGGATCGAAGAACGACATTTACAACATTCAAATCAATGTTATTTCCTTTTCCTAATCACCGTGAGTGGAAATAATATTGCTTAAAATAAAGTTTATGTTTTGTAAATTTCCTATGGATTGGTATGCCTATGGAGATTTGGGTTTTCACGATTTGCGTTTCTGCAATAAAATCATAATAAAACCCTCCTAAATCTCATATCTTTATATATCGTAAAGTCATCAATCAATATTTTGGGTTTGTGAATTGTTTGGGTTATGTTTGGTGATTTTAGTTTTGTTCAATTGGATTTACCCTTTTATATTATTATTTTTGTGTGATATAAAAGGATTAAGATTCGGTTTGGTTTCATTATTCAAATAGGTTTAGATTCCCACTCTAAGTTAGAGAATTTGAACGTACTTAGATTTGAAATAATCAAATGTTAATGTTTTTATGTGCAACATAGAAAAGTGATGAATTTGATTCAAACAGAAGTTTATGTGTACATGTATATATATATATATCTTGAAAATTAGTTTACTTTATTGCATATCTATCATATATTTCATCTATATGTGTTGGCATATAGACTCCATATATTAATCGTTCTACAAATTAATATAATACAGACAGATGGTATAAATACACGAATTAAATAAATCTCGCTTTCTCCAACTTCTTCACCCCGATATTATCATCGGTGTACATGTATATATATATATGTATATATATATGTTGAATATCTATGTATATATGCATTTAACATCTTGTTTCTCTTCCACTATCTAAATTATTCTAACAAGCCTAGGATATAAGTTTGAATAGTTATTTTGTTATTTTCCCATTTGCTTCTTGTTATTAATTATGCCATGAATTGGGTAGTTTAACATGGGGAATTTGGCTTGTATACCTTTTATGTGAACAAGATTAACAAATTACACTGTTAAAACTTACTCAATTCGAACGGAAATGAGCGTTTATAGCATGTACTAAATTATATATTTATATAGCTAATCAACGTATAATGGCGTAATAAATACGTTAGAATAAGGTTAGAAATTTGAAATGTCCCCATATGAATTTTTGCTTGTGTATGTGTTTAAATGGCTTATAAATATATATATATATATATATATATATATTAAATAATGACCCACAGACACGAGGTTAGTCGTCATTTGTGGTATAAGTCTACCTGGAACCAACCGGCAAATCCAACAACCACAAGTGAGCCTAGTTAATGTAAGAGATTTGGGTGTCATGGGCCATTAAACTTAGTACAATATGACACTAGGTTAAGCCCGCTTATAATAGAAGTCTTCTTGGAACCGCCTGACATATCCAGCATCTACAAGTAGTTAGTTTAACGTGAGAGGTCTAGTATTTAGGTATATATATATGTACTTATTATGTGTGTAAATAGGTAGGCTTACTACCCGCCTTGTGAAGGTCTTAAGTGGTTGACTGTCTTCTTATCTTGTTTGGGTATTAAGTGGTAAGGACTAGGCTCATTCCAAAGGTTTATTCGTTGGATTTGGGCCAAATTCATGGGACTCTCCATTATTAGATTCGAAGTGGTCTATAGGTCCTCATTCTCTAAAGTGGTCTAGACATGGCGATAACAGAGTAGGGTAGTTTACCAGAATTTCCTCTTCCTTTAGGAGCTTTGTGAGGGCCAATCTAGGGACGGGTTTGGTTTACACAAGGCTTAGCATGCAAAATAATTAACCACCGTCTAAGGGAAGTCTTAAGCGGCATAAGTCTACTACCGTAATATCAGTTAAGTAGTACCATGAGGCGTCCACCGGAGGGCTCTTAAATGGTTATATGCGGGCCTACCCTAAACCGGTACTAAGCGCTGAAGTACTACTTCTCATATTACTTATGAGAATATATATATATATATATATATATATATATATATATATATAATTAGGACGTTAACATGTTAGGATGGGGTCTTAAGTGGCTAGGGTCCTCCTTAGTGTCATATGAGATCATAAGAATCCACCCTTAATAAATAAACTACAATTAGGCCTTAAGTGACCGAGAATGACCACCTCGTTGGGTCTTAAGTGATCGTTGATCCACCCTAAATGCATTAATGAAGATCTTAAGCGATCGACTCGGATATCCACCTTATTAATTAAAATATGCCTTTGTATATGTATGCTTATGTATTTCGTATACATACTTTTAATTATATAACCTGCCAAATCTAAAGTATAATCTTTAAGCACATGTTATTTTCAGTCACCGGAACTTTATGCTCAGACCCCTCTCCTTATCATATCCAACATGTTAGTAGGTGGGGCGTAGACTTAATGGAAAAGACGATGATACAACCTGAAGAAGGCTGCGAGACTATTATTATGCTATTAGCTGTTATTTCTCTTCTATTGTTAGAAGCCCTTGATGGTGAATAATAATGATGTACCGTTGTAAACAGATGAATTTGGCATCTAGTATTTGAATCAGTGGGTTTGGAATAAAATGGTACATCTTATTTTGATTACTATATTTTATTGTCCCGCTATGTGAGATTCTATTTCGTTATATTATTCTGTATTCTGTGCAAACGTAATTCCTTATAGGTATCAATGATCTGTTTAGATTGGCTCTAAGTTTCGATGGGCCTTTTCTGGGTCGAAATTTAGGCCTACTTCGGGCGGGTTGTTACAGTATCCGAGCCTAAGTTCAAAGGATTCCTAAAAACCATTTGTAAAAGTAAACGATTTTCTAAAGGACAATATATTTCAACACACTCTATTTTAAATTAAAAATAGTTTTTCCCTTTAAGTCTATAAAACCTTCCTGTGACTCCTTCGAATCATAATTACTATTTTCTCTCGCACAGTATGGTAGATGCCTATAGTCTTACAAAGGGCGTAATGATACTTGCCTAGTTCCATAGGTACCTTCAAGCTATAACGCCAATAGATTAGCGATAGGAACCAATGGATGATCCTAAACCAATTGGTGGAGCCCCGACGTAGCCACCGTCGATAACTGATTTCCTAGACTTTGCAAATATTTTATGGAGTTAGCAGCAAGACATTCTTAGGGACAAAGACGTTTGTTAAGGCTCTGACATTGCTATTCTGTACAAAAAATTTTTTTGGCCTTATGAGACTCATTCATTGAGTTATATTTCATCTCACCACATGGAAGTTGACGAAGGAGGCTTCCTATTGGTGGGAAGTCATAGAGGCTGAGGCTGGAGCAGTGGATTGAAATCGATTCAAGGAATGGTCCAAAAGGAAGTACTTATCTCAAGCAGAGGAAGGATTGCAATTAGAAAGTTCATTGTTGAGACAGAGATTTATCCATCAAAGAATACGCAAACCAATTCAATGAGTTGTCGCGGTTTGGGCAAGATCTGACTAATATTCCCCATAAGTAGGCTGTTATGCTTGCAAAGGGCTTGAACTAACCCCTCCAAGGGTTGGTGTTGACTAATATTCCCATAAGAGCCACCTTCTAGTCCTTAGAAGAGATAGCATTGATGTCGGAGGGTAATAGTGAGGAAGTCAAGGAAGTAACAGAGGTTCCAAAGGCAATGAGACCAAGATCAAATGCTGGAACGATACAAAGAATAAGAAGAAAAGTAGTGGTCTGCAGAAGGGGCAGATTCAGAAAGATAGTAGGTGCTATAATTATGGTTTGGTGGGTCACTGTTGTTAAAACCTCGATTCTTGAGGTATATTTTGACTATGACAACTATATATCGACAATATCTTATACTAGCGATTATTGCAGGAAAAATGTTGGAGATTCTGGTTCAAATACAAGAAGATTCAAAGACATTATAAACTGATATATTACTGTGTATTCGAGAAAGCATTTAGTTGGATTCAATTTTAATATATCTCCTAAGATATATATATATATATACACACACACACACACACACACTCTCTATTTTAAATAAAAACCAGGTTTTCAAAAATAGGAGCTGCTGGTACTCGACTCTTGTCAGCAGTTTAAAAGACATATGCTTTACCCAAATGAGTTATGGTAACTTTTGACAAACAACATAATTGAATTGGCTGAATATTGTCAGTGCACATGCACACCTTTTTAAATTATAGTCGTTTTTCAGCCAGCAGAATTTTAAATTCAGTCGGCTGACCTGAAGGGTTGCGACTTTCTAAGGAGTTATAACTCTTTAATCCAAGAGTTATGACTATATCTTTTGATTAATCCTTTTCATGAATAACTGCAACCTTTTATTTACTTTAAACAAACCTTGAATCACTTGTTGTAGTCACCGATTACAACCGAACTTTCTTTATCTTATAATTCTCTAATTCTGAAATGTTTCTATTCTATTTTTACAAGTGCTCTCAAATATTCAACATTCAGTGATAATAAATCACTTTCCTTTTTTACTATTTTTTTGGCAAAGTCGACCAGTTTTTAAAGTGAAAATCTTTTTTTTATTTACTTGCTTTCGAATATATATATATACAAGGGAGAAGATTATAGGAATGGTGTACTCAATTGTGACTTATCCATTGAATCAAGAACACATATACAGTCAAACAAGCATTTTGTATTTGTTGAAGCCATGTTCCGCTGCTTAGGCAAGAGTTCCTTTTCCGCTACTGAGGCGAAATCCTGTTCTGTTGCTCAGGTCCATGTTTTGCTGCTCAGGTGTTGGTTGAAGTCCTCTTCTGCTGTTGAGGCGAAATCCTGGTCTGTTGCTCAGGTTCCTGTTTTACTACTCAGGCGTTGTAATACATATTCCTCCGGGTTAAGTGAGGGTGTTAGTGAAATTCCAAAATGAGTCTACAACACGATGTAGGATGGTTCTCCGGACCAGTATAAATGTTCCTACTGTTATTTACTTTATTTCCATATTAATCGATCCTATTTGTCTTTTCGTTTGGTATAAGAGCCTGGGATTCTAGAGATCGTAACGACATCCTAGAATAAATGGCAATGAAGAAATCTAGTCAAGGCATTAGAAAGTGGAAGAGAAACAAAGCAGAATCAAAGGAGAAAACAAGCAAATGTCTCATGGCTAAAGTTAGATCTCAATCGGTATGTTTTAGATTAATTTATAAAGTTCTTTTGTTAGACTATGAAAATTTAGTAAAAGATTTTAAAACTTTGAATAAACTTAGTACAATTATTTTAGCTAAGTCAAAAGATTATGAGGAAGAAAATTTCAAACTAAAAGTAGAAAATAATTTTTTAGTGAAACAAACTAAATGTTTTGAAAACACCTTAAAAGAGCTTGTTTTTCAAAAGAATTTCCTTCAAAAAGAAAATGAGTGGCTAGAATAAAAATAACGATCTTTTAAATGAAATCGACGTGTTACAAAATAAAATTACATCTTTAGAAAATTCTTTAAATAATTCTATATCTTTAATTTTGTCTCTTAAAAAAGAGAATGGAGTTTTAACTGGAAAGAATTTAGAATTGTTTAAAGAATGTGAGTTTTTAAAAGTTAAAATAATATTTTGCAAAAAGAAATTTGTGACTCAAAAGAAAATTTTGAAAAGTTACAATCATCTTTGGATAATTCAGAATCTCAAAATTGTTGTTTCGAAAATGAAAACAGTATTTTAAAAGAGGAGAATTCTGAATTAAATAAGGAAACTGATATCTTGAAAACTAAAAAATGTCAATTGTGACTTTATGTAACACCTCGCAAAAATATACCCTAAATAGACATAGATAATTAAATTAAGTATAAACAATAATAAATTAATGAAATATTAATGGGCTGAAAATAAGAATTTCGGAAAATTGAGAATTTCGGAAAATTGAGAATTAGGCCACGAAAGTATTATTATTCCATTCGTGGCGAGATTCTGATCCATTTGCATATTTTATTTGCTGAAAACGGAGTCCATATGAAGAAGTTATGATTAAAACAAGTTATATGTGAACTGTATACACGCAATATTTGAAATTTTAAATTGACTAAACTAATATATGGAATATAATTATATATTAATTGGAATGAAAAGAACATTCCATGATAATTTGAATTGCACGTATATATATATATATATACATATATATAGGAGGGGATAAGAATAATCAACATAAGGAAGGTAATCAATCTAATTTAATATTATAATTAATATAAAAGAAACATTCAGATAAATAAATTATCTAGCTCGATCACTGATGGGGGTTCGATCGCCCCCATGGAAGGGGTCTACCTCCCACATAGAAGGGGTTGACTGCCCTCAAGGAGAAAAGGCAGTGAAGGCTAGTTTTATAGGGATGTATATTAATCGCAAACAACGAACCAAATTAAATCTAATTGATCTAACGGTTTGTATACACACTTGCAACTATATATATACCACCTACCTAGCCTCTCTCAAACCCTAATTTGTTTTCTTCTTACGCCTCCATTCTGCCATTGGAATTCCAAAGAGAAGTTTAGGTTTTCTTCTAAATCCTTAATCTATACTTCTTTTCTTCTCTATTTTGATTTAGGATTAGCTTAAGAATTACATTCTGGAGTTCAAGGATTTATATATAAGATTCTAATCCCTTGATTCTTATATATAAATTAACTAGAATTAGAGAATGTTTTATATGAAGCATTGGATGCAAAAGCAAACACTGTTCAGATTTCTACTATTTTATCCTTCTTAGCACCGTGAGTGGAAAATACATCAGTTTGCTATTTTCTCTATTTTATATTGTGGAGTTGGATCCATATGCCTAAGAGAATTTGGATCTAAACGAAAATATAATATTAAACATCCTCCAAATTCCCGATATTTTTATTGTTTGTAGAAATGTTCAATCTATTGTATTTATGGTTTTGGGTCATTGTAATGATAAAAGAAGAACATGATGCTTATATATAATTGTCTATATTGTTGGGATTCCTTTTTGTTACTTTTCATGTAAATATATATGTCTGATTTTATGCGAAAGGTTAAGATTTAGATAGATTTGTGAATCAAATAGGTTTGAGTCTCTATTTTCTAAATAGAGCATTCGAAAGTATTATTTACAATATATCTAAATATTAAGGTTTTGGATATAAACAAATTTAAGAAAGGAATCTATGCAAAATAGGAATTATAAACATAAATGTATATTTAATGTATAAAGTTATATTTATCTTTTATTAATATAATAACCAAACCTGGGTTACAAGTTTATATGTTGTTATAATCGTTTTCCCATTTTATTGTCATATGTTAATATGTACATTTATTTTATGGTTGAGGAAAATATAGGAAAATAACTTGTACACCTTTAATAATTTAATAGGGATTGATATTTCAAATACGTGATAAGGACGCTAATCTCGTTCGCTTAATTTTTGTTTATATTTATATATATCTATAACATAATCAATATATATAAATGTGTATTAAGTGCGTTATAAATACAATAAATTACGAATAGAATTTAAATGTCCCCATAGGAATTTGTATGGTTGCATGTGTGTGAGTTAATGGCTTAATAATATTAATGACATATAAATATGAGGTTAACCGTTACTTGTAGAAGAAGTCTGCCTGGAACCGACCGACATATGCAGTGACTACAAGTAAATACGGTTAATGCGAGAGGTTTAGGTGCCATGAGCCATTATAATTAGTATGCTATGGTACAAGATTAGTCCTAGCTTATAGTAGAAGTCTGTCTGAAACCACTCGGCAAATCCAACATCTACAAGTAGTTGGCCTAATGTGAGACATCTAGCGTGCATATATATATATATATATATATATATATAATTCAAAGTAGTTCTTCCTTAGAAAAAGGTATTAAGAGGCTTACCTATCTCTTATTGGGTATTAATTTGTTAGGACTGGGTTCATGCCTAAGGTTTACTCCTTGGTTCAGGACCTAAGTCATTGGGCCTGCCCTTCGAGAAGTAAATGGTTGTTGGTTCCACCTTTCTCCTATAATGTATTAAATGGTCCTAATAGTCGATAATGTGTATGGGGTATTTCTCTAAGTAATGTAACACCCCAAAATTTAATACATTATAACCATACTATAAAAATAATAAATTGGGAATTACTTAATTAAATATTCAGATTTAAGTAAAGCCGGCTTTACTGTTGCGTTCGTCTCGGAATTATGGTTCAAACAAACCCCAAGTTTGCGTAAATCGGATAACGTGTGAAGAAGTTACAGGCATAAGAAGTTTGTATACATACAAGGGGGTTATATATATACATAAATTCAAAATAATTCAATCCAGAAAGACAACGCAGAATCAACGCAGAAACTAACGTACATGGGGCGACCCATGCCCTGCCTGGGTTGACCTATGGGTCGACCCAAGGCTAAGTGGGTTGGCCCACCCAGATGCAGGATGGATTCCAAACACTGCACTTGGACTGTTTTGTTTGTCAGGTTGGTTCGCTGACTCAGCATAACGTTTATGGCTTAGATTGAAAACCTAATATCTAATAGTTAATGGTTGGATCTGTTTTATAAAAGGGCTCTCTCCCATTTTATCTACACACAATTCTTCACCCCTCTCTCTACCTCCTTGACAATTCTAATTTAAATAATAAAATGGGGAGACGCTACTGAAATCTAGATTAACAAAGAAGATTCAAGATCTGTAACCAACCTACGACCTTGCAATCAACAAAAAGAAAGAAGTGGACTTTTCTACAACGACATATATATATATATAAAGAGATATAATCTGAAACACCCCACCTCCGTTAGGGTCACTCTCAAAGGGAATGCCCTAATTTTGGTGGAGGTTTATAAGTACAAGTCACAGACATACAAGACAGATATAAGAACACATATTTGTAAACAGCGGAAGAACAACAAACTTTTATTTCATAAAGTCAAATACGTGTTACAACAACATCCTTTCCAAAAACATAGCATAACATTTTCATAATCTGTCTTGAGTACATGATTTAAAGAAGCATAAATAAAACATAGATAAACTGCCAAAAGTCCCCATAGTGGATTGTCCAAAGTCATAGTTCAAAACAGGAAAGTCCAAGCAATACATTCTCTTCTTCAAGCTGGATGTCAAGGCTGATCAAGCTGCGGTGTTCCCTCCCTGAGGACCTGGGGGGGGGGGAAACGGAAGAAAGAAGACGAAAGAAAAATAGAGTCAGACATAAAGCCTGAGTAAGTCTAGTACTACTTTGTCTATGAATAAAGAACTGGGTATGATAAGTAAAACAGGAAGTGGGCAAACACTATGAACTTGGTTAAGTTGTCTAGGGTCGAATATACTATCGTACCCCATGTTAATCTCTGAACCCATATAAACTAGTTTCCAATTTGCACCCCATAATCAGGGTGATGTGATCCATTCTATGATGATCGGCTCCTACTCGCATAGTTACATGTGTCTTACGGCCCCCGATGTCTGTAGTTACCTATGCTGGTCCCACCATGGGGTGTATCAAGTCCCATAGTGGCAACCCGACACAACCTTAGAGTGCACAGGTATGCTACTGGTGTCCAGTGCCTTATTTTTCTGCTCCGGAGTGTGTGCACGCCCGCACTCCGTTAGAACCTACACTGCTACACCACCGCCGTCGATTTGACCTCTTACAATCAGCCCAGTAATCGTGCCCCACCCTGCCTAGTTTCAGGGTATCCTGATACACCTTTTAGGGTTACTACTGAAAAGGGTCCCCCGTTACTAGGTTTTCTATCTCTAGCCAACATGCTAAGTTGGTTAAGTGTTTCTAACCTAACCCCACCAGTCCGTTTAGTTTAGCATGTTCCATTTTGATTAAGTTTTTAGTCCACTTAATCCTAACAATCCTGACTCAGCCTTAATTGTCTTATTAAGGCCCTGACCTCTCACATTAGACAGGTATTGTTGTGGCTGCCTGTTGCCGGTTGGTTCCGGGCAGTCTTACGCCACAACTCAGTCTAACCTCGGGTCCTTGCTGGGCTCCATGTTTAACCTCCCACATTGGATAGGTATTGTTGTGACTACTGGACAGCCGGGCGGTTCCGGGCAGGTTTACATCACAACTCAATCCAACCTCGGGTTAAACACATCGTATGTTCTACATTTACATATCTTGTCATTCTTCTTTATTTATATGTAAATATTTGTGGCCCATTATTAAGTTAAGGGTGTAAAGATTACACCAACCATGGGCCCAACCCATACTTGACTTTGGGCCCTTCTATTTCATATTTTCATTCATTAATTAATTTTTAACCCAACGTTATTTTCCCCCGTTTTACACGTCCGTTTATATATATTGGGCTTAGCCTTTTAAAGCCCAATTTAGCCATGCGAAAAGGGGAGGCTTATGGCGTATACACAAAGAGGGGAAAGTGAGCGCATGAACTTGCATATGACGTTGGAAAATACATAATAGAAATTGGTGTACTTGCATAGTGGTGACATGTATTTTGGTCATAAAACATAGGTGACATAAATCAAGGCATGTAAACTTGCATAGGTTTAACTACAACATGAACCTATATTCTTATTTAGGCATAATGTCAAACATAAGCATGGCCTAAATACTCCTAGCATAAACATGGCATATTGTCAAACATAAGCATGGCATAAAATACTTCTTGCATAGGCATGGCATATTGTCAAACATAAGCATGGCATAAAATACTTCTAGCATAGGCATGGCATATGGTCAAACATAAGCATGGCATAAATATTTCTAGCATAAACATAAACAAGTCATGTTCATAAGGTTTCTACATGTTTACAAAGGGATACTTTGTTACTAGCACAAAAGGCATAGTTCAACTTAATCATGATTTAAGTCTAATTACATAACAATGGTATAAACATCCTTATGCATAAATATTCCTAATCATGGTGTTTGCTTTAAACTTGCAAAAAGGGGATTTTTGAGTCCAACCTAGCCATGTTTCACATATGTCATTTAACAATATAGAACTAACATAGATTTCAATTATGCCAAATATCATTCATAGCCTAGCCATAAATTTGCAAAAGCATGACTTAATACATGGATTATGGTGTCAAAATTCCAACATAGTTTCATATGAACTATAACAACCAAACTTGTCTCAATTGCTTGCAAAACGATTTATGCACAAAGTATACATCATGACGACATAATAACAAAGCCCCAAACTTGCATAAATTTCACTCAACTACATACATGTAGCTTCAACATAGATTACATAATTTGCGCAATATTCCAAACGTATATTTGCATAGAACTACCGCATGTAGTTCTTTATAATGAATAACATAATTTTGCACAAACATGAATTACTTCCATTGCCACAATTCAAGCATACACATCAACACAGTTGTTTATTTATACCAAAGTAATACTCTACTTACAATGGTTGCGGCGAATTCTCTAATTAAGAGACACGATTCCTTTGTTGAATTGATTAGCTTTAGGTTGCTTTGAATTGCTTTAGGCTTAGAACTTTCTTCCTAACTCTCTCTCTAGTCGGCGGCTACTCTTTGTCGTTCCTCAGCAACATGGTGGCTATAATCTTATTTTGAATGAATAGATTAGGGTTTAGTCTAGGGTTGTTTATATAGAGGTTAGGAATTGATTAGGACCATTGATGTTGCTAGGTTAGATCGTAGCCATTCATTAGGAAGAGAGACCAATAAAAACCCGCCACCTAGCCCTAATGACAAAGCAGACCACAGAAATTCGACCACACACCGACCTGGCCAGCCAGGTTGACTGGGCTCGACCAGGTCGATACCCCTGTCGACAGGGCTGTCGACAGCCCTGTCGACATGGGTAGCCCAGGTCGACAGCCCAGTCGACCTGGGTGGCCCAGGCGGGTGTTCTTCCACCCTGGCCCAATGGGCCCCACTTCGGAATATTTAATTATTTAATTCTTTTTGAAATTTTAAATTTAATTCAAAACTTCCGAAGGCCATATCTTCTTCATACGGACTCCGTTTTTCGAAAACTCGGACTCTATTTCGCGTATTTTTCCGAGATGAACGCAATGGCGTATCCCGTTTCCCTTAGTTCTTTGATTTGAATTTGATTATACTTTAATTCATGAATTTCACAGTTATAGAATTCTCGGGGTGTTACATTCTCCCCCACTTAAAAGGATTTCGTCCCCGAAATCTTCAAGTTAGGAGGAATGTATATCCTAACATCCAATCATCCATCTACTCATCCATCAAACACGAGCATCCATTGTCCTTAAAAGACTTCTAATGCTTCATGATCATATGCAAAGTGTGTGTGTATACATGAACTTATCTAATGCAAAATCAGGCGGTCTACTGATTCAGTTGACCTCCTTAATGCGAATTATGTAAGTGCCATGAATCCATTATGTATGCAAATTTTCCTATTCTTGATTCTACATGAGTGCACAATCATTCAATACAAATGCAACATCCATATGACAACACATTATAGTTCAACCACATACGAAAGCAAACATATATGCATATGCAACATGAAGTGACTGAGCCGATCTAAAACCTAGATTGTGTGTGTATATGCAACCACGAGCAACCACTAGCAATCACTTGCAACCACTTGCAACCATCATCCATAACATGTTTCAACTACATGTTTCCATCCAAAAAGATTCTACCTAAAAGATAAGGTCGAGGAAATATACCTAAGAAGATAGATAAAAGCGCAACTTAAGGAAAAATGAAAGATCAAGGATGTACCCTCGAACAGAAAAGGGTAGGCTGTACGGATTCTAGCTTCAGTTTCCCAAGTCGCGTCTTCCTCGGTGTCGCTCCACTGAACTTTGACGAGCTTGACTTCGCGGTTGCGTAGCTTCTTCACTTCCGTTCCTAAGATGCGGGTTGGAACTCTTCTTATGGTTGCTTCGCGTTCCACTTCGGCCTCTTCGAGTATATTTGGCTCTACCACTTCAGCAGACTCATGTAGATATTTTCGGAGATGTGAAACGTGAAAAACGTCGTGGACTCCAGCCAACTTCTCGGGTAGCTCTAATCTATAGGACATTTTCCCAATTGTTCCTATCTAAAGGTATAGTCGAATGATAGAAGCAAGTAAAAACTTTGTGCCCATTAGGCAATGTCAAAACTGAAAACCTATGCCACATATATATTGATTAGGAGAAGAACTCTCTAAGCATCAGCCCCGAAGACCGAAATCAACATCAGACTGACACCCAAAGAGTTACTCAACCCAACCACCATATATGATTCTAGGTAACTAAGCATGATGGACTCCTTTTAGGTCACAAGGGAGTCCCTTCCTAAGACCAATCCGTAGCTTCTTAATTCTTGTTTCCAAATTATGAGTTGGAACCTATTTCTCGTTCCTCTTTCACTTATTCTCCTTCTAGTATACTTGGCTTAAGCCTAACTGCGTACTCATGGTTCCATGCAAGCTCTCCAAAATTTATTAGTGAATCTTGGATCTTGTTCACTTACTAGAAGGTATTCCACATAGATGAATTATCTCTTGAAAATAAACAAATGTCAACTATGTTGCCAAATGTACCTCCTAAGGTGATTCTCCACAACTCATTCATAAGCGAAATGAACTTTCTGCCTTAGTGGCGAACACTACTGGAGCGCCCCACTCTGAAATGCTCCTCCTAATGAACCCCCTTCTCTAGAAGCTCTTTAATCTGTTTACTGAGCTCTTTCCTTTCCCGTGGAGCCATGTGTCCACGGGCAACGCAACGGGCTTTACATTATCTACAAGATATATGCGGAAGTCTATTTCCCGCTTCGGAGGCAAGCCCTTCACCTCTTCGAAGACATCCGGATATTCCCGGACCACTCTAACTGATTGCAAATTTTCAACAGAGGCATCTAGCGATTCAAGATAACTAAGCATAACCGCATACGAGGGATTACAAGAAATTTCCAAAGTATTACCGAGCTGGGTTAGGAGCCTAACAACCCTTTTCTCACAATCAAGGATGGCCCCATTACTGGATAGCCAATCCATACCCAAAATCAAACCATACCCCGAAAAGCCCAAAACAAAGGCACTACATTGAAATTCAACACTTAGGATAGAAATTTTCAAATCCAGACAGATCATAGACAAATGAGCTGGGCCCCCAATTGGGTTTGAAACAATTAAGGGGTCCTCTACCATACTAGTTTTTTAGGTTCAGAGATTCTACTAAAGCAGACGAGATAAAGGAGTGTGATGCGCCAGAATCAAATAAAGTGCGAACGGGGTGATCATAAAGATAAACTATACTTTCTACAGAAGTGTCTGTACCTCGCTGTTGCAAAGGTGGCGCTTCCAGCACATGAACCTGTGCCCCTGGGGTGGATCCAGCGCCCTGCCCCTGTCCTCGTTTCTTTGGGCAGTCCCTAGCCCTATGGCCCGTCTCGCCGCAAGAAAAGCACCCACCATTCTCCTTGGCCTTCTTTTTCCGGCAGTCCTTTACTAAGTGCCCCACTTTGCCACAGAAATTACACGTCCTCTTCTCTTTGTTGCCTTCCCCGCCTTTCTTAAAGTCTGTCTTCTTGGGCTGCAAACCCTCTTTCTTCCCTTGAGAGCTTTCTGCCTTTGTCTCCTTCTTGCCCTTATCCTCCTCATTCAGCAATGCCATTTGCACCAATCTTTCATACGTGGCCCCCATGGGTATATGGGTCATGGCCAAACTGTGTAATGGTTCATTCAACCCTTTGACAAAACGGAGAGCCTTCTTATGCGGGGTGTTGACTAGGTCAAGCCCAAACCTAGCCAGCTCATCGAACTGATTCACATACTCTCTGACAGTCTTGTCTCCTTGCTTAAGAAATAAGAATTTTTCCAACTGCAAACTTCTTTCCGCATCTGAGAGAAATTTAGTCTCAAACCTTGCCCTAAAGTCCTCCCATGTCTCCACTGGTCTTTCAGCATTAGTGACTTCCCACCAGTAGGAAGCCTCACCCTTCAATAGCCATACTGCCAGTTGTACCTTTTGTCTATCCTCTACCTCAAAGATGATGAATAGGTCCTCCGTCTCTTTCAGCCAATTTCTAGCTGCCACGAAGGACTCAGTTCCATGGAAATCCCTTCCCCCCATAGCTTTAAAATCTTTGCATATCTTAGCGAACGTGTTTCCCCGAGGAGGAGGTGGAGGAAAAGGTGCTGCTGCAGCTGGATGGTTTCCTTCCGCTGGGGGAGGAGGAATGGTAGGACCTGGCTGAGTGGCCCTTGCTTCTAAGAACCGTCTAAACCAACCAGGTATTGGTACCCCTTCAGGCAAGTTAAGTTCTTGGGACATGCTAAAACAAAAAAGGATAGATTCAAAACGAAGGATAAGAGATAGTTCCTATGGCTTTGGGGAGTGGACTTTGCCTTTTAAAAATAAAATAATATTTTTCTTTTAAAAATGCTTCTTTAAATTTCCTTTTTGAAAATAATTTTCCAAAACTTTTTATCTTATCTGGTAAACCTCGCTCTGATACCAAGTGAAACACCCCACCTCCGTTAGGGTCACTCTCAAAGGGAATGCCCTAATTTTGGTGGAGGTTTATAAGTACAAGTCACAGACATACAAGACAGATATAAGAACACATATTTGTAAACAGCGGAAGAACAACAAACTTTTATTTCATAAAGTCAAATACGTGTTACAACAACATCCTTTCCAAAAACATAGCATAACATTTTCATAATCTGTCTTGAGTACATGATTTAAAGAAGCATAAATAAAACATAGATAAACTGCCAAAAGTCCCCATAGTGGATTGTCCAAAGCCATAGTTCAAAACAGGAAAGTCCAAGCAATACATTCTCTTCTTCAAGCTGGATGTCAAGGCTGATCAAGCTGCTGTGTTCCCTCCCTGAGGACCTGGGGGGGGGGGGAAACGGAAGAAAGAAGACGAAAGAAAAATAGAGTCAGACATAAAGCCTGAGTAATTCTAGTACTACTTTGTCTATGAATAAAGAACTGGGTATGATAAGTAAAACAGGAAGTGGGCAAACACTATGAACTTGGTTAAGTTGTCTAGGGTCGAATATACTATCGTACCCCATGTTAATCTCTGAACCCATATAAACTAGTTTCCAATTTGCACCCCATAATCAGGGTGATGTGATCCATTCTATGATGATCGGCTCCTACTCGCATAGTTACATGTGTCTTACGGCCCCCGATGTCTGTAGTTACCTATGCTGGTCCCACCATGGGGTGTATCAAGTCCCATAGTGGCAACCCGACACAACCTTAGAGTGCACAGGTATGCTACTGGTGTCCAGTGCCTTATTTTTCTGCTCCGGAGTGTGTGCACGCCCGCACTCCGTTAGAACCTACACTGCTACACCACCGCCGTCGATTTGACCTCTTACAATCAGCCCAGTAATCGTGCCCCACCCTGCCTAGTTTCAGGGTATCCTGATACACCTTTTAGGGTTACTGCTGAAAAGGGTCCCCCGTTACTAGGTTTTCTATCTCTAGCCAACATGCTAAGTTGGTTAAGTGTTTCTAACCTAACCCCACCAGTCCGTTTAGTTTAGCATGTTCCATTTTGATTAAGTTTTTAGTCCACTTAATCCTAACAATCCTGACTCAGCCTTAATTGTCTTATTAAGGCCCTGACCTCTCACATTAGACAGGTATTGTTGTGGCTGCCTGTTGCCGGTTGGTTCTGGGCAGTCTTACGCCACAACTCAGTCTAACCTCGGGTCCTTGCTGGGCTCCATGTTTAACCTCCCACATTGGATAGGTATTGTTGTGACTACTGGACAGCCGGGCGGTTCCGGGCAGGTTTACATCACAACTCAATCCAACCTCGGGTTAAACACATCGTATGTTCTACATTTACATATCTTGTCATTCTTCTTTATTTATATGTAAATATTTGCGGCCCATTATTAAGTTAAGGGTGTAAAGATTACACCAACCATGGGCCCAACCCATACTTGACTTTGGGCCCTTCTATTTCATATTTTCATTCATTAATTAATTTTTAACCCAACGTTATTTTCCCCCGTTTTACACGTCCGTTTATATATATTGGGCTTAGCCTTTTAAAGCCCAATTTAGCCATGCGAAAAGGGGAGGCTTATGGCGTATACACAAAGAGGGGAAAGTGAGCGCATGAACTTGCATATGACGTTGGAAAATACATAATAGAAATTGGTGTACTTGCATAGTGGTGACATGTATTTTGGTCATAAAACATAGGTGACATAAATCAAGGCATGTAAACTTGCATAGGTTTAACTACAACATGAACCTATATTCTTATTTAGGCATAATGTCAAACATAAGCATGGCCTAAATACTCCTAGCATAAACATGGCATATTGTCAAACATAAGCATGGCATAAAATACTTCTTGCATAGGCATGGCATATTGTCAAACATAAGCATGACATAAAATACTTCTAGCATAGGCATGGCATATGGTCAAACATAAGCATGGCATAAATATTTCTAGCATAAACATAAACAAGTCATGTTCATAAGGTTTCTACATGTTTACAAAGGGATACTTTGTTACTAGCACAAAAGGCATAGTTCAACTTAATCATGATTTAAGTCTAATTACATAACAATGGTATAAACATCCTTATGCATAAATATTCCTAATCATGGTGTTTGCTTTAAACTTGCAAAAAGGGGATTTTTGAGTCCAACCTAGCCATGTTTCACATATGTCATTTAACAATATAGAACTAACATAGATTTCAATTATGCCAAATATCATTCATAGCCTAGCCATAAATTTGCAAAAGCATGACTTAATACATGGATTATGGTGTCAAAATTCCAACATAGTTTCATATGAACTATAACAACCAAACTTGTCTCAATTGCTTGCAAAACGATTTATGCACAAAGTATACATCATGACGACATAATAACAAAGCCCCAAACTTGCATAAATTTCACTCAACTACATACATGTAGCTTCAACATAGATTACATAATTTGCGCAATATTCCAAACGTATATTTGCATAGAACTACCGCATGTAGTTCTTTATAATGAATAACATAATTTTGCACAAACATGAATTACTTCCATTGCCACAATTCAAGCATACACATCAACACAGTTGTTTATTTATACCAAAGTAATACTCTACTTACAATGGTTGCGGCGAATTCTCTAATTAAGAGACACGATTCCTTTGTTGAATTGATTAGCTTTAGGTTGCTTTGAATTGCTTTAGGCTTAGAACTTTCTTCCTAACTCTCTCTCTAGTCGGCGGCTACTCTTTGTCGTTCCTCAGCAACATGGTGGCTATAATCTTATTTTGAATGAATAGATTAGGGTTTAGTCTAGGGTTGTTTATATAGAGGTTAGGAATTGATTAGGACCATTGATGTTGCTAGGTTAGATCGTAGCCATTCATTAGGAAGAGAGACCAATAAAAACCCGCCACCTAGCCCTAATGACAAAGCAGACCACAGAAATTCGACCACACACCGACCTGGCCAGCCAGGTTGACTGGGCTCGACCAGGTCGATACCCCTGTCGACAGGGCTGTCGATAGCCCTGTCGACATGGGTAGCCCAGGTCGACAGCCCAGTCGACCTGGGTGGCCCAGGCGGGTGTTCTTCCACCCTGGCCCAATGGGCCCCACTTCGGAATATTTAATTATTTAATTCTGTTTGAAATTTTAAATTTAATTCAAAACTTCCGAAGGCCATATCTTCTTCATACGGACTCCGTTTTTCGAAAACTCGGACTCTATTTCGCGTATTTTTCCGAGACGAACGCAATGGCGTATCCCGTTTCCCTTAGTTCTTTGATTTGAATTTGATTATACTTTAATTCATGAATTTCACAGTTATAGAATTCTCGGGGTGTTACATAATCTCTTCTTCAACCCATTGTGAGTTCCCTGTTATTTTCAGATCTGATACCTAGAACTATATCATGATAGTAAATAAAATTTGGATCTAGGACATACAATACCTATAAGTTATACATGTTATTCATCTATGCCATTATTATAAGTAATATATATGCTTTTACCATTGATTGATTAATTAGTTATGCATATCTATCTTCTTTTTCCCTATTTCTATTATTTAGTTTGTTTCCAGTCTTACCTATATTCCTATTTTATACAGTCTGATTTGGTTTTATCCTTCTCCTTCTATCTTCCCCTTATATTTACGTTAAGCCTAGGCCATTGGAAGCCTAGGCTTTGTCTGATTTAAGATTGTGTATATTTAAAATTGGGATAATAAGAAATGACATGAAAAGGGGGATCTAGGAATATTATTAAATTGGGGACTGTTTGACAGTAATTTTGGAAAGATATACTTTGCATATACTTGTACTTGCTATAACTTGGGAATATAATAAAAAAGGATAATATGCATACACTTTTACTTGCTGTAAATTGGGATATAATAGAAAGGGACAATATGCATAAACTTTTACATGTTGTAATTTGGGTATATAATGGAATAGTATGAATATGTATAAACTTGTTAGATTTGACTTAATACATACATTAAGTAAAGGACATGTTAAAATAATGTAAGCACCCGATGTAGGTTGGTAAACTAATTTCCTATAGTAGTTATACATACATCTGGGTAGCTGTTTGGGAAAGGGTTGTACACACATAAATAACATGTAATATTACAACCACGCTTATTAGTAAACCTAAACCTGCTAGGTTAAACCTAATTATTAATAAGCTAAGAGGTCCATCGTTCTGTTGTATCGGGTTTTGAGGACTTTTAAATCCTAGTTGCTTGGGGGCACAAGCTTAGGGGGTTGGCTTGTGTCAATCTTGCTGTGTGGAACTCATATCAGTCAATATCTCTGTCGGTATTTTGTTAGAGAGCCTGACACTAGGTAGGGGCTAAGGCACGCTTCACTGAACTCGATAGTAAGAGGTTCAAATGAGGAAGGTGGGTATGGGTGTTTTCTGGTGGAGTCATTAGCGTGCATGAGTTCGATTAGGGAAACTAAGCTGATGTAACACCAGTAAATAGGTCTGTGTTATATAAGTTGCCAAGTTAGGGAGTGACACACCCTACTGTCGGGGTTACCACATGGTATTTATGTAGTTGGGAGCCGATCGCATGGGTGGTAATCAGGGTACACCTGATCCTGCTATTATGTAGCTAGGTAACACCTATTCCTGTTATGTAATTAGGGTATACCTAATCCTACTATTTAAATCTTGTTGTTTCTATTAAGTAATTAGGTTAATGCCTAATCCTGTTATACTAGTATTGGTGCAGACAAAACCTGTTTTTAGGATATAATTGAGAAGCATTACTTGATCACTGTTTATCCTGTTTATTCTATTGTTTTGTTTTTCTTGTTTACCTATTGTCTTCTATGATACTGTACTTTCTCATCCAGCCTTGTTTTTCAGTCTTGATATCTTTATTTTATGCATATTTGAGAATCACTGTAACTCGGCAGGCTTTATGTCTGACCCTTTTATTTTCGCTTCTTTCTCTTCCTTTCCCCACCAGGTCCTCAGAGTGGTAGCACTCCTCAATGATTAGGACTTTCTCTTTCACCTTGGATCTGGACTTTCTAAGATGTACCGCTTTGACTTACTTTCTACTCTGTTATGGACTGCTATGAGGGATATGGTTTTATGTTACTACACTCTGATATTTTGCATTATAAGACAGGTTTGACATTCTTGGTTTTGATGTAACTAGTTTGATGATGTAACCTTTTTTGAACAATGCCTTACTTTAAATAAAAGTTGAATTTTCCGCTGCTTATTTTATATCTATCTCGTGAATTTCTATACTGTTTACCTATTGCGCTTCACGAAACTTAAAGCATTATCTTATGAGTGCATTAACATACGTAGGGTGTCACATTTGCTATCAGAGCTGAAGGTTACAAGATCGAAGAAAAGTTTTGGGAAAAAACTGATTTCAAAGGCAAAGTATTTTCAATTAGAAACCTATTTTTTTAAAACATATCCCCTCAAGCCATATTTAATATTCTCTCAATCTCTTGTTGAATCTTTTGTTTCTTCTCTTTTCAGTATGTTTGGGGCACCCAATCTTCCTGAGGGCATTCCACTACCGACATGATTCCGTAGGTATCTAGAGGCTACGATACCTGCCGGAGTTCAAGGAGATGCCCCACCCCCAGTTGCAGCTGCGGTAGCTCCACCTCCACGACTAGATAAATTTTCTAAGCTTTGTAAGGACTTTTGCGGTATGGGAGCAAAATCTTTCCGAGGTACCAAGAGCTAGGTTGAGGCATGAAATTGGCTTAGAGAGACGGAGAGCGTGTTTGGACTTTTTGAGCTCGACGACAAAAGGAAGATACAGTTAGCCTCATGGCAACTGAAGGACGAAGCTTCATACTGGTGGGAGGTGACTTAGGAAGGATAACCAGTAGCTACTTGGGATGATTTCAGACAGAGAATTGAGATGAAGTTTTAATCTCAGACGGAAGAGGGATTACAAATGGATAGATTCTTGGCTTTGAAACAAGGGACATGTCTGTTAAGGATTATGTTATTAAGTTTAATCAGCTGGCGAGATTTGGTCTAGACTTCGTGAATACACCCCATAAGAAGGCAATTAGGTCTGCGAGAGGTTGAATCAACCTCTCCAAGGACTTGCATTACCTCATATACCGAAGGGGCGATTTTTGAGAGGCTGGTTGACATGGTTTTAATGCACGAAGATGGCAAGGATGAGAAGAAAGATAGTAAGGCTGACGAGACACTGGCTAAGGGCAAGAAAAAGAAATGTTGGCCTAAGAAGGGAGCACAAAAGAAAGGAGGAAAACCTAACAAGGCTCAGATCAACAAAGATATCAAGTGTCATGGTTACGATGCTATGAGTCTTTTTGTGAAAGACTGCAGAAAGACAAAGAAAGCCTACTTTAATTGTGGTCAAATGGGACACTTCACTAAGCAATGCCCTAACAAGCAAGGACAAGGGGTAGGATCTTCTAAACAAGTAAATGCTCTTGAGGCTAGTGGACCTGATCGAGGTAGGAAAGTCACTGTTAAAGATTTGATTTCCCTTTTTGACTATCCTGTTAGAACCCTCTTTGATTCTGGAACTTCACATTCATTTATATCCAGTTCTTTAGTAAATAGTCTGCACCTTAATACTAGTATATTCTTTGATCCTATAGTAGTCTCGAACCCCATAAGTGGTACGCTCATTTATCCATGATATGTACGGGTTTGAGAATTTCTATCTTGGGCATCGAGTTTGAATGCGACGCATATGTGTTGGGCTTTATGGGTTATGGTTTGATTCTAGGAATGGATTGGCAAGCGATGTATGGTGCCATTCTTGATTGCGAAAAAAGAGTAGTTAGACTTCTTACTTGTCATGGTAGAACTCTCGAAATTTCCTATGACCCACGGGGGTCGGTGATTCTCAGTTTTCTAGATTCGCTTGATACTTCTGTTGACGATTTGTGATCAATAGCCATAGTCAGAGATTATCCGGACATGTTTGATGAGCTTAAGGGGTTACCTTCAAGGCGTGATATAAACTTTCAAATTTATTTGGTAGAGAATGCGAAGCCAGTTGCTCTACTAGTGCACCACATGGCTCCTAGAGAGAGAAGGGAGCTCAGCAAGCAAATAGGGGAGCTATTCGAGACATGATTTATTAGATGAAGAATATTAGAGCGGGAAGCTCCTGTCATCTTTGCAACTAAGGCAGATGGCTCACTTCGTCTATGCGTGGATTATAGAGAGCTGAATAAGCCCACCAAGAAGAATAGACACCCGCTTCCGAGGATTGATGACTTGTTTGATTAGCTAGTAGGTGCATCAGTTTTCTTGCAGATGGATTTGTCCATAGGATTTCATCAGTTGAGGGTGGCAAAGGACAATATTGATAAGTCTACATTCAGAACTCTAGATGATTTCTTTGAGTGGCTGGTTATGCCTTTTTGTCTAACCAATTCACCCGCATATTTCGTGGACTTGATGAGTAGGGTGTTTAGAGAGTTTCTGAACAAGTTTGTGGTGGTCTTTGTGGATGATATTTTGATCTTCTCAAAGAATGAGGAGGAGCATGCCCTACACTTAGGAGAGGTTCTACGCACTCTCAGATCGCATCAGCTCAAGGCAAAATTTTCTAAGTGTCACTTTTGGAGAAAGGAATTAAGGTTCCTAAGGCATGTGGTCTCCAAGGAAGAGATAGCGTTGGACCCCGCTAAAGTTGTCGCAGTTCAAAATTGGAGGGCTCCAATGAATGCAACAGAGGTGAGAAGTTTTCTAGGGTTAGTGGGCTATTATAGAAAGTTTATCAAGAATTTTGCAATGATATCAGCCCCACTCACCCGATTGATGAAAAAGAACTTGGTTTTTTCTTGAAGCATTGATTGCGAGGATTACTTTCAGAGATTAAAAAGGGCTCTGCTAATAGCCATAGTTCTGGCTCTCTCCAATGGAAGCAAGATGTTCACAGATGCTGGTGGCACAGGACTTGGTGTCGTTTTGATGCAAGAAGGAAGGGTAGTATGCTATGGTAGCAGACAGTTGAGAGTTCACGTGAAGAACTACCCTACCCATGACCTAGAGCTGGCTGCAATAGTATTCGCTTTGATGTCTTAGCAACATTATCTCCTTGGAGAGATATTTGAGCTATACACAAATCATAAGTCGCTTAAATATTTGTTCTCACAGAAGGATCTCACCCTAAGGTAGCAACGGTGGATGGAGTTCCTAGCGTCCTACGACTTTGAGATAGCTTATACCCCGGGCATGGGTAACGTAGTAGCAGACGCACTGGGTAGGCAGAGGATGACTTTGAGTCCTCTGTTCGTAGAAAGGTGAAGCTTGGAGTTTATATCGAATTTCGATTTTAAGCCATCTACGGATTTCACATTGGGGTTATTAGCATTTTTGGAGGTGCGGCCTACTCTCTTGGAGCATATTGGATCTATGCAGTTGGAGGACCCGCAGATAGAAGACATCTTGGACAGGCTTGGTAGTGGACGAGAAAGGGTGGATAAGACGAGATGAAAGGCTATGTGTCCCTAGAATTGGGGAATTGCTAAAGGCAGTGCTTAAGGAGGCTCATCATTCTCGAATGATTATCCATCAGGGCGACGAAAAGATGTATTGAGACATGAAGAGAGTTTTCTTTTGGATTGGCATGAAGAAGGACGTGGCAGAATTTGTAACCCGGTGTTTGATTTGCCAGAAAGTAAAGGCTGAACAAAGGAAACCTGGCAGATTGCATCAGCCCTAGGATATCCCATAATGGAAGTGGGAGAGCGTCTCTATGTATTTCATCGATGGATTGCCCCGATCGATGAAGGGAAATATGAGCATTTAGGTGATAGTGGACAGACTTACAAAGAGTGCTCACTTTATTCCTGTTAAGAGTAAGAGGACGTCAGCTTGGCTAGCATCAGTATATCCTCGAGAGATTGTCATACTTCGTGGGGTACCTTCCAGTATAGTAAGCGACCTTGACCCCATCCTCACTTGTGAGTTCTTGAAGATCTTGCAAGAGTCATTAGGTACACATCTACGTTTGAGCACGACATACCACCCGCAGACCGATGGACAGACTGAGAGGGTGAATAGAGTTCTTGAGGATCTTCTAACATTGTGTATCCTAGATTTCAGAGGAACTTGGGAGGAGCACCTCCCATTGGTTAATTTCACCTACAACAACAATTATCAATCGAGCATAGGCATGGCACCCTTTGAAGCATTATATGGAAGACCATGCAGATCGCCGACATGTTGGTGGGAGTCTATGGATATACTTATATTTGGACCTGGGATGATTCAAGAGACTTCCGAGAAGATTTCTCTTATTCGCCGAAAAATGAAAGTAGCTTAGGATAGATAGAAGTCATATGCCAATAAAAGGAGGACCGATTAGGATTTCAAAGTAGGAGATATGGTCTTCATTAAAGTAACACTGCTGAGGAATGTAGTTCAATTTGGTTCAGTAGGGAAGTTGGCGCTAAGATTCGTAGGACATTCCCTATAGTGGAGAGGATAGGTCAGATGGCCTATAGGATTAAGCTACCGGACATACTAGCAGGATTACATGAAGTGTTTCCCATTCCCCATTTGAGGAAATGTCTCCATGATGCGGCAGAGATAGTGGATCCGAGCACACTTGAAGATGCGGAAGTTGAGAAGGAAGCATCGGTGAGAAGAGTTCCTACTCATATTATTGGATCAGATGTTAAGAAGCTACACAGCAAAGAAATTAGATTGGCAACGGTATAGTGGGGAGAAGACCGCGAAGATGTGACTTGGGAACCCGAAGACAAGATTCATACTTCTTACCCTTTTCTTTTTGAGAATACGTTCTTAATTTTTTTTCCAAGATTTTACTTTGCATTTGCTTCAATCATTCAAGTATGTTTATCCAATCATTCGAACCTTCGGTCCTTAGATAGAAAACCAATGGTTGGAAACATGTGTTTGAGACATGTTATGATTGATTGTTGCAAGTGGATGCAAGTGGTTGCCCGTGGATGCATATACATGCACTAGGTGCTAGATCGACTCGAGCACTTACATATTGCATATGGATGTTGATACCGAAAATTGATATAACAACCAAAATGGTATTTCTAAACACGTTACCTAATCGGAGGCGAGATGCTTAGAGAGCACGTCACCTTTTCAGAGGCGGGGCGTTAGAAAACCTTTAGAATTATGTGAGGCCATATCTAACATTCAAAAGCATCAAAATACCAAAATAAAGAAAGAAGACAAGAATTTTATAGTGGTTCGACTCTTATTCGCGTCTACGTCCACTTTGAAGATTGGATTTCATAAATCACCAAAAGATTACAACATTCGCTCCATTATACATTCATACAAGCTCCTTTGACATGCATTTATCCTCACAACCGATTGAAAGAATGGATGAAAGCTTGAAGTATTTTATGCCAATCCCTCCATAGATGCCATGGATGAAAGCTCCTTAGATCTTTGGATGAATGATCAAGAAGAAATGAAGAAGTGCGTGAAATGCTTATGCTTGTTCCTCCATGCCAACTATGCTCCTCATGCTCCAACGTTCCCTAGACTTATGATTGATGATAGAGAAGAGATGTAAGAATGCTTGGAGAAATCCCGAAAGCAATTTGGCAGCACCTCCTCGTAGTTCCAGAAAAGTCCCCCCAAAATGATGGAGGTAGGGTCCTATTTATAGGCGGAGAAATGGCTGAAATCTTGTATTCAGGGGTCTGGTCGGTATTTTCGGTATTTACGGAAATGCCACTGCCAGTTGTCACCAGTTGTTTCCAGCTGTCACGCCATCACAGGTCGTTTCTAGCGCTTTGACCGACCAGGAGCTTTCGCCAGAAGAAAGGACGACCAGGAGGCTAGAATGCGGAGCGGACCGACCAAAGAATACCCTCCAGAAATGTGCGACCAGGATTGAGAACACATCGGAATTGGTTCCCTCAAACATGGGGTCGGTCTCCAGAGAAGGACGACCAGCTGCCCTTTGTATTTGGAGCGATCAGAGACTAGCGGACGACCAAGTTTGGAACGACCAGCTTTCTTTAGCTTTTGGAACGATCGGGTCAACGCATAAAAGAGAGCGACCAGGAGTCTCTATCCTTAGGAACAATCAGAATCCTTAGGACGATCAAGGTTCTTCCACTCTCTGGAGCGACCGGGTGCCTTTTGTCTCTGGAGCGACCAGATTTCCTTGGCTTCTGGAGCGACCAGCTTTAGGTCGACCAGGAGGCTTGCGCTACGGCCGCTCCCTTTTAATAACGGCAGGACCGATCCCTTCTTCAAAACGATTAAAACCGACCCATATTCACTTGGATCGATCAGATGGATAACATTTTGCCCCTCGAAGTTTCATAGTTTTTATAAAAACTGTGGGCTTCGAAATATTAGTGGATCGATCTGCTTCAATTAAGGGTCGGTCTTGGGCGCAGTTCTCATGGGTCGGTTCTGGAATTAGCTTGGGGGGTCGGTCTTTTCTCCAGTTTTGGAACGCACGAAAAATCTAAATTATGGAAGACGAAGAGACAATTCCTAAAAAATCCGGAGAGACCAAATTTAACCTATATAATTAATTCATCCCGTCATTTCCTTCTCCATTTCTTCTTGGTCAAAATCTTCATCAATGGTGGCTTTCCATTCTTTAAAAAACAAATTGCTCGATCTTTAGCTTACTTCCTTGCCGATTCAAACTGCTGCTTTACCAACCCGAACTATTCTTCCAAATCCCAGGTACATTGTTTGCATTCCAACGTTGATTTTGAGTTTGGAGTAGAATGAGTTTGAGGAAGAAGTCACAATAATTCTTTGTAAACCTTCGTTGTTGACATCATTAATAATTTGAGTGCGGTTTTAACCGAGTCATCCTAATAGAATAGGGGAGTGATGATTTCAAAATGGGCAATTTCTATATCATTTTCGCAGCGATCACGACTTGTTTGTGCAAATGCTTGATTGACTGATGTGTATGAAATCTTTTTGTGATGCATGCTTTGATTTTCCTTCTAGAATCATCTCTTTGTATCATTATTTTTGATGTTTTTACCGTGCATTTGCAATGAAAATTCAAGTTTCCGTTCCTTTGCGCGACCAGACTGGTCTTTTTTAGAACAGTGGTATGGTCGGTCTTTAGATGAGCCGATCCTCCTTCGACCGACCAGAACAGGCTATTTTTAGTTTTACCCGATATGAACGATCCAGATGGATTTAAATCTTGACCGACCAGGGTATGATTGTCTTCAGACTAATCGTAGAGCGACCAGCCTTGTGATGTTTTTATCGACCCAATCAAGGCTAGTTTTGCGAGATAAGGTTTTAACTGGCTTGGAACGACCAGGTACTCTTTCAGTCTTGAGCGACCGGGGCTCGACTGGCTTGAGGCGACCAGGTGCTCTATCAGCTTAGAGCGACCGGAACTTGACTGGCTTGGAGCGATCAGACGCTTTGCCAGTTTTGAGCGACCGGGGCTTGGCTGTTTTTAGAGCGGCCAGGCGCTTTTCCAGTTTTGAGCGACCAGGTCTTAACCAGTTTTTGACTTTTAAAGCGATCAGCCTTAGATAATTTTCAGGCCAACCATTCTTGTTTGACTGATCATGACTGATCAGTTTAGCTCACAACACTGCTTGAACTTGATTGTTGACCAAAAAATTTGTGAAATTTCTGTACAGGATGACAGGTAAGCATGGTATGCCAGAAAACCCCCAACAGGAGGATAGTGATTCTAAAAGACAGCGCAGAGCTGGTAAATCTCCCGTGCCTGAAGCTTGTTCTGCAACTAGTGATTCTGCTGTGAGAACCCCTTCCCTAAATGAACTTCGAGTTATCATAAATAGACCCCAATATTGTGTCTTGCCATGTCACCCTAAGCTTGCCGATCGGTTCAAAGGATACTGCCTGGATGGGGTGTTTATTAATCCTGATATACACCCGTCCGATTATAGAGTGCTTGCTGATGACGTGAACTCTATTCAGCTTGATGGGTTGACTCAGCTTGACAAAGTGAAAGATTGGCTTGAAAGACATTTTGACATGCTTAGCAATTACTTGGCTAAAGACTTGACAGGATGGCATGACCTTGTCAACAATCTTTCGGGGCTGAATCGTGAGCATCTCAAGCGTATAGCTCATTTGGAGGAAGATAAGGCCCTCCTCATTCGAGCTCTCAAGTCTAGGGATAAGACGATTGTCGAACTTTTGGGCCAGGAAAGCGAGGTCCTTCCCCCTTCCCCTTGTGATGGGGAGAAATCTCTTGGTAAGAATGCTTGACTTGGGGGTTTCAGATCCGGTGTTTGTAGATATTGTATGACTGGATGTATTAAGCGAGTGCCAGTCCTCGCTTCATGACCCTTTTTACCACCTACTTTTGGTTGTGTATGCGACACTGGTAGTTTTATTTTGGTATGTGTATGTGACGCTGTTCTGTGTTTTGGTTCTTTTAACCCTGTTATTACTTTCTTCTGCGCATTCTGATTTGTACATTATGCTTGCATAACACACTTTACACATTTTGCTTATTTATGAATTTCCCACTTATAAACGGTTGAGATGATCCTTTGGTATGTGAGAAATCAAGGAGCTGCTTTTGCTATATGCCCCCGCACCAATGGGATATTTCAACTTTAATATATTGAAAATAGATTTGAGATTTGGATGTTTTGAGCTGTGATCAGAATTTAGAAAGCGTCTGTCATTGCATTGTGACATTTGGAGCTTTTTCATTCTTCCTACGACCTTCGCATGTGTCATCATAATCTCTCATCCTTTGTATCTGAAGGTACTAGATATCTGAGAGGTGAGGAAGTGCTTCTTGAAGGTGTCTTAAGTTAAAGACTCAGTAATATCATAGTCAAGTTTTATCTGACTTTGATTTATTGTCTGAGCACCCCTGGAGAAGACTCAGTTTATTATTCGACTGAGAATCCTCGGAGAGGGTTTGGGTTAAGAAACTCGGTTATAACGCGATCAGATTTTGTCTGACTTTGGGTTATTTGACCGAGCACCCCTGGAGAAGACTCAGTTTATTATTCGACTGAGAATCCTCGGAGAGGGTTTGGGTTAAGAAACTCGGTTATAACGCGATCAGATTTTGTCTGACTTTGGGTTATTTGACCGAGCACCCCTGGAGAAGACTCAATTTATTATTCGACTGAGAATCCTCGGAGAGGGTTTGGGTTAAGAAACTCGGTTATAACGCGATCAGATTTTTTCTGACTTTGGGTTATTTGACCGAGCACCCCTGGAGAAGACTCAGTTTATTATTCGACTGAGAATCCTCGGAGAGGGTTTGGGTTAAGAAACTCGGTTATAACGCGATCAGATTTTGTCTGACTTTGGGTTATTTGACCGAGCACCCCTGGAGAAGACTCAGTTTATTATTCGACTGAGAATCCTCGGAGAGGGTTTGGGTTAAGAAACTCGATTATAACGCGATCAGATTTTGTCTGACTTTGGGTTATTTGACCGAGCACCCCTGGAGAAGACTCAGTTTATTATTCGACTGAGAATCCTCGGAGAGGGTTTGGGTTAAGAAACTCGCTTATAACGCGATCAGATTTTGTCTGACTTTGGGTTATTTGACCGAGCACCCCTGGAGAAGACTCAATTTATTATTCGACTGAGAATCCTTGGAGAGGGTTTGGGTTAAGAAACTCGGTTATAACGCGATCAGATTTTGTCTGACTTTGGGTTATTTGACCGAGCACCCCTGGAGAAGACTCAGTTTATTATGCGACTGAGAATCCTCAGAGAGGATTTGGGTTAAGATTGCGCCTGCTTTTGGACCATATTTCTTCAGTAAAGCTATGGCGAGTTTTATGCCGGAAAACAGGATGACGAAGGTATCGTGTCCTATAACCATAGCTGTGCATCTTTTGGATGTGAATATAAAGCTTTGACAGAATCAGAAGTGCTGCTGGATTTACATTCATCTAATTTAATACAAAGTATTTACCATACTCATAGAAAAATACAAAAGAATATGAGTTAGAAAATCATTTAAAATAGCGACGAAGGTGATCACTGTTCCAGGCCCTTGGGAGTTCTATTCCATCTGTAGTTTTGAGCTTAAAGGTACCGTCGAGGAGCTTTTGGTCGATGACAAATGGACTTTCCCAATTGGGGCCAAAGACTCCTGTTGCGGTCATGATTTTCTTTAACACCAGGTCTCCCATTTCGAATGTTCTATGCCTGACCTTTTGATTGAAGTGTCGAGCAATTCTTCTCTGATGGTCGACCATTCTAAGTTCTGATTTAGTCCTTTTCTCCTCGAGTAAATCAAGAGCCTCAAGTTGCAGCTTTTCATTCTCTTCTTGGTTAAAATGAATTCTGCGGTGAGTTGGAACCTCTATCTCCACAGGTATCATTGCTTCCGAACCATATGCCAAAGAGAACGGAGTATGCCCAGTTGCAGTTTTATGAGTCGTACGATAAGCCCATAGGGCGAGTGGCAATTCTTCAATCCAGTTGCCTTTAGCTTTCTCGAGACGCTTTTTAATGGTGGACTTCAGGATTTTGTTGACTGCCTCAACTTGCCCGTTGGCCTGCGGGTGGGCAACTGCTGCAAAACTTTTCTGAATATGATATTTGTTGCAGAAATCCTTGAATTCATCACTTTCAAATTGCGTGCCATTGTCGGTGATAATTTTCTGTGGAACCCCAATCCTGCATATGATATTTTTCAACACAAAGTTGATTACCTTCTTCGATGTGATAGTTGCCAATGGTTCAGCTTCAGCCCATTTGGTAAAGTAATCCACGACCACTTTAGCATATTTGAAGCTCGATTTAGCGGTAGGTAGTGCTCCAATCAAGTCTATGCCCTAGACGGCGAATGGCCAAGGACTCAACATCTGTGTCAACTCAATTGACGGAGCTCTTGGAATTTTTGCAAATTTCTGGCACCGGTCGCATTTCTTAGTGAATGTCATTGAGTCGAAGTTTACATCGGGCCAAAAATAACCATATCGAAGGACCTTTTTGGCAAGAGTCTGTCCACCAACATGACCTCCGCAATCTCCTTCATGTAGCTCCGCCAAAATCGCTTTAGATTCCTCCTTTGTTACACACCGTAGTAATGGCGTTGAATATCCCCTCCTGTATAAATGACCATCTTGGACAAGATATAGGCGAGACTTTCGGAGCAGTTTTCTTCGATCCTTTGGTTTCTCAGGAAGCGTTCCGTGAAGTATATAGTTTTTTATAGGGGTCATCCACGAGTCAGGCTCGTTGGTTGTTTCCATAACCAAGTCTATATCGGATTCCTCAATGCTGGAACTAGATAATACTTCCACAGGAACTAGATCGAAGATTTGAGGATCTCCGGTGCTAGCTAGCTTTGATAAGGAATCTGCCTTCCAATTTTCTCTGCGAGGAATATGAGAGATAGAATAATATTCCAAGTTGTCGAGAAGTTCTTTGGCTTTAAGCAGATATGTCGGAAGCCTTCCCATCTTAGTCTGGAATTCACCTTTGATTTGGGAAACCATTAGCTATGAATCGCTGAATATTAGTAGACTTTTCAAGCTTAATTCTTTTGCAACCCGCAATCCTCCGAGTAACGCTTCATACTCGGCCTCGTTGTTGGTGATGGGGAATTCGAATCGCAGAGCACAGCATACATGTCGTCCTTCTGGGGTTTCGAATACTATCCCTGCCCCAGCACAATATTCATTCTTAGCGCCATCAACAAAAAGTTTCCACCTAACGGCCAATTCGTTAGTTTCCTCCATTTCCTCTCCCTTGTCAGTGAATTCAGCAATAAAGTCGGCCAGAGCTTGCCCGTTTATTGCTTTTCTGGGGTAGTAAGTGATATCATATTGGCTGAGTTCAATATTCCATTTCAGGAGTCTCCCTGAAGTTTCTGGACGGAACAACACCTGTTTCAAGGGTTGATCGGTAAGGACTTTAATAGAGTGGGATTGGAAATAGGGTCTGAGCTTTTGTGATGCGATGAGCAAGGCATACGCAAGCTTTTCTATCCTTGGATAATTCATCTCTGCCCCAGTAAACCTTTTGCTAATGTAGTATACTGGCCACTGCACTTTGTCTTCCTCCCTAACGAGTGTTGCGCTCAACGCATGGGATGACACTGCAAGGTATAAGAGCAAGCTTTCTCCATCCCTAGGCTTCGATAGCATCGGAGGGGATTCCATGTGCTTGATGAGATCTTCAAATGCTTGCTGGCATTCGGGAGTCCACCGGAAGCTTTTCTTTTCCTTTTTAATGCATCAAATAGGGGAATGCACCTGTCCGTTGCCCTTGAGATAAAGCGGCTCAATGCTGCTACCTTTCCATTTAAGCATTGGAGTTCTTTCTTGGTCCGTGGAGCTTGCATTTCTCGTAAAGCAATCACTTGTGCTGGGTTTGCTTCAATGCCCCGAGCATTTACCATGAAACCAAGAAATTTTCCTGATGCTACGCCGAACGAGCACTTAAGTGGATTGAGCTTCATGCCGTATCTCCTCAGGATTTGGAACATTTCATCAAGATCCTCTATATGATTTTTTGCCTTTTTGGATTTTACCAGCATGTCGTCAACATAGACATCCATAGTCTTTCCAATTTGAGTTTTGAACATCGCGTTCACCAAGCGTTGGTAGGTGGCACCTGCATTTTTCAAACCAAACGGCATTACCTTATAACAATATAAACCACGATCAGTTATGAAACTGGTACTATCCTGGTCTGGCTCGTGCATCATAATCTGATTGTATCCAGAATATGCATCCATGAAAGACAATAGTTCATGCCCCGCTGTTGCATCAACAAGTTGATCAATTCGAGGTAGGGGGAAACTATCTTTAGGGCAAGCCTTATTCAAGTCAGAATAATCAACACACACTCGCCATTTGCCATTTGATTTTTTACAAGGACCGGATTGGACACCCAATTAGGATAGGTGGATTCTCGAATGAAATTATTCGTCAATAGCCTATCCACTTCATCTTTCAAAGCTTCAGACCTTTCTGGGCCCTGTATCCGTCTTTTCTGCTTCACCGGGCGCACGTTGGGGTCAATATTCAGCTTATGCACTATTACGTCTGGAGGTATCCCGCACATATCTGAGTGACTCCAAGCGAAGACATCCAAATTTGCTTTCAAAAAACTAATCAATTCCTTTTGCAGCATAGGGTTCAATTGGGAGCCTATCTTTATTAGCTTATCTGTATCACTATCATGGATCTCTATGGAAATGGTAGCTTCAGCTGGTGCTACCTTTTCATCCCCTGCACTGATTTTTCGTGGGTCCATATCTTCCTACATGTCGTTATATGTTCCAGCGCAGGGGATGGTCATTAATTGCTATAAAGGAGCTTCATGGATGCAGAGAGGAGTCTCCGCATCCTTCTGAATTTCGTATTTCCGAGCTTCAATCAGTTCTGCCATATAGCATTCTCTTGATTCCTGAGGATCCCCTTTGATAACTTCCACCCTATTTGCGGTCGGGAACTTCATCATCAAGCACCAAGGAGCAAGAGCTATCCTGAAGTCGGCAAGTGCTGGCCTTCCCAAGAATGCATTGTACCCTGAAGGTGAATCAATTATAACGAAAGATTGTATCATGGAGACTTGCCTCTCTCCCTCTCCTAGCTCTACAAGGAGATCAATCACACCGATTGGCTGAGTTGGTACGCTAGTGAACCCATGTATTTTGTCTTTGCTAGCTCGCACATTATCCATGGATAGACCCATTTTAGAGAAAGTACTGCAAAACAGATCGTTCATGGATGCTCCGTTATCAATCAACGCCTTATTTACTATTGCTGGACCCAAGGCAACGGTGATCACCATTGGGTCAACAGTTGGAACCAACATTCTGTCGGAATCCCGATCCCAGAAGATAACATCTTCGCAGGATGTTTTAGGCATTTTTCGATGAAGAGAATTATTGCAAACCTCAAAACCGTCTCCTTTTAGAATGCTTCTTGGTTCATTAGTATACCTGATCATATCCTCCCAAGTATCCCCTGCAGGATGAGGTCCGCTACTGATTATATTGATAACAGGTCGAGGAATATTCGCAGGTGTTCTTCTATCTTGACTTGGATGGACTTGCTGCCCCTGGGCAGGCTCGGTATCTGATGAACGCTTCACATATTCCTGGAGACGATTTTGCCTTATCAATTCTTCAATCAAGTTTTTCAGGTGTCGACATTCATTAGTGTCGTGTCCCAGTCGATTGTGAAATCGACAGAACCTCCCTGGGTTTGCAGCTTCTTCGGACACCTTCACTGGCTTTGGGCTCGGATAGCCCTCTGCATCCTTCGTTGCCATATATATGTGCTCGATTGTATCATTCAACGGAGTAAAATCTGTTGGCTTGAAGAAACGCCGTTTCTTGGAGTCCTTATCATTTCTAGCATCATTACTGCCTCCTCTCTTTTGACCTTCCCCAAAATTTTCTTGACTATTCTTTTTGGGAGCTTCCTTCCTTTCCGGGACCACCTTAGTTTTGACATTGCCAACGGAATAGATAGGATCATCTTCAAGACACATGTATTCCTCGGCTTTATCATAAAACTTCTCTAGCGTCTCAGGTTTCTTTCTTTTTAGCCACCTTCCGAACTCGGACAGCTTATCAATGCCCCCCTTTAAGGCCATTAGAATTAGCCTTGGCTCTTGGGTCCCTACTTCTGCAGCAGCAGCATTAAAACGATTTAAGAAAGACCTTATCGTTTCACCAGGAGCTTATTCTAGTTCATTGAGGGACATGATATCTCTGACCTTTGTTGTTTGGAGGCGGAACTGGTCTCGGAAGCATCTTGCCAATGTGGGAAAGTCATCAATAGACCGGGGAGGCAACCTTGTGAACCATAATGACGCAACCCCTTCCAAATACACCGGGAAGTATAAGCACTTAAGTTCATCAGTTGCTTGTGCCCCATCCATGTGTTGATCGTATCGAAACAAGAACACATTGGGGTCGCCTGTCCCGTTATAAGCTTGGATTGAAGGAGGTTTGAATTTGCGTGGGAAAGTTGTCTTTTTAATCCTTTCAGTGAGGGGGGTTTTGGACGGTGCGAATTCCCATTCAGCCTCATTATCGTTTCGTGATTGGCTTTCCTTCATAAGCTATTGGACCATTTTCTTGAGGCGTTCCTTCTCAGCGAGGCTATCTGCGGGGCGGACACCTTTGTCTTGACCGGAGGCTTGCTTGAGAAAACCATCGCGGTTGCGACTTAGGGGCCCTGGTCTTTCTTGGTTGGAAAGTGCCCCTTTGGCAGAATTGGCCGCTTGATGAGAAGTGATCCCTGCAGTGCGGTTCCGATCAGCTTGCTTCGAAGTCTCATGCTTTCCTTTATCTGGATCGGAGATTTCTTGAAAATATTTTTCCCGATTTGGACTAGAAGAAGAAGAACCAGCATCCTCTGCACGAATGGGCTTAGAGGCCACCTTTGCCGTAGTGGCCTGAAGAGCAAAGAGAGAATCAAGTTTTGTCAACATGGCTTTGTTAGCTATCTCTAGCTGTTGCGTCGATCCAGCGTCAGCCTGATCAAGCTCGCCTCTTGTGACATTCACACCTCCATTAGATGTCTCTCCCACTTCAAATCGGTTAGCCACGGGGGTCTCATCCCGATTTTCTCCGTTAGAGATTCTAATTCTAGCTTCCTTATTTGCTTTTGGCGGCATTATTTCAGAAAGCAATTTGAACTTTGTAGAAGATCCGTTAGAAGGTCCAAATTGCAAGCTAGAGCGAGCTATTTTAAGGCTTAGCTTCAAGATCTCAAGATCTTCGTAGTATACTTGATGCCAGAAAGTAGATCTGGCCCCATGGTGGGCGCCTAATTGTTGATACCGAAAATTGGTATAACAACCAAAATGGTATTTCTAAACACGTTACCTAATCGGAGGCGAGATGCTTAGAGAGCACGTCACCTTTTCAGAGGCGGGGCGTTAGAAAATCTTTAGAATTATGTGAGGCCATATCTAACATTCAAAAGCATCAAAATACCAAAATAATGAAAGAAGACAAGAATTTTATAGTGGTTCGACTCTTATTCGAGTCTACGTCCACTTTGAAGATTGGATTTCATTGATCACCAAAAGATTACAACATTCGCTCCATTATACATTCATACAAGCTCCTTTGACATGCATTTATCCTCACAACCGATTGAAAGAATGGATGAAAGCTTGAAGTATTTTATGCCAATCCCTCCATAGATGCCATGGATGAAAGCTCCTTAGATCTTTGGATGAATGATCAAGAAGAAATGAAGAAGTGCGTGAAATGCTTATGCTTGTTCCTCCGTGCCAACTATGCTCCTCATGCTCCAACGTTCCCTAGACTTATGATTGATGATAGAGAAGAGATGTAAGAATGCTTGGAGAAATCCCGAAAGCAATTTGGCAGCACCTCCTCGTAGTTCCAGAAAAGTCCCCCCAAAATGATGGAGGTAGGGTCCTATTTATAGGCGGAGAAATGGCTGAAATCTTGTATTCAGGGGTCTGGTCGGTATTTTCGGTATTTACGGAAATGCCACTGCCAGTTGTCACCAGTTGTTTCCAGCTGTCACGCCATCACAGGTCGTTTCTAGCGCTTTGACCGACCAGGAGCTTCCGCCAGAAGAAAGGACGACCAGGAGGCTAGAATGCGGAGCGGACCGACCAAAGAATAACCTCCAGAAATGTGCGACCAGGATTGAGAACACATCGGAATTGGTTCCCTCAAACATGGGGTCGGTCTCCACAGAAGGACGACCAGCTGCCCTTTGTATTTGGAGCGATCAGAGACTAGCGGACGACCAAGTTTGGAACGACCAGCTTTCTTTAGCTTTTGGAACGATCGGGTCAGCGCATAAAAGAGAGCGACCAGGAGTCTCTATCCTCAGGAACAATCAGAATCCTTAGGACGATCAAGGTTCTTCCACTCTCTGGAGCGACCGGGTGCCTTTTGTCTCTGGAGAGACCAGATTTCCTTGGCTTCTTGAGCGACCAGCTTTAGGTCGACCAGGAGGCTTGCGCTACGGCCGCTCCCTTTTAATAACGGCAGGACCGATCCCTTCTTCAAAACGATTAAAACCGACCCATATTCACTTGGATCGATCAGATGGATAACAATGGATATGTGTGCATTTTAATTTTCTATGGATGGAAATGGCTGAATCATCATACAGATGTTGCGTTTTGGTGAATGATTGTGCACACATATAGAGTCTATATGTTATACTAGTGTTATTTGCATACAACTTGGATACATGGCGCAAACATATATTGCATTAAAGAGGTCAACTGAATCAATCGACCGTCTGATTTTCGCGTTAGTATAGGGACATATACACACAACTCCTTTGCATATGTTCATACAAGCATTAGAAATTATTAAGGAGGACAATGGATGCCAGTGGATGATGGATGAGTATATGGTTGTAGGTGGTTGTTAGAAATAATAACGTTCTTCTTAACATGGAGATTTCTGGGATGAAATCCTTTAAGTAGGAGAGAATGTATTACCCAAAAATTTAATACACTTTAACCATCCTGTAAAGATAATAAACTGGGAATTACTTAATTAAATATTCAGATTTAAGAAAAACCGGCTTCACCTTTACGTTCATCTCGGAATTCTAGTTCAGATAGACCCTAATTTTTCGTAAATCGGATAACATATGAAGAAGTTATGGGCATAAGAAGTTTGTATACATAAAAGGGGGTTATATAAATATATAAATTCAAAATAATTCAAACCAGAGAGACAACGCAGAAACTAACGTAAATTGGGCGACCCATGCCCTGCCTGGGTCGACCAGTGGGTCGACCCAAGGCTAACTGGGTTGACGCACCCAGATGCAGGGTGGATTTTGAATTCTGCACTTGGACTATTTTGTTTACTAGGTCCGTTCGCTCACTCATCATTACATGTATGGCTTGGATTGAAACCCTAATATCTAAAGGTTAAGGGTTTGCTCTGTTAATCTATAAAAGGGGGATCTCTCTCCCATTTTATCTACATATAATTCTTCAACCCTCTCTACCTCCATGACATATTCTAATTTAAATAATAAAATGGCGAGGCACTGCTGAAATCAAGATTAACAAAGAAGATTCAAGATATGTAACCAACCTCTAACCCTGCAATCAACAAAAAGATAGAAGTGGACTCTACAACGACGCACATATATATATATAAAAAGCGATATAATCTGTTCTTCACCAAGACCCATTGCGAGTTCCCTGTTATTTTCAGATCTGATACCTAGAACTATATCATGATAGTGAATAAAAATTGGATCTAGGACATACAATACCTATAAGTTTTACCTGTTATTCATCTATGCCATTATTATAAGTAATATATGTGCTTTTATAGTCGACCGATTAATTAGTTATGCGTATCTATCTTCCTTTTCCCTATTTCTACCATTTTAATTTGTTTCCAGTCTGGCCTATATGCCTATTTTATACAGTTTAATTGGTTCTATCCTTCTCCTTCTATTTTTTTCCTTTTATTTACACTATGCCTAGGCTATGTCTGATTTAAAATTGCATATAGTTAAAATTGGGATAATAAGAACTGACATGAAAAGGGGGATTTGGGCATATTGTTAAATTGAGGACCGTTTGACTATAATTTGGGAAAGGGATAATATGATTATACTTGTACTTGTTGTAACCTCGGAATATAACAAAAAGGGATAATATGCATATACTTGTACTTGCTGTAAATTAGGATATAATAGAAAGGAATAATATGCATAAACTTGTACATATTGTAATTTGGGGGATATAATGGAATAACATGCATATGTATAAACATATTTGTAACACCCCACATTTTTAATTAAATAATAAAATAAATTTGAAAAGCATTCGGAATTTGGTCATGAAATTAGCGTCATTGCATTCATAGCGATTTTATGATCAATATGGACCTATGGATTGCAGAAAACGGATCTAAGATGAAAAAAATATCTTTAAATGAAATATTACAACAAACATGAAAGAAGGTATAAGAAAAGAACAATGACCACCATTGTTTTTAGTCTTGTTAACAAAAGCCTATGTAGCTCAGTTGGTAAAGATATGTGGCTCCCAAGTGAGTGGCACAAGTTCGAATCCCACCAGCGCCATATTTTTATTTTAGAGGAACGACTAAAATAATACATGTTCTAGGAGAAAAATATGTATAGAATACACATATAAGGAAAATTATACATAAAAGGAAGTACAAAAATATCCGCTTACATGCATATGTAAATATATGCATATGTATGTGCATATATATATATATATATATATATATATATATATATATTGAAGATGGGTAAGATTTTTTTTAAGGCTTTACAGCCCAAAAGGAAAAAGGCCAAAACAACCTTTACAAATACAAAACGCAACCGTTATGTAAAGGCCCAAGCCCGCATAACTCAGAAAAATCTAACACATAAAGATAAAAAGCCACCTTTTCACTGAATTATTCTAAAAAGATATTCCTCTCAAAAGTTCTTCATCTCTCTTCGTAACCCAAAATTAGGTCATGGCGGGAGATAGTTACTACCCTCTAATCGGCTTCCTCCCACTTCATCCCTCAGATCCGCTTCTAGCAATGCCGCTATTGCTGATTCCTGGCCATTAGTAAGTGTTCTGAGTCTAATTCTCTTTGCCATTAATCTCACATCCACCTAATTCAAGTAACTGACTTCGTTTGGGTTTTGTGTTGTTTGTTTGAAAATCCTGGCATTCCACTCCCTCCAAATCATCCAAACAGAGTTAATGACAACAAACTTATAGAGTTTGGCTTCGTAGTTTACCAACTTCTCGCTGATTTTCGGGTAATCAATGCATGCTATAAGGTTGTAACCTCCGTTGCTGATGTTCGATTTTTCCATGCAATTTCCCCAAATTTTCTTCGAAAACTCACATTCAAAAAACAAGTGTTGATGCGTTTCCACTCCATTACTGCATATAACACACATGTTTTCTTGAATGATCCCCCATGTCATAAGTCTGTCTTTAGTAGGTAGATGATTAAGAGTAGCTTTATAAGTGGTGGCAGCCATTGTGACACCCTACGTCCGTTAATGTCACTCGCTAAGGGAATGCATTAAGTTTCATGAAGCGTTATAGGCAAATAGACACAGAATAATTACAAGACAGATATAAATAAGATAGCAGCGGAAATTTAAATTTTTATTTCAGACATAAATCATAATACCGTGGTTCACAATACCATAAGTCACAAAAACCATTACAATAAAATAGCTTCTGTCTTGCACCATCAGAGTACAAAAGTATACAAAAAAACATAGTTCCCCAATTAAAAGAGTTAAGCCATAGTAGAGACAAGAACTTGAGCCATACTTCAGAAGTAACACCTATTAAGATGATATTTGAGTATTGACTAAGCCTGAGTGTTTCCTCCCTGAGAACCTGGGGGGATGGGGGGGAACGGAAGAAAGAAGGAGAAACAAAAGGGTCAGACATAAAGTATGGCGAGTCTAGTTACTTTTAGCCAGTAAATAAATAAAAGTAACATGATAGGCATATAAAGTGGATAAGAAAGATCATTACATAAATGACAGGTGTGACAAGGTAGACAAGGTAAGGTGTATACATTTCTCTAATGATTACTCTGCTTATTCTCTGCACCAGTACTAGTATAACAAGTACGTAACAAGATTACATACTCCCTAATTGCTTAACAGAAACAGGATGATCCCAACAGAAATATAATGGTAATTTTAGGTGTACTCTAGTAATGGGTTTTAACCCAAACAGAATTAGCCGGTACCTAAAAAGGAATAATGGGTGTTAACCCCAACAGAAACACAGGTACCCCATAGAAACAGATAGGACTAGATGCACCCTATTTACTACCCTAGTCGATCGGCTCCCTACTCCGTAGCTGGCCCCATAATAGGGTGTATCACAACCTAAAGTGGGAACCCTTCATTTCCCGGATGTGCACAACCATATCTACTGATGCCACGACGTCTTATTTTCCCGAGCAGGCGGAGTCATGCACGCACATGACCTCGTTGGAACACGCCATCATGACATCATCCTCCACGTTTGGATCTCTTACAATCAGTTCAGTAAGCATGCCCCACTCCGACCTAGTTTGGAGTACCCGTTTGATACCTATTTAAGGGTTACTAACTGAAATGGGTCCCACACAAGATGATACAAGCTCTCCCCTTTGTCTTGTATCCCCCACTAGGTTTTTATTGACTATGTACACCACTAGGTGTCTTTAATTACATAGCCTTATTTATTTCTACCAGCTATTCTTACCCTAAAGGGTGTCTTTAATTACATAACTTTATTATTTCCTCCGGTTATGTATACCACTAGGTGTCTTTAATTACATAATCTTAATGGGTTAAATTTGTGGGCCTATATGTGAATATTACCCACCCCCCTCAGATTTACTTAACCCACCCCTTTTTGTTCAACCAAGTTTACTTAACCCCCCACTTAAATTTAAGTTCATACAATCCCTATGGATTAACTTAGGTTAAATAGTCCAATTCATTACCATGTCCATTTATAGTTTATAATGGGATAGACCTCCCACATTAGGCCTACAACATGTGGATGCTGGATATGCCGGTCGGGTCCGAGCAGACTTATTCCATAGTTGGGCCTAACCTCATGTCATAGCACGATTCATATTTACGTACTTAGATCTCCCACATTAGGTTCAACATTAGTGGCTGCTGGATATGCCGGTCAGGTCCGGGCAGACTTCCACCACTAATGCAACCTAACCTCGTGTCATAAGTACAATTACAATTCCTAATTGTAATTACTAAACATTCCATTTTTAATTAATTAATTAATTAATCCTTTCCCTTTATAAGTGTTAATACCCATTTTACCCAATAATTTGAATTGTATGTCCAAAAATGTTCATATTCAAATTATGCCATTTTTAACCCTTTTTCCCCTGTTCCTTAACTAGCGCCCTCACAAAGTTGGTAGCATGCCTAGGCTAGACAACAACCTAGTCATAAACAATAATAGGTAAAATAATGAGAATATTACCAAAGTGATCATCTTGGCATAAACATAAACTAGCATGATAATAGGGTGAACATACATACTGGCATGGACATGAAATTGTCATCATAACAAGGTGGACATAAAAGTGATGAACGGTTGGCATTCAATTGATTCTATCATAACTATGATGTCACAATAAACATAGTAAGATCTAAATTAGCAATTTAGATGTCCAATCGGTTTAGATCTAACATGATAACACAAGGTGATAAATTAAATCACATAATTCAGATCTAGAGGTTAGAATAGATCCAACATGATAACACAAGTTGATAAATTAGATCACATAATTCAGATCTAGAGGTTAGAATAGATCTAACATGATAAACACAAAGTGATAATCTAGATCTGACTAATAGTTTCAATGTCCACATAAATTAGATCTACTAGTTTAGAAATAGATCTACACAAATCCACATCATAGCATGTCATAGAAGTTACAATTAAGACAAAGATTTAGATCCAATCCTAACCAATTCAAGGTGACATATGTTCATGATTTACATAAATGATTAGATCTATCTAGTGATATAACTGCCAAAATAAATAGATTTACATTCACCACAACATAGTTACAAGTCAAGATCCACAAAGGCAGTATAATATAATAACCACAATTGCATTAGATCTAAAGAATTAGATCTATCATGACATATTATCAAATTTAACAATAGCATAGATTAAAGGTTTACAACATATCCAAATCACAGTCTTTCATAATTTACTTCTATTCATTTAAACCTAAAAATAACTAGAAACTCACAACGTTAGGTTTAGAGAATAGAGAAAGAACGGATCTTGAATTTCTGAATTTGATTTGCAAAGTACGTTGTTGTAAAAAACGGTTCCGTCTCAGTTCGTATCCCGGCAGCATATGGCTCCCATAATTTCCAATGAAGAAATAGGAGATTTGGATACATATTTATAGTTGCAGAACCCTCTGAAACCGTCTGCCACCTTATCCTTAGGGGTGTCGACACCCCTGTAGGTGGGTCAACCCATAGGTCAACACCCCTTATGGGGGTCGACACCCCTCTAGGAGGTCGACCCCTTAGAGTGGGAATTTTGCCGTTCTGACGTAATTTTTCAAATTCGAACTGTTCTGGATAAAATTCTGACTCATCTCTGACTCATATGTGTATACATAATATATCTGCGCGTATACAAACTTAAAACCCTCATAACTTCTTCATACGGTGTCCGTTTTATGCAAACCAAATGTCTATCTTGACCAGAATTTCGAGACTGACGTAATGGCGCAGTCCATTTCCCTTAATTCTGAATATTAATTTAATTATTCTTTAATTTATCCACTTTAATGTTGTTAAAATTTCGGGGTGTTACATTCTCCCCTACTCAAAGGATTTAGTCCCCGAAATCTTCAAGTTAAGAAGAATGTATCCTACCATCCATCATCCATACATTCATCCACCAATCACAGGCATCCATTGTCCTTAAAAATTTCTAATGCTTATATGAGTATATGCAAATGTGTGTATATGTCCCAATACTAATGCAAGATCAGGCGGTCTACTGATTCAGTTGACCTCCTTAATGCAATGTATGTTAGTGCCATGAATCCAATATGTATGCAAATAATCCTATTATAACATGTAAGTTCTACATGTGTTCACACTCATTCATCCAAATGCGACATCCATATGCTAGTACATCCATTTCCATCCATGAAAGAAAATAAAATGTACACACATCCATATGCAGTAAGAGAGTGATTGAGTCGATCTAGTGCCTAATATGTGTGTATATGTATCCATAGGAAACCACTAGCAAACACTTGCATCCGCTTGCATCCATCAAACATAGCATGTCTCAAATACATGTTTACATCCATGGGTTCCCTACCTAAAGGTCGAAGATTCGATCGATAGGATACAAACGAATGATAGAAACAAGTACAAATAAAGAGCTTTGGAAAAAGAAGTTAAGAATATAGTCCTAAAAGGGAAAGGGTACGAAGCGTGATCTTTGTCTTCAGTCTCCCAAGTCGCATCCTCGCTATCTTCTCCCTATTGCACTTTTATTAACCTAACCTCTCTGTTGCGCAGTTTCTTAACCTTTAATCCAAGTATGCAAGTCTAAACTCATCCAATCATTGCTTCCTTCTCTACTTTCACTTCCTTTCACAAGTTTGGCTCCACTATCTCGAACTCTATACATTTTTCGCCGTCGGGATGAATAGTCATCTTAGAATGATGGGCTTCCTCAAGGACTGATTTTAATAGGTTTCCCATCCTAATATGATTCACCTATCAAACCTCTTCTCAAGTAGCTCCCCCACTTGCTTATCAAGTTCCCTCTCTTCTTTTAGGATCCATATAGCGCATAGATAATGCAACTGGCTCTGCATTTTCCACCAGGTATATACAGAGATCAATCTCGTGCCTCGGGCGTAAACCCCGGACCTCATCAAAGACATCAGGATACTCACGGACTACTGGTACCGATCGTAGATCATTGATTCCTCAAGAGATTCCAGGAAACTAAGCATGACAGACCCTTGCGGGTCACAAGAAATATCGAGGGTCCTCTCATGACAAGCTAGAAGCCTAACGACCCTCCTCTCACAATCCAAAATGGCACCCTACATGGCTAGCCTATCCATCCCTAGAATCAAACCATAGCCCATGAAACAAGATGTGCGTCGTACTCAAACTCGACGACTAACACAGATATTCTCAAACCCCGAAAAATCATAGATAAATGAGTCGAACCACCAATGGGGTTTGAGACAACTACAGGATACACTACCATACTGGTAACTAAGTGTAGAGATTCAACCACAGAACTAGATATAAATGAATGTGAAGCGCCAGAATCAAAAAGTGTTCTAAAAGAAATTAAACCTTCTACAGAAATTTTTCTTCCTCTATCAGGAGCACCGATCGTGAGAGCATGCACCTGCCCTCCAGAAGTTCCTGCCCTTTGACCTTGTCCTTGTTTCTTCGGGAAATCCTTAATAAGATGCCCGACCTCTCCACAAGCGAAGCAAGCATTCTTCCTTTTCCTGCAGTCCTTGGATAAGTGACCCTCTCGCCCACAACTATGGCACTTCCTCTTATCTTTAACCTTGTCATTCTTTTCGCCTTTCTTCTACTGTTGTCCCTTCTTGGGCCACACCTTCTCATTTTGCGTCGCTTCCTCAGCCTTTACCTCCTTCTTTTCTCCCTTGTCCTCCTAATGCATCTGGTCCATATCGACAAGCTTTTCAAAAGTGGCCCCCGTTGGAATATGGGACATGGCTAACCTATGAAGGGGTTCATTTAGCCCTTTAGCAAACTGCAAAGCCTTTTTGTGCGGCGTATCCACCAACTCTAACATGAACCTTGCTAGCTGGTTGAATTTGTTCACATATTCTTTCACCGTCAAGTTTCCTTGTTTGAGTGCTAAGAACCTCTCCATCTGCATGCTTTTCTCGGCTTGGGAAAGAAATTTCATTTCAAATCTTTGTCTAAAATCTTCCCAAGTTTCTACCGGACGTCCAACTTGGGTGACTTCCCACCAAAATGAGGCATCATCTTTCAGTAGCCAAGCAGCTAACTGAATCTTCCTTCTATCCTCTACTTCAAAGATTACGAACAAGTCCTCGGACTCCTTGAGCCAGTTCCGTGCCTCTATGAATGTCTCATTCCCATGGAATGGCTTCCCTCCCATAGCACGGAAGTCTTTGCAGATCTTAGCGAAATTATCAGCTCTAGGAGGAGGAGGAGAAGGAATGACTGGTGCAGCTGGGGGAGGAACGTTTCTGTAACACCCCACGTCCGTTAGTGTCACTCACAAAGGGAATGCACTAAGTTCTATGGAGCATTTAGGATAAAAGATGCAGATAAATTACAAGACAGACATAAATTAAACAGCGGAAAATAAAACTTTGCTTTATTGATAAAATAGTTTGTACAACGATTTCTTTACAATATCAGAGTATCGTCTGTCTTTCAAAATAAAGTAGCATAAAAATACATTTATATTCCCCAATTTAAGAAAGAGCCAGCCATAGCATCTGAAAAGAGAATCCAAACAAAACTTCGGCAAATCTTCAAGCTGGGAAAGAGTGGCAGTCCAACTTAACCTGAGCTAAACTATTCCCTCCTTTACTACCTGGGGGGGGGGGACGGAAGAAAAGAAGACGAAAGAAAAACAGAGTCAGACAAAAAGCCTGAGTAAGTTCAGTAACTTCTAGCATGTGAACATGGAAAAACAAAATGACATGAATTAACTGAATACAAGATTACACCATGACGATAGGGTCAACAAGATTAGACAAGGTAATCACAAGATATTCTAAGATAAGATAAACTGGATACGCTCTAATACTTTCGTCGCTTCGCTATTTCCTTGCTATACTGGTTTCTATATCTCTGCACCGCCTAACTAGTGTCCCACTAGTAACGATAACGTGATCCCAATCCCTGTATTTTCCATTGCCTTCGAGCATCCATTTATTATTTGTTACCTAGATTTAATCTAGGGTTTTCTACCAAGTGCCATCTAGATTCAACTAGAGTTTACGCTGTCTGCTGAATGCTTCTCGAATTCAGGATTTATGCCACCTAGTTCAACTAGGAATTATGCTACATGTCGGATGATGCCCCCAAGTCTAGGACACACTACCTAGAGTGGTATATGTTCCTATATTTCCCCACGCATGTATCGCGAATCGTTGTCGCTTGTCTAGATGCACATGTCCCGTAATGTGCGACCTGAGTCCTGTGTCAGGGCAAGTCAAGGAATACAGAACTCGGTCGGGAGCTTTCAGATATCTGCCAGTGCAGATGCTAAGGTCTGTTTTTATTTCAGTGGCTATGGTCCCACTTGACCCCTCCCTCAACTAATGAAAGGCACACCTTGTAAAATGAGAACTATACGCCGGCCCCCGGTGCCGCCACTATCCTATGGCCATCCTCACCCATAACTAGATAGCAAGTATATGGTCTTTTGGAGTTCTCCGCCTTTCCGCTTCACGTATCTCGATTGATTGAAGATGGATGGTAGACGACGAGCTGCTATCACAGAGCTATCGTTTTCTCGTTGAATCACGCCGGTCCATCCTAGTCTTTAGGTTGCCATGTATTGCAACCAAGGCATACCCCTGGTTCTTCTACGTAGACCTTAACCTCTGTGAGCCCAGGAGGATCATCTGCAGCCTCACAGAGGGATACCAAGAGTACCCTCACGTCCCCTCGAAGCCTCGGGCTTCGTAACCCAATTCGTTGGAGCCTTCTTTCTACTCAGACGGACATTCGCTCCTTCCCGTGTTATACTAAGAATTACTACTTAGTTTTACTAACTAAGATTTACCACTTAGTTTCCAGAATCGTTATTTTCTTAACTAAGGTTTACTACTTAGTTCCCTTTCCCGTCAATTTGGATTGGTTAAGTGTCATTAGTCAATTCAAGCCAACTTAACCCTCTTCATTCATCCTGTTATACTGGTTAAGTGTTATCAATAATTCATGTTGACTTAACCCCACCACAAACCAAGTTATATTGGTTAAGTATTTCTTATTACTTACCCCTACCATTCACCCTGTATTGGTTAAGTGTTCCTTTTTAACTTAACCTTGTCCGTCTGTCTTAACTAACATGTTATTAATGGTTAAGTATTATCTCTTCATGTTTAGACTTAACCCTATTCTTTTATCACAATCTGATGGTTAAGTGTTCAAGTTTACTTAACCCTACAGTCTAGCCCAAATAACACATCAAATTGGCTAAGTGTATTTACTTAACCCCAACTTCTAGTCTAGTTAACATGTTAGTTTGGCTAAGTGTTTTCTTAGTTACTTAACCCCTACAAATCTGGTCTTGTTACCATAAGTTTCGTTAAGTGTCCCTATGGACTTAGCCCTCCCATTTTAGCTTGACTGTGTTAAGTTGGTTAAGTGTTCCTATGGACTTAACCCTCCCATTCTAGCTTAACTGTATGGCCCTAACCCCACCCACCAGTCTGGTTATCATGTTGAATTGGTTAAGTGTCTTAGTGAACTTAACCCTACCATTCTTGTTCTAGCTTTAATTAAATAGATTAAAGCCATAACCACTCACATTAGACAGATATTGTTGCGATTACTGGATGTGCCGGTTGGTTCTGTGCAGATTTACATCGCAACTCAGTCTAACCTCGGGTTAGGCCTATTCGTGTTTTCTAGTTAAAAAGGGTTTTGACTAATTTTCAAATCAGGTTTTGAAAGTAACCATCCCATCTGTCGGATCAGTTAGGGATAGCCAGGGAGAGCAGTAAACTTGTATTTTCCAAACCCAAGCCTAGACACTATCCTCTCTGTCACCCTAGAACTTTCTGGTGTGTCATTAAAAGAGATGTCATTAATAAACCTTTAATTTGACTAAATTTACATTTCCTCATTCATGCCAAATTATATAAGTAAATTATTCCTAATTTACTTATTTCCTAATTACACTTTTAATGTGAATTGTCAACATTTATTCTTATGGCCCATTCTCCCCTCTATATCATATTTATGCCCTTTTGGTATGTAGACTATACCAAATTAAGTGTTAATAACCATGATTTTGCTAAACCTGACAGTTATTCCCAATTATGGCCAATTTCACATTTATGCCAATATACTTACCGTGCCAAATTGGCTAATCCAATCCCGATTCAACATTCTAATTCACGTCAAACTAGACTTATTACTCTTGTTCACTATTCATGTAGATTTACACGTGAATACTAGATTCAAATTACACATCTTATAATTTATGTCAAATTTATCCAATTTGCATTTCTATGAACATGCCATAATACATGTTCCCAATTTATGCCAATTTCCAAGTTAACTATGTTTTTAGTAAATTTCATGTTTTGCCCAAACCGTATTCCCACCGTTCGTATAATCGTGATTCAGTCTAGATTATAGATAAATCTAGATTCATAGAAAGTAGGGAATGAACCAAAGATGCTAGGCAAAAGATAGACATAATAACTGGCATAAAAGGGTTGCATAACGACGTTGGTTCAAGAACATGGGTAGACCTAACTTAATAGGTAAATTCCCAAGGTCTAAAACCAAGAATAGACAGAGTAGGTTCAGAACATGGGTAGACCTAACTTAATAGGTAAATTCCCAAGGTCTAAAACCATAGAAAATCAAGAATAGACAGAATAGAAAAATCAGGTTTAGACCCAATTTCATAGTTACAAAACTTAAGCAACACTTTCCTAGTCAGGGATCATAGGTGTTTAGTCACAGTTGTCCTTGTTATGTCATAGGCAATAGTTTATGCTTTTCCTAATCAAAGGCATAGGCTAGTGTTCTCAGTCAAGAAAATAATTCTCATAGTCACAGTCACAGTCATAGGCAATATTCATAGTCATAGGCAATGCCCATAGTCATAGGCAATGTTCATAGTCATAGGCATATGGTTTTAAGGTCCATAGTTTCATAGTCACGGTCTTATTTGTCCTTGAATCATAACAGTTCTTAATTAGGTTCAAGAGTATGGGCACTGATTCGAATAGAGAGAGAGAGAGATTTGGCATATTCTTTTATTCCTTTAATTTCATGTCACGAACAGAGGAAAACGTTCAAATCTAGAAATAACTGACTTACAGAGATTAGATTAGAATAGAAAGATGGCGTTGCTATGATTCATAGAAAAACAGTCGTTGCAGTCGTTCGAATCTTCACTTGAATTCTAGCTTGAATCTCCTCTTTGAAAGTCTTTGAGCAGCACCTCCTCGTCTTGATTTATTTTATATATATTATTTTATTTATTATTTAATTAAGAGGAGGAGAGGAAGCCATGTTCACTAAGAATCTTTGCAGCATAAGGGTAGAGAAGAATTGTGAATAGAGAAGGAGTCTAGGGCTGTTTATATAGTGTAGAAGTCAACGAATCTGGTCAGGATGGCGTCCGAATACAGAAGAACGAACCAGGTGCAGAAAACAGGAAAAAGCAGGGGGGTCGACCCCCAGGTCGACTACCCAGTCGACCTGGGTGACTACCCAGTCGACCAGGGTGCCTTGGGCGGGAATTTTCCCGCCCAGCCCAATCTGGGTCTGTTTTGAATTTCGAACTCGTTTTTCTGAACTGTTTTAAAATTTGAACTTTGCTGAATCTTCCGAAGGCCATATCTTCCTCATACGGACTCCGATTTACGCAAACTCGAACTCGTTTTCGTGCAGAATTCCGAGACGAACGCAATGGCGCAGCCCATTTCCCTTGATTTTGATTTAAATTATAATTCTTCCTTGATTTGTGAATCTTAGTGTTATAGAGTTACGTGGTGTTACATTCTCCCCCACTTAAAAGGATTTCGTCCCCGAAATCTTCAAGTTAGGAAGAATGTGTCCTACCATCCAATCACCCATCTACTCAACCATTCACTCACAGGCATCCATTGTCCTTAAAAGATTTCTAATGTTTTCATGTTCATATACATAGTGTGTGTATATGTCTTTATCTAATGCAAAATCAGGCGGTCTACTGATTCAGTTGACCTCCTTAATGCGAATCATGTCAGTGCCATGCGTCCAATCATGTATGCAAGCATCCCTAGTTATGTAAATACTACATGCGTGCACAGCCATTCATCCATATGCAACGTCGATATGCTAACATATCATGTTCAATTTACAAACAAATACATATCTGTAAATGCAATATGAAAGCGTCTGAACTGATCTAGTGCCTAATACGTATGCATATGCATTCACAAGCAACCATTGGCAACCACTTGCAACCATCAACCATAACATGTTTCAAATACATGTTTACATCCGTTGGCTTCTACCTAAGGATCGAAGATACGACCTAGGTGATATACTTTGGAAAGAGAGAATCAATTATGCGTAAAGCTCCTAAAACAAAGAGATCAAGGATGCACCCTCAAGAAAAAGGGTATGATGCTAATATCCAGCCTTCTTGAGCTTTACTCCACTGTATCTTAACTAATTTAACTTCACGATTGTGAAGTTTCGGATCTCCATTTCCAAAATAAACAGATGCCAATCACGGTACCAGGTATACGTACTAAGATGATTAGAGGTTTCCCTCTTATCCGCCATGCCATAACTATAAGAGTCGAAAGGTCACTACGTGCTCTTTGGAGTGCCTGCCACAACTATTCATCTCTCACGCAAACCATCCAAACCGAACTCGACATTCCTCAAGTACAGGCCCCAAAGGCATAAACCAATATCAGACAAGCACCCAAGGAATATCTCCCCCGAATTTAGACGATCTACGTGAGATGATATAAGCAAACTCGATAGCTACTCTCAAATCCCTACTAACCAAAAATAAACTGGTCGGACCACCAATTGGATTTGAGATTCTAGTGGGATCTTTCTACTATACAAGTACTATGGTGCAGAGACTCAACTATGGAAGTGGATATGAACAAATGAGAAGCGCTGGAACCTAAGGAAATAGTACGAACAGAAAACTAGACTCTTCCAACTGGACTACCTTTCTCCTAGGTACGCTTGGTGGCGAAAGCATGTACTTGTCCTTATGAAAATCTCGTCCTCGTTCTTGCCCTTGTCCTTAAGTATATGCCTTATCATACCCTAGTAAAGATACTTCCTCTTGTCTTAGGTTTTATAATTTATTCCTCCTTCGTGTGCTAAGTCTACATCCATGAATTCCTCATCCTAGGGTTATGCTCCTTAGCCAAACTCCTCATCCCCTTCCGTGTGTAGTCATGTTGACAAATATCTCGAAAACTGCCTCCATCTTCCGAAAAACCCTGTAAGCTTCAAAAGAAAACTGCCCGTAGATGAAGCAACTACGGCAATGGATGGAAGCCGGGCACTACTTTGCTCTTCGATGAGGTTACCTCTCGGAAAGCCAGGAGCCCTAGAGACTCAAGAAAGAAGGAGACAAGAATTTAAACAGAGGAAGAGAAGATAGTGCGTATGGCTTTGGGGAATATGCCTTTAAAACAAAACTTTTCTTTTGAAAAATGCTTCTTTAAAAATCGTTTTGAAAATAATTTTTCAAATCCTTTATCTGATCTGGTAACCTTCAGCTCTGATACCACGTGTAACACCCACGTCCGTTAGTGTCACTCACAAAGGGAATGCACTAAGTTCTGTGGAGCATTTAGGGTAAAAGATGCAGATAAATTACAAGACAGACAGAAATTAAACAGCGAAAAAATAAAACTTTGCTTTATTGATAAAATAGTTTGTACAACGATTTCTTTACAATATCAGAGTATCGTCTGTCTTTCAAAATAAAGAAGCATAAAAATACATTTATATTCCCCAATTTAAGCAAGAGCCAGCCATAGCATCAGAAAAGAGAATCCAAACATAACTTCGGCAAATCTTCAAGCTGGGAAAGAGTGGCAGTCCAACTTAACCTGAGCTAAACTATTCCCTCCTTTACTACCTGGGGGGGAAGGAAGAAAAGAAGACGAAAGAAAAAACAGAGTCAGACATAAAGCCTGAGTAAGTTCAGTAACTTCTAGCATGTGAACATGGAAAAACAAAACAAAATGAATTAACTGAATACAAAATTACACCATGACGATAGGGTCAACAAGATTAGACAAGGTAATCACAAGATATGCTAAGATAAGATAAACTGGATACGCTCTAATACTTTCGCCGCTTCGCTATTTCCTTGCTATACTGGTTTCTATATCTCTGCACCGCCTAACTAATGTCCCACTAGTAACGATAACGTGATCCCAATCCCTGTATTTTCCATTGCCTTCGGGCATCCATTTATTATTTATTACCTAGATTTAATCTAGGGTTTTCTACTAAGTGCCTTCTAGATTCAACTAGAGTTTACGCTGTCTGCTGAATGCTTCTTGGATTCAGGATTTATGCCACCTAGTTCAACTAGGAATTATGCTACCTGTCGGACGATGCCCCCAAGTCTAGGACACACTACCTAGAGTGGTATATGTTCCTATACTTCCCCACGCATGTAACGCGAATCGTTGTCGCTTGTCTAGATGCACATGTCCCGTAATGTGCGACCCGAGTCCCGTGTCAGGGAAATTCAAGGAATACAGAACTCGGTCGGGAGCTTTCAGATATCTGCCGATGCAGATGCTAAGGTCTGTTTTTATTTCAGTGGCTATGGTCCCACTTGACCCCTCCCTCAACTAATGAAAGGCACACCTTGTAAAATGAGAACGCCGGCCCCCGGTGCCCCACTATCCTATGGCCATCCTCACCCATAACTAGATAGCAAGTATATGGTCTTTTGGAGTTCTCCGCCTTTCCGCTTCACGTATCTCGATTGACTGAAGATGGATGGTAGACGACGAGCTGCTATCACAGGGCTACCGTTTTCTCGTTGAATCACGCCGGTCCATCCTAGTCTTTGGGTTGCCATGTATTGCAACCAAGGCATACCCCTGGTTCTTCTACGCAGACCTTAACCTCTGTGAGCCCAGGAGGATCATCTGCAGCCTCACAGAGGGATACCAAGAGTACCCTCACGTCCCCTCGAAGCCTCGGGCTTCGTAACCCAATTCGTTGGAGCCTTCTTTCTACTCAGACGGACATTCGCTCCTTCACGTTTTATACTAAGAATTACTACTCAGTTTTACTAACTAAGATTTACCACTTAGTTTCCAGAATCGTTGTTTTCTTAACTAAGGTTTACTACTTTGTTCCCTTTCCCGTCAATTTGGATTGGTTAAGTGTCATTAGTCAATTCAAGCCAACTTAACCCTCTTCATTCATCCTGTTATACTGGTTAAGTGTTATCAATAATTCATGTTGACTTAACCCCACCACAAACCAAGTTATATTGGTTAAGTATTTCTTATTACTTAATCCTACCCATTCACCCTGTATTGGTTAAGTGTTCCTTTTTAACTTAACCTTGTCCGTCTGTCTTAACTAACATGTTATTAATGGTTAAGTATTATCTCTTCATGTTTAGACTTAACCCTATTCTTTTATCACAATCTGATGGTTAAGTGTTCAAGTTAACTTAACCCTACGGTCTAGCCCAAATAACATATCAAATTGGCTAAGTGTATTTACTTAACCTCAACCTCTAGTCTAGTTAACATGTTAGTTTGGCTAAGTGTTTTCTTAGTTACTTAACCCCTACAAATCTGGTCTTGTTACCATAAGTTTGGTTAAGTGTCCCTATGGACTTAGCCCTCCCATTTTAGCTTGACTGTGTTAAGTTGGTTAAGTGTTCCTATGGACTTAACCCTCCCATTCTAGCTTAACTGTATGGCCCTAACCCCACCCACCAGTCTGGTTATCATGTTGAATTGGTTAAGTGTCTTAGTGAAATTAACCCTACCATTCTTGTTCTAGCTTTAATTGATCAAAGCCACAACCACTCACATTAGATAGATATTGTTGCGATTACTGGATGTGCCGGTTGGTTCCGGGCAGATTTACATCGCAACTCAGTCTAACCTCGGGTTAGGCCTATTCGTGTTTCTAGTTCAAAAGGGTTTTGACTAATTTTCAAATCAGGTTTTGAAAGTAACCATCCCGTCCGTCGGATCAGTTAGGGATAGCCAGGGAGAGCAGTAAACTTGTATTTTCCAAACCCAAGCCTAGACACTATCCTCTCTGTCACCCTAGAACTTTCTGGTGTGTCATTAAAAGAGATGTCGTTAATAAACCTTTAATTTGTCTAAATTTACATTTCCTCATTCAGGCCAAATTATATAAGTAAATTATTCCTAATTTACTTATTTCCTAATTACTCATTTAATGTGAATTGTCAACATTTATTCTTACGGCCCATTCTCCCCTCTATATCATATTTATGCCCTTTTGGTATGTAGACTATACCAAATTAAGTGTCACTAACCATGATTTTGCTAAACCTGACAGTTATTCCCAATTATGGCCAATTTCACATTTATGCCAATATACTTACCGTTCCAAATTAGCTAATCCAATTTCGATTCAATATTCTAATTCATGTCAAACTAGATTTATTACTCTAGTTCACTGTTCATGTAGATTTACACGTGAATACTAGATTCAAATTACACATCTTATAATTTATGTTAAAATTATCCAATTTGCATTTCTATGAACATGCCATAATACATGTTCTCAATTTATGCCAATTTCCAAGTTAACTATGTTTTTAGTAAATTTCATGTTTTGCCCAAACCGTATTCCCACCGTTCGTATAATCGTGATTCAGTCTAGATTATAGATAAATCTAGATTTGTAGAAAATAGGGAATGAACCAAAGATGCTAGGCAAAAGATAGACATAATAACTGGCATAAAAAGGGTTGCATAACGACGTTGGTTCAAGAACATGGGTAGACCTAACTTAATAGGTAAATTCCCAAGGTCTAAAACCAAGAATAGACAGAGTAGGTTCAGAACATGGGTAGACCTAACTTAATAGGTAAATTCCCAAGGTCTAAAACCATAGAAAATCAAGAATAGACAGAATAGAAAAATCAGGTTTAGACCCAATTTCATAGTTACAAAACTTAAGCAACACTTTCCTAGTCAGGGATCATAGGTGTTTAGTCACAGTTGTCCTTGTTATGTCATAGGCAATAGTTTATGCTTTTCCTAATCAAAGTCATAGGCTAGTGTTCACAGCCAAGAAAATAATTCTCATAGTCACAGTCACAGGCAATATTCATAGTCATAGACAATGCCCATAGTCATAGGAAATGTTCATAGTCATAGGCATATGGTTTTAAGATCCATAGTTTCATAGTCACGGTCTTATTTGTCCTTGAATCATAACAGTTCTTAATTAGGTTCAAGAGTATGGGCACTGATTCGAATAGAGAGAGAGAAATTTGGCATATTCTTTTATTCCTTTAATTTCATGTCACGAACAGAGAAAAACGTTCAAATCTAGAAATAACCGACTTACAGAGATTAGATTAGAATAGAAAGATGGCGTTGCTATGATTCATAGAAAAACAGTCGTTGCAGTCGTTCGAACCTTCACTTGAATTCTAGCTTAAATCTCCTCTTTGAAAGTCTTTGAGCAGCACCTCCTCGTCTTGATTTATTTTATATATATTATTTTATTTATTATTTAATTAAGAGGAGGAGAAGAAGCCATGTTCACTAAGAATCTTTGCAGCATAAGGGTAGAGAAGAATTGTGAATAGAGAAGGAGTCTAGGGCTGTTTATATAGTGTAGAAGTCAACGAATCTGGTCAGGATGGCGTCCGAATACAGAAGAACGAACCAGGTGTAGAAAACAGGAAAAAGCATGGGGGGTCGACCCCCAGGTCGACTACCCAGTCGACCTAGGTGACCCAGGTCGACTACCCAGTCGACCTGGGTGCCTTGGGCGGGAATTTTCCCGCCCAGCCCAATCTGGGTCTGTTTTGAATTTTGAACTCGTTTTTCTGAACTGTTTTAAAATTTGAACTTTGCTGAATGTTCCGAAGGCCATATCTTCCTCATACGGACTCCGATTTACGCAAACTCGAACTCGTTTTCATGCAGAATTCCGAGACGAACGCAATGGCGCAGCCCGTTTCCCTTGATTTTGATTTTAAATTATAATTCTGGCTTGATTTGTGAATCTTAGTGTTACAGAGTTACGGGGTGTTACAGTTTCCCTGGCCTCAGGCAGGCGTTGTGGCCTCCAAATACCTTCGGAACCATCCGGGTATCGTAACGCTCTCTGGGATATTAGGAATGTTTTATTCCCCAGACATGCTGAAAAGAAAAAGGAAGATATTTAGACAAAGGAACGAAGGATATTACATATGGCTTTTTGGGGAATGTTTTTCAAAACAGACTTTTCTTTTTGAAAATAATTCTTTTAAAACCTTTTTGAAAAATAATTTTCAAAAACTTTTATCTAATCTGGTAACCTTCAGCTCTGATACCAAGTGTAACACCCCACGTCCGTTAATGTCACTCACTAAGGGAATGCATTAAGTTTCGTGAAGCGTTATAGGTAAATAGACAAAGAATAATTACAAGACAGATATAAATAAGATAGCAGCGGAAATTTAAATTTTTATTTCAGACATAAATCATAATATAGTGGTTCACAATGCCATAAGTCACGAAAACCTTTACAATAAAATAACTTCTGTCTTGCACCATCAGAGTACATATATATATAAAAAAAACATAATTCCCCAACTAAAAGAGTTAAGCCATAGTAGAGACAAGAACTTGAGCCATACCTCAGAAGTAGCACCTAGTAAGATGATATCTGAGTCCTGACTAAGCCTGAGTGTTTCCTCCTTGAGAACCTAGGGGGAAACGGAAGAAAAAAGGAGAAACAAAAGGGTTAGACATAAAGTCTGGCGAGTCTAGTTACTTTTAGCCAATAAATAAAAGTAACATGATAGGCATATAAAGTGGATAAGAGAGATCATTACATAAATGGCAGTTGTGAAAAGGTAAATAAGGTAGACAAGGTAAGGTGTATACACTTCTCTAATGATTACTCTGCTTATTCTCTACACCAATACTAGTATAACAAGTACATAACAGTATTACATACTCCCTAATTGCTTAACAGAAACTAGATGATCCCAACAGAAATATAATGGTAGTTTCAGGTGTACTCTAGTAACGGGTTTTAACCGAAACAGAATTAGCCGGTACCTAAACAGGAATAACGGGTGTTAACCCCAACAGAAACACAGGTACCCCACAGAAACAGACAGGACTAGATATACCCTATTAACTACCCTAGTCGATCGGCTCCCTACTCCGTAGATACCATGTGCTGTCCCTGCAGTAGGGTGTATCACTCCCTAAAGTGGCAACCCTTCATTTCCCGGATGTGCACAACCATATCTACTGATGCCACAACGTCTTATTTTCCAGAGCAGGCGGAGTCATGCACGCACATGACCCAGTTGGAACGCGCCGTCATGACACCGTCCTCCACGTTTGGATCTCTTACGATCAGTTCAGTAAGCGTGCCCCACTCCGACCTAGTTCAGAGTACCCGTTTGATACCTATATAAGGGTTACTAACTGAAATGGGTCCCACACAAGATGATACAAGACCTCTCCTTTGTCTTGTATCCCCCACTAGGTTTTTATTAACTATGTATACCACTCGGAGTCTTTAATTACATAACCTTATTTATTTCTACCAGTTATGCTTAGCCGAAAGGGTGTATTTAATTACATAACTTTATTATTTCCTCCGGTTATGTATACCACTAGGGGTTCTTAATTACATAACCTTAACGAGTTAAGTTTGTGGGCCTATATGTGAATATTACCCACCCCCCCTCAGATTTTAACCCACCCCTTTTTGTTCAACCAATTTTACTTAACCCCTAACTTAAATTTAAGTTCATACAATCCCTATGGATTAACTTTGGTTAAGTAGTCCAATTCAGTACCATGTCCATTTTTGGTTTATAATCGGCTAGACCTCCCACATTAGGCCTACAACATGTGTATGATGGATATGCCGGTCGGGACCGGGCAAACTTATTCCACGGTTGGGCCAAACCTTGTGTCATAGCCCGATTCGTATTTACGTACTTAGACCTCCCACATTAGGTTCAACATTAGTGGCTGCTGGATATGCCGGTTGGGTCCGGGCAGACTTTCGCCACTTATGCAACCTAACCTTGTGTCATAAGTACAATTACAATTCCTAATTGTAATTACTAAACATTCCATTTTTAATTAATTAATTAATTAATTAATTAACCCTTTCCGTTTATAAGTGTTAATACCCATTTTACCCAATAATTTGAATTATATGTCCAAAAATGTTCATATTCAAATTATGCCATTTTTAACCCTTTTTCCCCCCGTTCCTTAACTAGCGCCCTCACAAAATTGGCAGCACGCCTAGGCTAGACAACAGCCTAGTCATAAACGATAATAGGGAAAATGATGGGAAAATAACCAAAGTGATCATCTTGGCATAAACATAAACTAGCATGATAATAAGGTGAACATACATACTGGCATGGACATGAAATTGTCATCATACTAAGGTGGACATAAAACTGATGAACGGTTGGCATTCAATTGATTCTAACATAACTATGATGTCATAATTAACATAGTAAGATCTAAATTAGCAATTTAGATGTCCAGTCAGTTTAGATCTAACATGATAACATAAGGTGATAAATTAGATCACATAATTCAGATCTAGAGGTTAGAATAGATCCAACATGATAACAAAAGGTGATAAATTAGATCACATAATTCAGATCCAGAGGTTAGAATAGATCTAACATGATAAACACAAAGTGATAATCTAGATCTGACTAATAGTTTCAATGTCCACATAAATTAGATCTACTAGTTTATAAATAGATCTACACAAATCCACATCGTAGCATGTCATAGAAGTTACAATTAAGACAAAGATTTAGATCCAATCCTAACCAATTCAAGGTGACATATGTTCATGATTTACATAAATGATTAGATCTATCCAATGATATAACTGCCAAAATAAATAGATTTACATTCACCACAACATAGTTACAAGTCAAGATCCACATAGGCAATATAATATAATAACCACAATTGCATTAGATCTAAGGAATTAGATCTATCATGACATTTTATCAGATCTAACAATAGCATAGATTCAAGGTTTACAACGTATCCAAATCACAGTCTTTCATAATTTACTTCTATTCATTTAAACCTAAAAATAACTAGAAACTCCCAGCGTTAGGTTTAGAGAATAGAGAAAGAATGGATCTTGAATTTCTGAATTTGATTTGCAAAGTACGTTGTTGTAGAAAACGGTTCCGTCTTAGTTTGTATCCCGACAGCATATGGCTCCCATAATTTCCAATGAAAAAATTGGAGATTTGGACACATATTTATAGTTGCAGAACCCTCTAAAAACGACTGCCACCTTAGCCCTAGGGCTGTCGACACCCCTGTGGGTGGGTCGACCCATAGGTTGACCCCCCTTAAGGGGGTCGACCCTAGGTCGACACCCCTCTAGGGAGGTCGACCCCCTAGAGCAGGAATTTTGCCGCTCTGACGACTTTTTCAAATTCGAACTTTTCTGGATAAAATTCTGACTCATCTCTAACTTATATGTGTATACATAATATTTCTACGCATATACAAACTTTAAACCCTCATAACTTCTTCATATGTTGTCCATTTTACGCAAACCAAATGTCTATCTTATCCAGAATTTCGAGACAGACGCAATGGCGCAGTTCGTTTCCCCTAATTCTGAATATTATACTAATTATTCTTTAATTTATCCACTTTAATGTTGTTAAAATTTTGGGGTGTTACAGCCATTTTAGGGAAGTTAGCCCTATCACAAATGAAGTCATGCCACTCCTTAATCTGATGTTTAAACCTAATTGCATCCCAAGCTGATCGAGTAGTAAATTTTTTGTTATGCTTCTACGACCATATGTCTTCTTCTCTGTTGTAATACAGCGGCACGTACTCAATTTTAGCCTTTATGTCTGCACTGCATGGCAAACTGTTGCAGTTCCATTTGTTATCATGAATTAAATCATCCACTGATTTAATTGAGCACCCATATGCTGAATATTGTCCCAACCTAATAATTCCACCAATGACTTAACATCAATCCATGGATCCTTCCATAAGTCTGTCTCTTTTCCTTTGGCTATCTCTTTCATACAATTATTGGCGAGCTTGTCTCTAATTCTGAGAATAGCCTTCCAAGTGGGAGAAGAATTATTATCAGTGGGTAATTGCCTGAAATTGCGGTTCAAATATCTGCTTCTCGTCCACTTAGCCCACAACCCACTTGAGTTAATGATTTTCCACCCCTGCTTCACTGTGAAAACTTCTCTCATTTCTCTGATGTTGCACAAACCTACCCCTCCTTCCTGTTTAGTCCTACACAAGTCTGAATACTTGATGTTATGCATGCTGCCTTTCCAAATGAACTCCACACACACTTTTTCAATTTTATTAATAGATGCATTAGGTAATTGGGAGGTGTGTAACTAGAAATTCACTTTAGATTGAATGACTGTGTGTACAAGCTCTGCTCTTCCTGCAAAAGATAACAAATTTGAGCTTTATCCCTGTAATTTGTCCCTTATCTTCGTAATGAGATTAACACACTCTGCATCAGTAATTTTATTAGAAGATAATGGCACACCAAGGTATTTAGCTTGTAAAGTACCTTCTTGTACTTTTAACACTTCTAGTACTTCATCTTTCATCGTATTGAACTTATTAAAGTAGCATTTGGTTTTGAGTTCATTAACCTTTAGGCCAACATACTTCTCCAATTCCCCAAATATTCTATTGATAGTGGTGGCTTCCACTTTAGATGAACGAATGCATATTAAATGAAGATAAATAAGAATTAAATGATGGCATAACGATATTTGAATTTTGAAAATGAAATAAATGTTGTGTATATATGTACGTGTAAATTCAAATGTTGAGATAAAATGAGCATTAGAAGTTTTGTAGGTATATAAGGAGTTTATATGTAAATATAATATTTAAATAATTTCAGAAATTCAAACGAACGAAGCGGGAACCATGCCCGCTGTGGGGCGACCCATGTTCGGCCTGTGTTGACCCTAGGGTCGACCCATGGGGTAAATGGGTCGACCCACCCCAGATCTGGGTGGATTCGTCTACTGAACCTGGACTATTTTGAGGCTTTATTCGTTGTTGACTCAGCACTGCATGTATGATTAAGATCAAATCCACTTTCTTGAGCACCTATAAATAGACTAGCAGGGCCTAGCCTAAATCACATATTTTTTGAGAGGTTGCCTAGACTCTGCCATTTTTCTTCCTCCTCAAATCTCTTTAGAAAATAGAATAATTAGTCTTAGGAAATTCTGATTCAAGATTTGGACGAAAAGAATATATATCTACAAGTGGGTGTTTAGAATTCTGATCGGTGTTAGGTAAGTCTTTGAATCTGGTTTATTTAGGTTTCTGTCCCTTTTCCCTCTTCTTTAGCAACAGATTTGTGAATCCGTGGATATTTTTGAATATAGATTCAGTTAGGGATGCCACAATACAACAGATCTGGATCAGATTCATGGATTGGAAAGTTGTTAGGTGAGTGGATATGAATTATACCATTTTAAATAACGGTATATTCATCATTTGTATTTCCCGTTGTAATTAATCTGCAAAACAGTTGATAATTGTAGAAAATTGTGTATTAGAACTTTTTAGGACATGTTAAAAAGATTACTGTTGTATATGAATCTGCTCTAATAACCTGTTAATTGGATATTGCAAGTCAAGTACAGTGAAATTGTGAATAATAGTGGTAATTCGGGTTAAATCTGCTGAGAACAATTATGTCATATAAGTTTGTTTCCATTTAGACATCCGTCTGAATTGGAATTTACTGTAAATGATGTAATTATAGAATTTACGATAAACATGAATATTTGTTTAAGAAGATTATTATGCCAAAAGGTGCTAAATAGAATTACAGTAAAATTTGGAAGAATGAACATGCCAAAATTGTATGGAAATTTTACAATTAATAGAAAATGTAACCGCACTAAGGCACGAGGTTAAATTCAACTTGTGGTAGAAGCTTGCCCGGAACCGCCCAGCAAGTGTAACATCCATATGTGGTTAATTTAATGTGAGGGGTCTAGTGCATAAACATACATATAATGGTACTAAGACACAAGGTTAAGTTCAACTTATGGTAGAAGCCTACCTGGAACTACTCAAAACAAATCCAGCATCCAAAAGTAGTCAACTTAATGTGAGAGGTCTGGTACCTAAACATATATATAAATATATGTGTATAATAGGAAATGAATAAATGGCATTAATTGTAATGAATGGATGTTACAGCAGTATAAGAATTAGAATGAACGGAGAATGATAATAACCTGTTATAATTAATTACATTAATGAGAACGTTATATAATAGGTAGGCTTGTCCTAAGGACAAGTGAGAATTATAACGTAGGTTATAATAAATGGAAAGAAACTTATTGACAAAACTTAGTTAGAAGAACTAAGTAAATAAGTAAAGAACAACAAGAAGTTGTAATAAACCAAGTCATGGTTAATGAATAAGAATGAAGTAGGCTTATTATTAGTAGACTCATTAATGGGAATTAAGAAGTCTAATAATAGAAAGTAATAAGCAAAATACCATTAAGTACAAACCATTTTATTTCATAAGTTTCCTTACTTCATTCATTCTTATGCCGCCAGAGCAGGCTTTTGCTTATTATTACTTTCTATTATTAGACTTCTTAATTCCCATTTATGAGTCTACTAACAATAAGCCTACTTCATTCTTATTCATTAACCATGACTTGGTTTATTACAACTTCTTGTTGTTCTTTACTTATTTACTTAGTTCTTTTAACTAAGGTTTGTCAATAAGTTTCTTTCCATTTATTATAACCTACGTTATAATTCTCACTTGTCCTTAGGACAAGCCTACCTATTATATAACATTCTCATTAATGTAATTAATTATAATAGGTTATTATCATTCTCCATTCATTCTAATTCTTATACTGCTGTAACATCCATTCATTACAATACCTAAACATATATATATATATATAAATATGTATGTATAATAGGAAATGAATAAATGGCATTAATTGTAATGAATGGATGTTACAGCAGTATAGGAATTAGAATGAACGGAGAATGATAATAACCTGTTATAATTTATTACATTAATGAGAATGTTATATAATAGGTGGGCTTGTCCTAAGGACAAGTGGGAATTATAACGTAGGTTATAATAAATGGAAAGAAACTTATTGACAAACCTTAGTTAAAAGAACTAAGTAAATAAGTAAAGAACAACAAGAAGTTGTAATAAACCAAGTCATGGTTAATGAATAAGAATGAAGTAGGCTTATTATTAGTAGACTCATAAATGGGAATTAAGAAGTCTAATAATAGAAAGTAATAATAAGCAAAAGCCCGCTCTGGTGGCATAAGAATGAATGAAGTAAGGAAACTTATGAAATAAAATGGTTTGTACTTAATGGTATATATTAAGTAACATGTAAACATAAAGTCTGTTGATTGAGATAAGATATACTCATTTATGCATTAAGCAGAACATGTTATTGAACCGGTAAACACTGAAATTAGACAATGAATGACAGGATAATAATGATTGTAGACTAAAGACCTTGAATTGCAGTCTAGAGGATAACATGTTATGGGCTAATTAATGGACTTAAATGGGTTAAGTTGTATAACTGAAATTAACAAGCGAGAGGGGTCCATTCCTTAGAGATATAAGGGGCTCGGAGAGATCTTGGTAACTTGAATAAGAAGCTAATATGATTGGAAATAACAAATTTAACTGGAAATCGTATGAGGTAGAGCAAGCGCAGAATTAAACGTTTAGATATAGGGTTTAATAGCATGTTAACGTGATGCACTTGGACCATTGTGCACGTCTGAAGGTGAAGAACCCAACGAGATAGATCATCGTGGTGTCTAGAGGCACGAGAGGAGCATGTCCATCTGATTGCTCTATTGATATTCTGTTAGCTGGCTCTGCAGGATTGGATGGAAACATGCGGCTTCCGAGGGACATGGTAGGGTACTCCATGGTGGTCCTCTGTTGCGGTGCATGCTCAGGCTGTACTCGCAGAGGTTCGGTCTGGGCGTTACCACCCGGTGAGTATACCTTAACTGCAATAGTAGTTTAGCAGTCAGAAGGCTATGGCGGTATGACATTAGGGTGATTCAACGATTTGCCTACAGAGAGACTGGTCAGGACTAAATAAATGATAGTAATCATCGGGTACCTGTCATTGGCAGTCAGTGTGATGTGCAAAGACTAGAACTTAACCTACAGACCATCGATCTTTCACTATCTACAGTTTGGTTGCGGGACACGCCAACTTGGATGTAGATTGTTTGCTAGGGGCACATCACTCAGCTCTTGTTGTAGTCTTTCACTAGTTGAGTGCTTTGTAGTTAATGCTATGCTATTACCTGACTATATCGTATAGCGGATTTCTACTGCTACGCTAGTTCCAAATAGCCTCCAATACAGCCTTTCCACTTTAATCACCGCTATATTATGATATTCCCAATATATTCCATTATTTCAGCTATATTCCTAAATTTCCGCTATATATTCTATGAAAGAAATTAATTTAAAAATAAAATTTATAAATTATTAAATTTATAAAGTGAAAATTAGTGAGGCAACCCCATTATACTTTCATATTGTAAAGTCGGTCCCTGTCAAAGTTCCGTTATTAATTCGGTCCCTATTTTTTATAAACAAAGAAAATTATTGCTGATATGACTGTGACTTTAGTAGAATATTTAGTAGTGGCAACAAGAAAAAGGCAGTTGTTTCAAATGTATTAAATCTAGCAGAAGACGATCTTCCAGCTAAATATCTTGGTCTTCCATTAACAAATAAGAAAATGAAGATGTGTGATGCTTCTCTGTTACTTGATAGTATTAGTGGTAAACTCAGTTGTTCGAGCAATAAATATTTATCTACAATGGGTAGGATTAAACTTGTTAAATCTTCAACATATCCTTGTATTCAGTTTTTGGTGCAAACTTGTCAACTTCCTATGCAAATTATACCTAAACTTGAGTCCATATGTGCTAATTTTATTTGGCAAGGTAAGCTTCACAAAGTCTCTTAGGATCAAATGTGTACGCCAAAAGCAAATGGTGGTCTGGGCTTGAAGGATATAAGAAACTTGCAAATTGTTATAGCACTTAAGCTTATCTGGTCGTTTCTTAAAGGAGATACTTTATGGGTAAGGTAGATGCATAATAGATATTCCAAAAATGATAAAAACTTCAGGAATTTAAGTGTAGATAATAATGATACTTTCACATCGAAAGTGATGTTAAAGCATAGAGAATTATTTAAACAAATATACTAAATGCGTTGTAGATGGAAAGAAAACTCATCTTTGGTTTGATCCATGGGTTAAGGACATAAGCTTGATTTCTTTAACTGGTTGGCATGGAAGTAGTACTGAGGAGATTTCTCTTACACAAGTAGCATATATTATTGACAACGGCAGATGGAATCTTGATAAGTTACTTATTCTTGATGACATTAAAAGAGAAATTCATACAATCGATATAAATTTAGAAGCAATCTCAGATTATTGGATATGGAATGAAGGTAAACAGGGACAATATATTATAAGAGCTGCTTATAAATCGATACATAAATATTCTCAGGAGTTTAATTAGGCTAACGTTTTATGGAAATACCCAATGATACAAAAGTATGCCTTAACAAGCTTTTTAGCTTGTGCTAACAGATTATAGACACTGGACAAAATTGGAAGATGAAATAACACTACTACAGATCTATGCTACTTGTGCAATAAGCAATTGGAGACTAATGATCACGTCTTTTCTATGCTACTTGTGCAATAAGCAATTGGAGACTAATTGATCACGTCTTCTTTCACTGTGAGTACTCTAATTTTGTCTATAATTATATAAAGATAAGTTTTTTTATTCCCACAAAAAGCAAGCCGGTGAATATCCTAGATCAAGTTGAAGATTTCTTTCAGTGCAAGAATCAAATTACTGTGAGAATTTGCTTTGCAACTATTAATCATATTTGGAGGGAACGATGTGATCGTTTATTTAAACATAAATTCTTGCCTAAGGTTTCTCTATCTAAGATCATTGAAGCTGCTCTAACGAAATATATACAAATGGAGTTAAAAGCCAAGAAGATAAAAGATGACCAGATTTAGAATGTCGATCCCATATCTGAAGAACCACCATAGTTGTTCTGGTTGAAGATAATTTAGAATTGTAAGCTTTGGATGGTGGATTAGTTAACGTTGAGAAGCGGTAGAGGAAGCTTTTGGTCACGCGGGCTTGTACTATTTTTATTTTTTCTTAGAGCATGTGTGTTTTTGTCCTGAAGTGTCTATTGGGTGAAGGGGAGTCTTAATTTTCCTTTTGTGCAGTGTTCGTTTATTTGTGGGTGTTTTATTGTTTTTACTTCTCTTACCTTCATATTTTGTAATCCTTGTATTTGTTTATAGACTACCATATTTTCAAAAAAAATTTTTTTTGTAAAATTGGTTATTTTGGTATACCCTTCAGTAACGCTTTTTGAATGTGATTATCCAATATGGAGTTTAAAGGGTTTGAAACTTAATAATTATATTCTAAACCTTGGAGAATGATTTCAAATGAATAATTAAGTATTTTAATTGATTTTAATCTTAAACTTAATTAAATACCCTATATATCCATACGTCTTTATATAGCGATTGTTATTTAGAAAGTCCGGGATCAGAATTTATGCCCGCAGACCATTCCAAATAAGAATGCGACATAATGGAGAAATTAAAGAAATTAAAAGATTGTGTTGAAGACCAGAAATCTTCATAATGAAAGGACTGCAAATATCCATATGTCCGAATATATTTGGAGAATTTTCAGAATTGCAAGGGCCTCTCTCCTTTATTGAACAAAGAATAAAGTGCCTACAGATTTGTTTAAATCTAAAACGGACTTGTATGGATATGTGTCTGACTTGTGATATATTGATTGATCTTTACTAAACATATTTCTACGGGTGGTTACCTCTTAGCTTAGCACCTTTCTTTGAGATGAACGAGCTCAAAGGTGATATAGTTAGTAATTGTCAATCGTATATTATGAGATGACAGTGTGGCATACTAAGCGATTGTGCTATTGATGATAAAAGCATACCTTAGTTAAGCGTAGCTTTGTGTAATGAGACTTCGGCAAGCCTCATACCCCGGAAATCGCCAAAACAGGAAAGATGCAGCAAGGTTATGGATTATAATCTCCTATCTAGATAAAAAGTTACCATGGTATAGATCCCATGTAATACTTAAGTGGAAACTTCTACTTTTGTGGTTGTCGATATTGCAGGGCCCCGGTTTTAGGTTGGTAACGACCGAGAGATGATATACTCAGATGTTATCCAGGTTGGTATATTCCGGTCTTGTGTTGGTAGAGAATTGGTAGTTTTTTCTTAGAACATTTCTCTAGAGATGTACCCATTGGTAAGGATGTTCCTTAGCCTGGTTATTTTTTGGAAATCCATTCTCCACGACGAGCTTGTATGGCTTTAGTTGTAAACCTATATGTCAACATAATAGGATGAGGTATTATGCTTGCTAGGATTGATACATTTATTTGCGAAAGCGATTTCCATACTATGTAGTACTAATAGTATCAAATGATTTTCACATATCAAGCATGTTTGGTTATCATAAGGAGAAACCTCTCCCAAGTTTTTGTTTGCATAGTGTGTGTGCCGAGAGACCTTATCCTAGCTTCATTTACAAAAAAATTACGAGTTTCATTGCACATAACAAATATGTTGAGTTTCTCACACCAGTCCCATGACTGAACTGAAGTTTATCAGTTTTTCGCCTTAAACTCTAGGTGCCCATATTTTCTACATAGACAGCCTTAAAGTCATGTTATAGCAGTGTTCTGGAGCTTGTATTTTGGATTTTTTTTATGGAGCAGCATTATCTTTTGTGGAGTGTCTTCTGGATCTTTGAGGTGAAGATGGAGGTTATTTTGGATTAACTCTCTTTAGTTTTTTTTCCGCTGTTACTTTTGTATCCAGTAGTTCATGTATCTGGATATGTACATTACTCTGACATTACTGTTGTTAATGTAACTCTGATGTATCTCAAATTATATTAACGGAAAGCAATTTTATTCCATTATGATTATTTTCTGATGTGTTATAACCCCAAACAGTCAGGAATTCGACATTTGATACTTGAGTTGTGTCACATGCTGATTTTCGAAAGTCGAACTTCCGGGTCGTCACATTTGATATCAGAGCTTTGGTTCGTACAAAGTTTTAGGGGTATAACTCATTAGAAAGATCATTAGAGAAGGGTTAGTTCTACCCTAGAATGAGTAAAATCAATTGGAATATAAAGACACTCAACTGTTCCATAAATCCCTAAGATAAATTCATGCGTATGGCCTAACAAGCATTTTCGTACTATTTACAGATAATGAAAAATGAGTGGTAGAAGAGGACATAGAGGAGATAGCAGTACCACCACCAACAGTCTCGATGCTGCAATAGTTGAAGAGGAAACAATTCCAGCTCAATCCCAATTCAGTCTTCCTGTTCTCAATAAGCATGATACGAATTTGGGTGAAAAGCCATTTAAAGGAGCAGAGGATACCATAGAGGCTCAACCCTAGACCAATTCATGCAAGAAGATTTTTAAAGGTTTGAACTTTGAGGATGATAAGAAAAGGATATTCGCTACTTGGCAATTTCACGATGAAGCTGCAATATAGTGGGAAACTCTAATTCAGGGAAAAGCATAGGACGAAATTTCGTGGGAACAACTCAACGAGATTTTTAAGAAATGATAAGTGCCGTCAGCGGGAATCTCCATGATGTATAGATCTCAAATGGGAGAATATGTCTTTTGAGGAGTATTTGAACAAGTTTAGTGAGCTGTTTCGTTTCGGTTCAGAGCTGACTAACACCCCAATAAAGAAGAACGAGAGGTTTATCAAAGGAATGAAGCAGAAGTGCCATGAGAGGATGACAAAACATGTGAAGTATTCGTTTGTTGACTTAGTGGATATAGGATATAGATATGCAAATTTAGACCAACCGAAGACACCCAAAGAGAAGGCAATAGTAGTAGCAACTGGAAGAAAAGAAAGTTTAACAGAAAAAACAAGGGCAGAACAAAGGAACTATGGAAGATTATCTCCAGAATATTACATGTTACAACTGCCATAAGAAAAGGCATTATTCAAGCAAGTGTAACAAAGAAAAGAAATCAAAGCTGAATCAGGAGACTAGAGAATGCTATAACAGCCATAAGACTGGACATCTGACAGAGGATTGTCCCATAATGAAGAAAGCAGAAGTGGAAAAGATTTATGCTATCAAGGATGAGCCATCCACTTCAAAGAATGACAAAGGGAAAGGAGTGTTAGAAAGTAATATTTTTGTTTGTGTTAAATTAGTTCGAGGTCTATTCGATACGGGTACTACACATAGCTTCATTTCCAAACATACGGTAGAAGAATTAAACCTTTAATCAAAATTCATTGAGAATCCACTTTATGTGAAAAATCCAGTAGGAGGTCCTAATACTTTGTGTCTATATTGTAAAGAAGTTCCTATCTCTTATTCGCATCATCAACTCCCTTTTATCCTATTTATTATATATTTTGATGAATTCGAAATTATACTTGGAATGAATTGGTTAACTGAGTATGCAGCCAGGTTAGATTATGTAAATAGAAAGGTATCAGTAAAAACGAAGTTGGGAAAGATTACCGATTATCTTGTAAAGACCCTAGTCCAAAATGAGATAGATTGATGTATAATTTGGGTTACTCTAATATTGATGTCGAAACTATACCCATCGTCAGAAAATTTCCCGATGTATTTGAAGAAGTTAAAGGCCTCCCTCCACATAGAGAATTGAGTTTAGGATTGACCTAGTAACTAATGCCAGACCTGTTGTCCATCCTAGTCAGAGAATGGCACTAAAGGAAAGAGAAGAGCTAGATAAACAAATTCAAGAACTTTTAGAGAAAGGATTTATTCGACTAAGTCGTTCAAGATGGGAGTCAGCTGTGGTATTTGTAGACGAGTCTGATGGTTTCTTAAGGTTGTGTGTCAACTATAGAGACCTTAATAAGTAGATTCTTAAGAACAAATACCCTTTGCCTTGAATAGATGACCTATTCGGCCATTTCAGTGGTGGCCGATTTTTATCAAAAATGGATTTAGCCACAGGTTTTCATCAAATTAGAACTCCTGAAGAACATATCCATTTGACTGCTTTTAGAGACCTTATACTTTTTACAAATGGTTAGTAATGCTGTTCGGATTGACTAATGCCTCCCTCTTATTTTTTGGACCTGATGACTAGAGTATTTTGAGAAGTATTAAATAAATTCGTATTGGTTTTCATCAATGATATTATTGTCTACTAAAAAACCTAAGAGGATCATGTAGAACATTTTAGGATTGTTTTGGAGATATTAAGGAGAAATGTGCTTGAAGCAAAACTTTCCAAATGTCATTTCTGGGAAAAAGAAGTCAAGTTTCTTGGACATATCATATCTGAAAAAGGAATATCAGAAGACCTAGGAAAGATATCTGTTATTCTGGATTGGAAGCGACCCTCAACCCCGAGAGACATCCGAAGTTTCTCAGGATTAGTCGGATGTAACATGAAGTTTGTTTTGGATTTTTCTAAGATAGTCGCACGTTTGACAAAGTTGACAACGAAGAATGAATTTTTTTCTGGTCCCCCAAGTGTGAAAACGTTTTCATAAAGTTAAAGAAAAGGATAACCATTGCCTCAGTCTTAGCTGTTATTGATGCAAATAAAGGATTATATGTTTACACCGATGCTTGTAAAGAAGGAGTCGATGCAGTTTTGATACAAGAAGGCAGAGTTATTGCTTATGCAAGTAGACAGCTGAGGCCACATGAAAATAATTATCCGACCCATGATTTAGAGCTATTAGTAGTAATATTTGCTTTAAAAATATGGAGGCACTATCTGCTAAGAAAGAAGTTTGAGTTATTTACGGACCACGAGTCTCTGAAATATCTGTTCACTCAAAAAGATTTGAGTTTAAGATATCAACGTTGGTTGGAATTTCTAGCCTCTTACGATATAGACATTCAATATACTCCCAGGAAAGCCAAAGTATTCGTCGATGCCTTAAGCCGGAAGCACGCTATCATTGTGTGGCACCCCGCATCCCTTAATATCACCTGAATGATGCTTTAAGTTTTAGGAAGTGCAATAGGTATAAAGTAACAACACAGAGACAAAAATTCATAAGATTGAATGTAAACACAGTGGAAACTTTTTAAAACATTTATTATAAAATTAGTCACAACATTATAGTTCAAAATACCCTGCAATCATCATCATAATACAAGTTGTTTCGTGGAAAGTAAAACATAAGAATACAAGAATAAAACCACAAAAGTCATCTCCCTCATAAGTCACTACAATAGTCATAAAGCAAGTACTGAATTGATATAAGAAGTAAGAAATGGTCTGAATCCAAGCCGAATCAAAAGATCAAAAGTCACTGTTTCGATCCTCCGCCCTAAAAACCTGGGGAATGGGAAGGAAGAGGGAGAAAATAAACTAGGTCAGACATAAGTCCGGCGAGTTCCAGTAATTTATGATCATAAGCATAAGATAAAGAAATATTTAGATAAATAAATAGTAATGGACAAGAAAGTACAGTAAAGTAGAAAATAAGACAGACTTCTTATTCCTATCCGAAGAATTTATGCACCAGCTATCAGAATATCGTAATTAGGCTTTACCTAATTTCTACCCAGTGATCGACTTCTTTACATGATGTGAATAACCTATGCTAGCTATGGAATCCGGGGTTATTAGTCCCGAATCCATCAATTAAAAGGACACAGCCTTAATCATAGGCCTTACAGCGTCTTCTCTTCCCTGTTTGGAACAATGCACACTCATTGTTCCATTAGAATGCTCTCGTACCCACCTCGTTTTGAACCTCTTAATATCCAGATCGATAAAACATGCCCTAACTTCTACCTATTGCGAGACTCGGATGAGAATAGCAGGGATACTGATTGATATGGGTTCCACACAAGATAGCAATTAACACAAGTCACCCCTAGACTTAGTCCCCAAGTTAACAAGGATTTCTGCGAGTCCCTTATATCTCACCGGAATGAACCCCTTAGCTTATTAATCACCATATTTTAACTTAATATTTTTAAGTTCATTAATAAGCATAAAATAACCTCGTGTTATATTTGTAGGCTGTAATTAACGAATGTAATCTACAACCCTTCCCGATATCATGTATTTTCCAACTAAGTCCAATACATCACTATTTGCATGTTTTATAGTTACAAGTAACTTAAAGTACAATTAAGTGTATTTTATTACAATTCACGTATTTTCTAATAACATGTTACTTAATGTATAATTAAGTATAACTTACTCAGTTCATAAGTTTGCATATTCTTCCATCAGGTTTTATCCCAATTTATAGTCCATAAATTGAACGTAATATTCACCAATTCTCAGTATGCCCAAAATCCCCCTTTTGACATTCTTTCATGTTATTCAAATTTCTACAAAAATTAAATGGTAAAGGCATAGGCTCTCATTAACCTAGGCTCAACGTAAAAACAAATAAAAATCAGAAATTGGTCTAGGCTACTTGTAAGGCCTAGACCCAGAATTGAACAAAATAAATAAATAGGCATTACAAGACTGTAAATAAAACAAAACAGAGAAGGGGATAAAGAAGAAGAATTTTCTTACAAATAAATAACAACTGAAAAAGAATAAACAGTAGATAGTGAATAAAATGAACAATAACTTGTAAAAGACAAACTTATAAACATTGTAATTGTCATACTTTCAGATCCAATCAATTTTACTGTCTTAATCCTTTTTATTTAGGTTGCTAATCTAAAAATAACATTGAACTCACAGAGTAATGTTGTAGATCCTGGAAAAGGCCTTTGAAAGAGAATTTGAAGAAGAATATCCTTTCAGATCTACAATTTAACAGCACTCTAACTTGTTCCCCAATTTTATTTCATTTCAGAGTAATTTGGAGTGGAGGCTAAGAAGATGAAGAAGAATAAGTGTTGGGAAATTGTAACACCCCGTATTTTCTGTTAACAATAAAGTTACGAATTAAACTATACTTAATCTCAAATGTAAGAATTAAGGGAAACGGGTTACACCATTGCGTTTGTCTCGGAATTCTGCTTGAGATAGAGTTCGAGTTTGCATAAATCGGATTTCGCATGAAGGAGTTATGGCCTTCAGAAGTTTAATAAAAATTCAAAACAGCTCAGTCCAGATTCAAATTTCGAAATCAGAAGAGGAAGCCGGCTGGGCGGGAAAATTCCCGCCCAGGGATCAGGTCGACCAGGGGGTCGACCCTAGTGTCGACCTCCCCTATACAGGTCGACCTTAGTGTCGACCTAGGGGTCGACCTACCCCCCATTCGGGCAGATATGTTTTCCAGCCCAATTTCGACTAACTGCTGAGTCATTAGGGCCGAGTTGGCTATTCTGGATAACTCTATCTTGTCTTAATGGTCTTGATTGATTCTGAGATGATCTGACGGCTCCTATTCAATCAAATCTCTATAAAAGCAACCTAATACCTCAACCCTAAATCATATTAAAATTAAACCAAGAGCCGTCATACTGCCATTAGACAACCTAGAGTAGCCGCCACTTGAAGCTAACAAAGAGATGAACCAAACTAAATCAAAACTAAATTAAAACAATGATTGTCTACACCAAAGGCGAGCATTTCAACTTCAGAATACAGATTCCAGAAATCAAGATCTTCGTTTGTAGTAAATGTAGTTATCTTTTAGATGTAAATAAATTTAAGACGTGATTTGATATAAAGTGAAAAATAGAATTATACCATGTTGTATAATATTGACGATGCTAATTCATGTCTGTTTCTTGTGATGATTTTATCATGAATTGTCTTGGAATGTTTGTGGCTTATTGGACTCGGTGTTGGATCTATTAAGAATTGAGAATGAAACTATCAATATCATATGCAAGTTATATGTTTCATGTCAAGATCTACACATACATACATACATACATATATATATATATATTCATATGCTTTATGTTAGATCCATATGCCTATATATATGTTCATATGTTCATATGCAAGTTACAAGTTTTATGTTGGATCCATGTCAAGATCTATCTAGGTTCATATGATTAATGCAAGTTATATGTTTTACGATAGATCCAAGTCACGATCTAATTATACATATGTTCATATGCAAATTACATGTTAGATCCAAAACTAGATCTATATTTATATGCATGTTTGTAAAGTGGATTTATGCAAGTTCACCTTGTTAGATCTAGTTCACACCTATATGTTAATGTTAAAATTATACATGCTTTGGAATTGGACATGTCATGATTATGTCATATGCTAGTTTATAATTGAGGTTATGATCACACATGCCTAGATCTACATATTAACATGTTTTAGGGTTATGATTATTTAAGTCTAAATTATATGCAAGTTCATGTGACGTGTTAAATTATATGAATAAAGTTTTATGAAAAATTTACATGTTTGGTTGAATCTATATTATGCATGTTCCCTTCTTTACCTCTTGTTTATAAATTGGGCTAATATGCGGGCCTAATGACTTTATGTGATTAATATGAATGAACAAACGGGGGGTAACGTTGGGATAGTTATTAAATCAAAACATGTTAATAATGTAGGTGAGCCCAAAACCATGTGAATGGTTAAGGCCATGAATGGTATAATTTATACCATTAGTCTTGAACATAATTAAAATATGTGTCATGAAACACTTGTAGAAAATTTACATATATAAAATGTGAAAGATGAATATGCCTAACCCGAGGTTAGACTGAGTTGTGGTGTAAACCTACCCGGAACCGACCGGCACATCCAGTAACCACAACAATACCTGTCTAATGTGAGAGGTTAGTGCATCAAGCCCAGAAAGACCCGAGGTTAGACTGAGTTGTGGTGTAAAATTGCCCGGAACCGACCGGCACATCCAGTAACCACAACAATACCTGTCCAATGTGAGTGGTTGGTGCTTTAATTAATTAAAGCTCATGAACAATAAAGCTAGAAATGGTGAGGTTAAGTAATTAAGGAAAACACTTAACCAACTTAACATGTTAACAAGACAAGATTGGTGGGGTTAAGTAATTGAGAAAACACTTAGCCAATTCAACATGTTAACTAGACAAGATTGATAGGGGTTAAGTCAAACCAAGGACACTTAACCAATTTAGCATGTTGACTAGAAAAACCCTAGTAACGGGGACCCGTTTCAGCAGTAACCCACATGGATGTATCAAGGTACCCTAAACTAGGCAGGGTAGGGCACGATTACCGGGCTGAATATAAGCGGTCAAAAGGGCAGCGGTTAGGTGCGTCAGTGTAGGTTCCGATGGAGTACGGGCGTGCACGGGCTCCGAAGTGGAAAAAGCAGGCACTGGGCACCAGGCGTACACTTGTGCATCTTTGAATCGTGTTAGGGTTTCCATTATAGGACTTGATACACCCTATACTAGAACAAACACAAGTACTTAAAAATCACGTGGGGCCGCATGACACCGAGAATACATGAATGCGAGTAGGAGCCGATCAATACATGAATGGGATCACTTTATCATGAACATACATTGCTAGTTAAACAGCACTTAGAGGGAGCAGAGAAGTAAAAGTGGGTGCGATAGCCAAATCTAGTTAAATCTTACCTTACCTCGTTTTAGGACTACCCTATCCTTGTGGTATCATTCTAAGTTCAGTTTATTCATGTCATAGTCTTTTACTTGTTTACATGCTATTAAATAACTGGGCTTACCAGACTTATGTCTGACCCATTTTCCTTTCGCTTCTTTTCTTCCGTTCCCCCCTCCCCCCAGGTCCGCAGGGAGGAAACACTTCTGCTTAGTCCAGGTTAGTCAAAGCTTGAAGACCGTAGATGTAAGGCTTGGACTTTCCTTTTTGAGCTATGGCTATGGTCAAGCACTTGATGGGGATTTACGTCATTTTATTTTCAGTATTGCTTCTTTATGTTTACAATACAGATGAAAAGTTGTAATAATTTGGAAGGTTGAAACAGTTGTTGAATTGTTGTGTTGAACAAGTATTTACGAAATAATATTGATCTTTTTCCGCTGCTTAAATTTTCTGTCCTGTAATTTATTAGTATCTTGTACCTTAAAATGCTCCACCGAAGTTAAGGCATTCCCTTTGAGAGTGACCTTAACGGAGGTGGGGTGTTACAGAAATAGTGAAGAGCAACAGTATATTTATAGGTGTGGGAGGATAGTTTAGGCCTTAGGATACTAGGTTTTTGATCTTAGCCTTAGAAGACACCTCAGCAGGAATTATCTAGAAGCAAAAAAGCAGGCTCGACATCGGCCAGGCACAGGTTCGTGTATGGCTTGAACTGGGTCAACCCACCTTATATGTTGGTTGACACAGGGGTCAACCCATATATGGGCTGGGTCGCCTATTTGCCATTACTTTATTCTAATTATTAATTAAAATTTTCTAGTTTAACTTCAAATTTCGATTGATCCCAAGTTGTTCATTTCTCTTCAGATTTACGCAAATAAGAGTCTATCTGAATCAGAATTTCGTAACGAATGCAACAGTGAAATCCATTTTACCCAATTCTGAATAACATTTTAATTAATATTTGATTTATTAATATTATTTGTATAATTATTATTTATTAAAATTTAGGGTGTTACATCCTCCCGTCCTTAAAGGATTTCGTCCCCGAGATCTCCTAGGTTAGAAGAATGTTATGAATATCAGCAACCATCATCTACACCCATCTACTTAACCATTAATCACTTGTATACATTATCCTTAAACTTTCTAATGCTTTGTATGAACACATGCAAGGGTAATGTGTATATGTCCCTAAGCTAATCTAGAAATCAGGCGATCTACTGATTCAGTTGACCTCCTTAATGCAATTCATGTCTGTGTCATCCATCCAAAATGTATGTAAAGAAATCTAATGATACATATAAATTCAATATGTGTGCACCAACCATTCATCAAAATGTAACATTTGAGTGACGATTCAGCCACTTTTCATACATATTTAAGATAAATTAAAATGTGCACACATCCGTATGTAATATGTAAGTGTCCTAGTTTAGTCGATCCCTAATCTACTGCCTAGTATGTGTATATGCATCCACTGGCAAACACTTGCATCCACGTGAATCCATTCAACCATAACATGTTCTATTAATATGTTTTAAATCATTCCTATCATCCATAGGATTCTGCAAGAATTGAGATTCAAACGATAGAAAAATAGATCAATTTCAAAAGCTTAGAAAGGAATTAAGAACGTACTCCCAAAGAGAAATGGAAAAGAAGAGTGAATCCTGTCGTCACGTTCCCAAGTTACGTCATCGCTATCTTCTCCCCACTGTATCTTAACTAGCTTGATCTCCTTATTCCGTAGCTTCTTAACTTCCGATCCTAATATCCAAGTAGGAACTTTTCTTAATGATGCCTCCTTCTCTACCTCATTATCCTCAAGGGTGCTTGGCTCTTCTACCTCTATGGAATTATGTAGACACTTCCTCAAGTGTAAGACATGGAACACATTGTGAACTCCCGTCATCTTCTCTGGTAGTCTAAATCTTTAGGCCATCTGACCTATTCTCTCAACTATAAGGAATGGCCCTACAAACCTCAGTGCCAACTACCTTACAAAGCCGAATCGAACAACACTCCTCAAAGGTGACACCTTGATAAAGAATATATCTCCTACCTCGAACTGTACTTCTATCCTCCTTCGATATGCATATGACTTCTGCCTATCCGGAGCTGCTTTCATCCGCCTCCAATTCAACTCTATCTTCTTTGAAGTCTCTCTAGCCGTCTTAGGTCCAAGTAGAAGTCGGTCCGTAGACTCCACCAGCATGTAGGTGATCCGCAAGGTCGTCCATAAAGTGCCTCAAAGGGAGCCATACAATCCTCGCCTGATAGCTATTATTGTATGTGAACTGTACCAATGGAAGATGCTCCTCCTAAGTCCCTCCGAAGTCTAGGATGCACAACCTCAATAAATACTCGAGAACCCTATCGAGCCTCTCTGTCTGTCCATCCATCTGAATGTGGTAGGCAATGCTAATTCGTAGCCGTGTTCCCATTTCCTCTTGCAGGCTCCTCCAAAATTCACTTGTGAAGACGAGGTCACGGTCAATAACAATACTAGAGGGTACCACATGAAGCCGAATGATCTCTCTAACATATACTGATGCCAACCAAGCTGTCGTCCTCTTACTCTTGACTGGGATAAAGTGGGTGCTCTTAGTCAATCTATCAACTATAACCCAAATACTAGTGTTGCCCCTTCTCGATCTGGGTAACTCATCTACAAAATCCATAAAGATGCACTCCCACTTCCACTATGGTATGTCGAGAGGTTGAAGCAAATCACTGGGCTTTCTTTGTTCAGCCTTTGCTTGCGGAAAAGTCATACATTGGATAACATACTCCACCACCTCCTTCTTCATTCTAGTCCAATAAAAAACCCTCCTTATATCTCTGTACATCTTATCGCCGCCCGGATGGATAGTCATCCGAGAGTGATGAGCCTCCTCTAGAACAAATATCAACAAATCATCAGCTCTAGGGACACATAGTTTTCCATCTCGACATAGCCACTCATTCTCATCCACAAAATACCTAGCAAGGTGACTAGAGGTCTCTCCTCCACTAAGTAGATCCATGATGTCCACGAATTGTTGTTCTTCATGCTGAATAGATCCAATGTGCTCTAATAGATTACGTCGCACCTCCAACGATGCCAACATCCGGGTGCAAAATCCATAGTTGTTCTAAAATCGGACGATGAGATAAACCCTAGGATCTACCACTCTACGAATAATGGACTCAAAGTCATCCTCTGCCTACTCAATGCATCTGCAACCACAATCCCCTTCCCGGGGTATACGCTATCTCAAAGTCATAGGGCGTAAGGAACTCCATCCAATGTTGTTGTCACAAATTGGGATCTTTCTGCGAGAAAAAGTACTTGAGCGACTTATAATCTGCATAAAGCTTGAACCTCTCACCAAGTAAATAATGTCGCCAAGACTTGAGCGCAGACACTATCGCTACCAGCTCTAAATCGTGGGTTATGTACCCTCAACTGCCTAGTCCCATAGCAGACAACCATACCTTCCTGCATTAATACTGCACCTAAATACATGTCGTAAGCATCTGTGTAGATAGTAAACATCTTGGTACCATCAGGAAGATTCAAAACTAGAGCTAATGTAAAAGCCTTCTTCAATCTCAAGAATGCATTCTCACAATCTACCTCCTAAGAAAAATCTAGGTTCTTCTTCGTCAAACGGGTAAGCGGGGTTGAGATCTGTGCAAACTCCTTAATGAACTTTCTGTAGTAACCCGCCAATCCTAAGAAATTCCTAACCTCTGTCGCATTCTTAGAGGATTTTCAATCCTGACAGAAACAAACTTATCGGGGTTCACTGCTATATCATCTCTAGAGACAACATGTAATGACCCGCATTTCTGACCGTTGAATAATTTATTTATTTAATTATTTAAATATCGTTTTGGCGATATCGATAACAGGAACTAAATAATATTGAATATTTAATTGATAATTATAATATAACAATATATTATAATGTCGAAATAGTCAAAAATAGCTGAATTCACAATACAGTGTGAATTGGATTATATATAAGGTATAATTCAGTTTGGGATTGAACGTGAATAATGAATATATTCAATCGTCGACAATTGAACGTATAGTTTATAATCTAATTATAAACGAGCTCGAAATGGCGCTGCAGTTCGTAAATTGGCGATTCGAACTTCAACTGAATGTACATGATTCGTTTTAAGTCGGATTTCTATGAAACAAGAAATATGTGGAGCTGGTGGAGTATACCTATCTAGTGGAAGAGAAAAATCGGGATTTCGTCGTGTAGATTTTGAGATATGTCCAAATCAAATTTCAGAAAAAGTCGCTATAGAATCGTTTATCGACCGTAACGGTTTATTCGAATAACTAGATATCGGGTGTGAATTCAGACAAGGTTCTTTTGGGATGTAGTGATAATTTAATTTTCAGAATTTTACTGTAATTTTTAATTAAATAAATAAGCAACTTTTTATCAGGAGTATTTTGCATCCTGTAATCAACATTTTGAGATTTCAAGATATGAGTTAATCTACCGGTATTATTATATTTTTGGAGTCGGGACACCTCGCTCGTCACGATGGTGTTTTTATTTCCGTCGATAGCAGTTCATAAGTGAGCGGTATTTCGTGTAACAGAGTACACAAAAATTTGTTGTGCAACACTTAAACAAAACATACACACGTTCTTTGGTTGTTTCCTCTCACACGTCCTCTCCTCTTCCTGGTTGTTAAGTGATCAACGTGCATAATCTTCCTCCCACAAAAATCATTTACAGAAAAAGGATAAAATGAATCAAAACGAGACCATATAAATACACCCCCTAACAACCCTTAAACCCTAAATTTAGTTTTCTCTGTTCATTCCCAATTCGAGCCACCAATATTTTCTTCCAGTAAAACACTTTTTCGATCCTCATTAAATCAAAATAAAATCAAGCAAAATTCTATAAAATTCAAGACATGGATATTGGAGTTCCTGAGCTCGTTATCTTCCAGCGTATGTGAAGAACGGTTGGTGCGGCTACTTCATTTGTTCTATGGCTTGGTACTGTCGCAATTTAGGGTTGACCTTAGGAGACGGATGAGGCGGAGTTAGGATGGAGGAAGGTGTTGACTGGTATCGTGGTGGCAAGGCGCAACTTCCAGCAAGGTTTCGTGGGTTCCAGTGGTGATTAAGGTCGGGGGTTCCTGTACAGTGTAGTAAAGGGGAGGGGGTTCGACGCATCTTGATTGAGGAAGCCGAGCCGAACGATTTTGGTATGGAGCGTTGCAGTTTTTGAACAGGAGTTTTGTGGTGAAGTTTAATTTTGGTTTCCTATGCAGTGAAGAGGGGTACGAAAACAATTGTGAATTGTCAAAGGAAGAAAAGATGTCGCTTGTGGTTTTCCTTTTGGACAGGGGTCACGTTGCAGGTTCACTGAAAGGTTGGAGAAGTTGGTTTCCATTCTTGCTGTGTTCGATAAAGTAGAAGAGAGGGAAGGACCGAAGTGTTGTTCTCTGGAGAGGGGGCGTAAGTTCAAAGTCTAGAAACGAGATGAGGAGTTGGATGGTTCAAATCTCTGGTAGGTAGGTGGATGTCTGTAGGATTGAGGAGTCGGGATTCTGTCCGACTCGGGAAGAAGGATTTAAAACAGGGATTCAAATTGCAGGAGGAAGAAGGAAATCATGTTGATGGGTTGAGATTTGTTGGGCTTGGATTGAATAGAAATTGATGAAATCAGATCCAACAGGATCGTATGGACGAGAGCTTCACAATGAAGCTGACTGGAAGTGAATCCGAGCTCGTTACAATTTATGGCGAAATAAATTGTCCGTCTGAATCATAGACAGTTAATCATTTTTAACGATAACAGTCCAAAGTGAGTAAAACTCATTAACTCTCCTCAATTTATATTTTAATATAAATTGTACTTTATTTATTGACTGTTGTGTATTGACTGTTAAACTGGACTGTTAAATAGATTTGATTGAAAATGTAGATATAGTCATATATTATATCGTTAACCAAATATTGATTCTGTCTAGTAGAATATTTCATATTGAAATAAAATTGATGTATATTATACTGTGTAACATCTGTGGATGCAGGGAAACAGGTTGGAGGAATCCGACTGGGTTCCTCAACAATTATTTTACTGTTTTCATATATTGTGATATATGTTGTGAATTATAATTTGTTATTGATTAGGGATGTTAGAACGATATTGATCATCGTTGTTTGATATTTTGAATATCATAAGAAACCCTGAGTTGTAAAAAGGAATATTTCAATATATATTGAAATAAAGGAATTTTATAAAATCACAGGATTTTATAAAAGGAAATTATTTATAAAACGAACACGGTTTTATAAAATGAATTATTTATAAAACAAATAGAGTTTTATAAAAGGGAATATTTATTTAGAAAATAAATAGAATTGAAAAGAAGAATATTTATTTAGAAAATAAATAGAATAAGGAAATATTTGTAACGGTAAATAGAAGTTATAAATAGGAAATATTTGTAACGGTAAATAGAAGTTATAAATAGGAAATATTTTGTAACGGTAATTAGAAGTTATAAAAAAGGGGATAGTTGTAACGGAAAATAAAACGTTATAAAATGGGAATTGACGAGATATAAAAGAGATAATCGAATAGAGTTAAATCGAATTTAGTATTCGAAGGAGCTAATCGAATTTAGTTATTTGAAAAGAGTTAATTGAATATTAGTTATTCAATTAGAGATAATCAAATAAAGTTAATCGATTAAAGATAATCAAATAAAAGTTAATCGATTTAGTCGAAGTAAGTTAATCGACTATTAGTTAGTCGAATGTTAGTTAAGCAAATAAGAGTTAACCGACTATTAGTTAGTCGAATGTTAGTTAAGCAAATAAGAGTTAATCGACTATTAGTTAGTCGAATGTTAGTTAAGCAAATAAGAGTTTATCGACTATTAGTTAGTCGAAGATTAGTTAATCGAATATGGTATTCGATGTTAGTAAAACGAATATGGTATTCGAAGGAGTTAATCGAATATGGTATTCGAAGGAGTTAATCGAATATGGTATTCGAAGTTAGTTAATCGAATATGGTATTCGATGTTAGTGAATCGAATATGGTATTCGATGTTAGTTAATCGAATATGGTATTCGATGTTAGTTAATCGAATATGGTATTCGAAGTTAGTAAATTGAATATGGTATTTGAAGTTAGTAAATCCAACATGGTATTCGAAGTTAGTTAATCGAATATGTTATTCGAATAGAGTTAAACGGAGTTAAATAGAGTTAGTCAAATAGAGTTAATCGATTTGAGTTAACTAGTTAGAGTTAATCAGTTAGAATTAATCGGCTAGAGTAATCAGTTAGAGTTAACCAATTAGAATAAATCAGTTAGAGTTAAACCAATAGAGTTAATCAGTTAGAGTTAATCCAAATAATATGCCATTTAGCATGACTGCTAGCGTAATTCGCAGGGCTGCAGATAGCCTAAGGCGGTCGGATGTTTCCTGAGGGAATCAGGCGTAACCATTGTGATCGCTACGATCTAGAGTCAAGCGAATGGAGTTAATCGAATATTAGTTATTCGATAGGAGTTAAGATAATCGAGTTAAGATAATGGAGTTAAGATAATCGAGTTAAGTTACCGAGTTAAGATAATGGAGTTAAGATAATCGAGTTAAGTTATCGAGTTGAGTTAATTAAGTTAAGTTAGTCAAGATGAGTTAATCCAAAGGAGTTAGTCGAATATTAGTTATTCGAACAGAGTTAAATAGAGTTATCGAATATTAGTTATTCGAATAGAGTTAAACGGAGTTAAATAGAGTTAGTCGAATATAGTTTATTCGAATAGAGTTAAAGGAAAGGAGTTCTCGATTATAGTTTAATCGAAGGGAGTTATCGATTATAGTTTAATCGAAAGGAGATTATCGAATATATAGTATTCGAAAGAAAGAGATCGAATATAGTTTATTCGAAAGAAAGAGATTTCGAATATAAGTTATTCGAAGAGAGATAATCGAATATGGGATATTCGAAGAAGAGTTAATCAAATAGAGATTACTCGAAAGAGAATTTTACGTCGAACTCAATTTTATCGAATTCGGGAAAGTAATATTTACTTTTCGGTTTTTAAATCAAAAGTATACACTAATAAATTAGGGTTAGGTTTAATTATTCGATTTAAAGAATAAAGGTTATAATTGAAGTTAGATATTGCGAAAGCAAGGATTATAACGTTATCGTTATAATCAATGTTTTCAATAAAGAAGTGGATTCGTAAATTTAATCCGAGAGTTACGTAAAGAAGTTGTTAAAGGTTTAAAAGATAAACTGTTACTATTTCGAAGTTATAACGTTGTTCAGTTAAGGTCTGAGAGGTAATTATACCCCAACTTGATTGACTTCCTTCTTAACTAAGGAATGGTAAGGTTTGATAGTGAATGACGGTTAAGTGAATTCAGTAAATAGTTTGAGTTGGCATAGCGATGTTTATTTAAAACATCTGTTTAAATCCAATGAAGGAACTTTGGAAATGTTTTCCAAATAAGAAATCAGAAATGTTTTCTAATATAGGAAACAGGAAATGGAAATGTTTTCCATTGTTAATAAAGTATATTTTCTAAAATTAGAAAATAAGAAATTTAGAATATAGGGAAACATGAGGTAAGTAAATGAATGAACTAAAGAGATAAATGTTAAATGATGATTGGTTGATATAATTTCCGTCTGGAAATAATATCGTTGTTTGCACACGAGTTTTTCTTTGATAGTTAAATCACAGACTATCAATGTTTTGACCATTTTAACGTTGTTAATATGGAGAGACCGGTTGGATTATTATCCAAAGAACCACTCTGTATTGGCATAAGCATTGCGAATCATATATGCTGAATATATTGAAGACGGAGTAAAGTGCAAGGGCTGTTGTATAAATCTTAGATAACAATGGACTAAGATGGACGTACTGAATAGTGCCTTCGGTTTCGTTCAGTCCCAGAACGAACGTAAATGGACGAATGTATGACAAAGTATTTCCAATGATCGAATGGGTTGGTCTGTATAAATATATATGGTTGCAACGGATTTATCCCTTAGCATAACATCCAGGATATTTGTATAAACCAACTAATGATTTACGGATCTGATGATGTGGCATTCAAAGTGATCGTGTTATAAATGAATGGAAAGTAAGTGTAGCTTCTAGCCTCACATCCGGTAAATGACAGAAATCGGGTAGGCAGCACGGCTAAGTCGGTCGCACCGAAGTAGGGTGTATAATCACCTATCTAGAGAATATTCATTTGCTTCTTTTAATCTATCAATGTTGTCCCATATATATACGGGAAACGGTTGCTGATCCCAACCGTTGGTGATGTACATTCGATACACTCAAGCGAAATGAGTGGTCGGTCATGTGTGGCTGAGTTGCAAGATGTTCTTGTTGAACTCCAGTGTATCGTTCCTAGAGTACACTGATCGGAAGGTGGTTCCATACCTTGTCATTGTTGGAAATCCATTACCCAATACGTGCTTGCGGTTTTGATTGTATACTATATTTGTAGAACGTGAGATGAAAGCGTTTCCGCTAGATTGATATATATTTGTACTTAGACATTATTATAATATCAGAATGATATTGCTTGTCAAAGATGTTGGATTCTCATAAGGGAAAAACCCGTTCCGTATTCACGGCGTGGTCTTATGAGATATCATATATATGTTAAACTGTGTTAAACTATTTTACTCACACCAGTCCCATGACTGACCCGGAGTTTATTTGTTTGTTTTCCCTAAACTCTTGGGTGCCTAATTTTGTACGGGCAGTCAAGTAGTCGGGATTTTACAGATACACTTGGAGAGCTTGGAGCAGGAGGCTTTAGGATTCTATAGCTATTATTATTTCCGATGTTGTTGTAAGTGCTGTACTCTGATAAGTGCTACTGTATATATAACTATTTGTATTTCAAAAAGTTATGTTATATTTTATTCGTTTCGCTGTGAGATTCGTGTTTACTCTAATGATGATGTTCTTCTTCTTCTATTCTACTAGTTCTACCTTATCTATCCTCACCCTCTATCCTCTTTCTATTAGTTTCTTGAATTTCAAGTGCAATTTGGGGTTGGACTTGTGTTATTTAGTCAGCTCAAATTGGACCGGATTTTCGGGTCACTACATTTGGTATCAGAGCATTGGTTTAGTTTATACCTTGGCTCTGTGGCGTAATTCAGTAGAGATGGGATTAGTAATATCCTAGACTGAGTTTGAGTGTATATATACGAGTGCGTATTTGTTAGTTAATATAAAATGGTTTTATATTGTTGAGATTCATTGGCTGAGTTGTTTATGAGTTCTGGTCGATCAGTTTGATCCACTGTACCGGTAGGAGTAAATAAACACTTGAACACGATGAACCGACATGGTATGTTTTGAAATTAACATAGTATAATTGGTTGTGTTGGTTGTTATTATAATCGAATGAGGTTATAAGAAGTGAAATGGTTATGTAAATAATTGATCAGAATTCATATAAGTAAAGTATATGAAATAAGATGAATTGAAGCTGAATTTAAATCAGAATTTGGAATTAAAATAAGGAAATTTTAAGTTCCTGGGAGATTTTGAAAATGTTTTTCAAACTGAAAGTGATATAGTATTGAACTCACCTGGATTGCTGGGAAATAGATTCCGATGATGGATCGATACATCATTGGTGTTCATTTTCGAGTTTCTAAAGTGACGGATTACTACCAAAGATTTTGTTTTGAAATTGTTTTGCGAAAACAAGTTATTCAGGAATTCGAAGGATTTTGAATTGTTATTATGATTTCAAGTGATTTGAATAAACATAGGGATTTGAAATTTGAAATCTAAATTTAACTTATGAAGTTAAATTGGTTAAAATAGTGAAAGTGAACAATAAATTTGAATTTAACTTGAACTAAGTTAAATTAAAACTGGATTGGATTATAGAATAATCTGAATGAAATTAAGTTGATAAACCAAGAGTTGAAATTGGATATTGGAGTTTAAATGAAATTCGACTTAAGTATAAGCGAATGGTTTGAGTTGAGGAAATAAACTAATCGAAGTTAGATTAGTATGACATTGGTATATGCAGGGTGTTAATCGATGGAAATGATATAATGGTAGGCCCGACAAAAAGGTACAAGTTTATATTTCATATGAGTTTGAGATTTTGATGAGCCGAATTGGCAAGCCGCTTGGCTGTTTGATTTTCTTTTGGGTTGGAGAAGGCCTAGAGAGGCGAGTTGGAGTTTTACCGATAAGGCTGTACAAAGGAAGTTATGGCGAAATTTTTCGGAAAGTTAAGGTGTTAGAAAATTTTCATAATTTTTGAGAATTTAGTTAGTCGGAATAAATTAATATTTTAGTCGATATTAATTGGTTCAGTTGAAACCAGAGATAAGAGGTAAACAGATAAATTTTTACCCAGTAGATAGGGTCGTCCACTACCTTAGCAATTTCGAGGACGAAATTATTTTAAGGGGGAAAGATTGTAATGATCCGCATTTCTGACCGTTGAATAATTAATTTATTTAATTATTTAAATATCGTTTTGGCGATATCGATAACAGGAACTAAATAATATTGAATATTTAATTGATAATTATAATATAACAATATATTATAATGTCGAAATAGTCAAAAATAACTGAATTCACAATACAGTGTGAATTGGATTATATATAAGGTATAATTCAGTTTGGGATTGAATGTGAATAACGAATATATTCAATCGTCAACAGTTGAACGTATAGTTTATAATATAATTATAAACGAGCTCGAAATGGCGCTGCAGTTCGTAAATTGGCGATTTGAACTTCAACTGAATGTACGTGATTCGTTTTAAGCCGGATTTTTGTGAAACAAGAAACATGTGGAGTTGGTGGAGTATATCTTTCTAGTGGAAGAGAAAAATCGGGATTTCGTCGTGTAGATTTTGAGATATGTCCAAATCAAATTTCAGAAAAAGTCGCTATAGAATCGTTTATCGACTGTAACGGTTTATTCGAATAACTAGATATCGGGTGTGAATTCAGACAAAGTTCTTTTGGGATGTAGTGATAATTTAATTTTCAGAATTTTACTGTAATTTTTAATTAATTAAATAAGCAACTTTTTATCAGGAGTATTTAGCACCCTGTAATCAACATTTTGAGATTTCAAAATATGAGTTAATCTACCGATATTATTATATTTTTGGAGTCGGGACACCTCGCTCGTCACGATGGTGTTTTTATTTCCGTCGATAGCAGTTCGTAAGTGAGCGGTATTTCGTGTAGCAGAGTACACTAAAATTTGTTGTGCAACACTTAAACAAAACATACACACGTTTATTGGTTGTTTCCTCTCACACGTCCTCTCCTCTTCCTGGTTGTTAAGTGATCAACGTGCACATTCTTCCTCCCACAAAAATCATTTACAGAAAAAGGATAAAATGAATCAAAATGAGACCATATAAATACACCCCCCTAACAACCCTTAAACCCTAAATTTAGTTTTCTCTGTTCATTCCCAATTCGAGCCGCCAATATTTTCTTCCAGTAAAACACTTTTTCGATCCTCATTAAATCAAAATAAAATCAAGCAAAATTCTATAAAATTCAAGACATGGATATTGGAGTTCCTGAGCTCGTTATCTTCCAGCATATGTGAAGAACGGTTGGTGCGACTACTTCATTTGTTCTATGGCTTGGTACTGTCGCAATTTAGGGTTGACCTTAGGAGACGGATGAGGCGGAGTTAGGATGGAGGAAGGTGTTGACTGGTATCGTGGTGGCAAGGCGCAACTTCCAGCAAGGTTTCGTGGGTTCCAGTGGTGATTAAGGTCGGGGGTTCCTGTACAGTGTAGTAAAGGGGAGGGGGTTCGACGCATCTTGATTGATGAAGCCGAGCCGAACGATTTTGGTATAGGGCGTTGTAGTTTTTGAACAGGAGTTTTGTGGTGAAGTTTAATTTTGGTTTCCTATGCAGTGAAGAGGGGTACGAAAACAATTGTGAATTGTCAATGGAAGAAAAGATGTCGCTTGTGGTTTTCCTTTTGGACAGGGGTCACGTTGTAGGTTCACTGAAAGGTTGGAGAAGTTGGTTTCCATTCTTGCTGTGTTCGATAAAGTAGAAGAGAGGGAAGGATCGAAGTGTTGTTCTCTGGAGAGGGGGCGTAAGTTCAAAGTCTAGAAACGAGATGAGGAGTTGGATGGTTCAAATCTTTGGTAGGTAGGTGGATGTCTGTAGGATTGAGAAGTCGGGATTCTGTCCGACTCGGGAAGAAGGATTTAAAACAGGGATTCAAATTGTAGGAGGAAGAAGGAAATCATGCTGATGGGTTGAGATTTGTTGGGCTTAGATTGAATGGAAATTGATGAAATCAGATCCAACAGGATCGTATGGACGAGAGCTTCACAATGAAGCTGACTGGAAGTGAATCCGAGCTCGTTACAATTTATGGCGAAATAAATTGTCCGTCTGAATCACAGACAGTTAATCGTTTTTAACGATAACAGTCCAAAGTGAGTAAAACTCACTAACTCTCCTCAATTTATATTTTAATATAAATTGTACTTTATTTATTGACTGTTGTGTATTGATTGTTAAACTGGACTGTTAAATAGATTTGATTGAAAACGTAGATATAGTCATATATTATATCGTTAATCAAATATTGATTCTGTCCAGTAGAATATTTCATACTGAAATGAAATTGATGTATATTATACTGTGTAACATCTGTGGATGCAGGGAAACAGGTTGGAGGAATCCGACTGGGTTCCTCAACAATTATTTTACTGTTTTCATATATTGTGATATATGTTGTGATTTATAATCTGTTATTGATTAGGGATGTTAGAACGATATTGATCATCGTTGTTTGATATTTTGAATATCATAAGAAACCCTGAGTTGTAAAAAGGAATATTTCAATATATAGTGAAATAAAGGAATTTTATAAAATCACAGGATTTTATAAAAGGAAATTATTTATAAAACGAACACGGTTTTATAAAAGGAATTATTTATAAAACAAATAGAGTTTTATAAAAGGGAATATTTATTTAGAAAATAAATAGAATTGAAAATAAGAATATTTATTTAGAAAATAAATAGAATAAGGAAATATTTGTAACGGTAAATAGAAGTAATAAATAGGAAATATTTGTAACGGTAAATAGAAGTTATAAATAGGAAATATTTGTAACGGTAAATAGAAGTTATAAATAGGAAATATTTGTAACGGTAATTAGAAGTTATAAAAAAGGGGATAGTTGTAACGGAAAATAAGACATTATAAAAAGGGAATTGACGAGATATAAAAGAGATAATCGAATAGAGTTAAATCGAATTTAGTATTCGAAGGAGCTAATCGAATTTAGTTTTTTGAAAAGAGTTAATTGAATATTAGTTATTCAATTAGAGATAATCAAATAAAGTTAATCGATTAAAGATAATCCAATAAAAGTTAATCGAATTAGTCGAAGTAAGTTAATCGACTATTAGTTAGTCGAATGTTAGTTAAGAAAATAAGAGTTAATCGACTATTAGTTAGTCGAATGTTAGTTAAGAAAATAAGAGTTAATCGACTATTAGTTAGTCGAATGTTAGTTAAGCAAATAAAAGTTTATCGACTATTAGTTAGTCGAAGATTAGTTAATCGAATATGGTATTTGATGTTAGTAAATCAAATATGGTATTCGAAGGAGTTAATCGAATATGGTATTCGAAGGAGTTAATCTAATATGGTATTCGAAGTTAGTTAATCGAATATGGTATTCGATGTTAGTGAATCGAATATGGTATTCGATGTTAGTTAATCGAATATGGTATTCGAAGTTAGTTAATCGAATATGGTATTCGAAGTTAGTAAATTGAATATGGTATTTGAAGTTAGTAAATCAAACATGGTATTCGAAGTTAGTTAATCGAATATGTTATTCGAATAGAGTTAAATGGAGTTAAATAGAGTTAGTCAAATAGAGTTAATCGATTTGAGTTAACTAGTTAGAGTTAATCAGTTAGAATTAATCGGTTAGAGTAATCAGTTAGAGTTAACCAATTAGAATAAATCAGTTAGAGTTAAACCAATAGAGTTAATCAGTTAGAGTTAATCCAAATAATATGCCATTTAGCACGACTGCTAGCGTAATTCGCAGGGCTGCAGATAGCCTAAGGCGGTCGGATGTTTCCTAAGGGAATCAGGCGTAACCATTGTGATCGCTGCGATCTAGAGTCAAGCGAATGGAGTTAATCGAATATTAGTTATTCGATAGGAGTTAAGATAATCGAGTTAAGATAATGGAGTTAAGATAATCGATTTAAGTTATCGAGTTAAGATAATGAAGTTAAGATAATCGAGTTAAGTTATCGAGTTGAGTTAATTAAGTTAAGTTAGTCAAGATGAGTTAATCCAGAGGAGTTAGTCGAATATTAGTTATTCGAACGGAGTTAAATAGAGTTATCGAATATTAGTTATTCGAATAGAGTTAAACGGAGTTAAATAGAGTTAGTCGAATATAGTTTATTCAAATAGAGTTAAAGGAAAGGAGTTCTCGATTATAGTTTAATCGAAGGGAGTTATCGATTATAATTTAATCGAAAGGAGATTATCGAATATATAGTATTCGAAAGAAAGAGATCGAATATTGTTTATTCGAAAGAAAGAGATTTCGAATATAAGTTATTCGAAGAGAGATAATCGAATATGGGATATTCGAAGAAGAGTTAATCAAATAGAGATTACTCGAAAGAGAATTTTATGTCGAACTCAATTTTATCGAATTCGGGAAAGTAATATTTACTTTCCGGTTTTTAAATCAAAAGTATACACTAATAAATTAGGGTTAGGTTTAATTATTCGATTTAAAGAATAAAGGTTATAATTGAAGTTAGATATTGCGAAAGCAAGGATTATAACGTTATCGTTATAATCAATGTTTTCAATAAAGAAGTGGATTCGTAAATTGAATCCGAGAGTTACGTAAAGAAGTTGTTAAAGGTTTAAAAGATAAACTGTTACTATTTCGAAGTTATAACGTTGTTCAGTTAAGGTCTGAGAGGTAATTATACCCCAACTTGATTGACTTCCTTCTTAACTAAGGAATGGTAAGGTTTGATAGTGAATGATGGTTAAGTGAATTCAGTAAATAGTTTGAGTTGGCATAGCGATGTTTATTTAAAACATCTGTTTAAATCCAATGAAGGAACTTTGGAAATGTTTTCCAAATAAGAAATAAGAAATGTTTTCTAATATAGGAAACATGAAATGGAAATGTTTTCCGTTGTTAATAAAGTATATTTTCTAAAATTAGAAAATAAGAAATTTAGAATATAGGGAAACAGGAGGTAAGTAAATGAATGAACTAAAGAGATAAATGTTAAATGATGATTGGTTGATATAATTTCCGTCTGGAAATAATATCGTTGTTTGCACACGAGTTTTTCTTTGATAGTTAAATCACAGACTATCAATGTTTTGACCATTTTAACGTTGTTAATATGGAGAGACCGGTTGGATTATTATCCAAAGAACCACTCTGTATTGGCATAAGCGTTGCGAATCATATATGCTGAATATATTGAAGACGGAGTAAAGTACAAGGGCTGTTGTATAAATCTTAGATAACAATGGACTAAGATGGATGTACTGAATAGTGCCTTCGGTTTCGTTCAGTCCCAGAACGAACGTAAATGGACGAACGTCTGACAAAGTATTTCCAATGATCGAATGGGTTGGTCTGTATAAATATATATGGTTGCAACGGATTTATCCCTTAGCATAACATCCAGGATATTTGTATAAACCAACTAATGATTTACGGATCTGATAATGTGGCATTCAAAGTGATCGTGTTATAAATGAATGGAAAGTAAGCGTAGCTTCTAGCCTCACATCCGGTAAATGACAGAAATCGGGCAGGCAGCATGGCTAAGTCGGTCGCACCGAAGTAGGGTGTATAATCACCTATCTAGAGAATATTCATTTGCTTCTTTTAATCTATCAATGTTGTCCCATATATATACGGGAAACGGTTGCTGATCCCAACCGTTGGTGATGTACATTTGATACACTCAAGCGAAATGAGTGGTCGGTCATGTGTGGCTGAGTTGCAAGATGTTCTTGTTGAACTCCAGTGTATCGTTCCTAGAGTACGCTGATCGGAAGGTGGTTCCATACCTTGTCATAGTTGGAAATCCATTACCCAATACGTGCTTGCGGTTTTGATTGTATACTATATTTGTAGAACGTGAGATGAAAGCGTTTCCGCTAGATTGATATATATTTGTACTTAGACATTATTATAATATCAGAATGATATTGCTTGTCAAAGATGTTGGGTTCTCATAAGGGAAAAACCCGTTCCGTATTCATAGCGTGGTCTTATGAGATATCATATATATGTTAAACTGTGTTAAACTATTTTACTCACACCAGTCCCATGACTGACCCGGAGTTTATTTGTTTGTTTTCCCTAAACTCTTGGGTGCCTAATTTTGTATGGGCAGTCAATAGTTGGGATTTTACAGATACACTTAGAGAGCTTGGAGCAGGAGGCTTCAGGATTCTATAGCTATTATTATTTCCGCTGTTGTTGTAAGTGCTGTACTCTGATAAGTGCTATTGTATATATAACTGTTTGTATTTCAAAAAGTTATGTTATATTTTATTCGTTCCGCTGTGAGATTCGTGTTTACTCTAATGATGATGTTCTTCTTCTTCTTCTATTCTACTAGTTCTACCTTATCTATCCTCACCCTCTATCTTCTTTTTGTTAGTTTCTTGAATTTCAAGTGCAATTTGGGGTTGGACTTGTGTTATTTAGTCAGCTCAAATTGGACCGGATTTTCGGGTCACTACACAACATGCCATAGGAACCTTACTTCCTTCTGCCAAAAATGACACTTAAAATACTTAGTCTTTAGCTGCTGTGCTCGAAGAGTACGGAGAACCTCTCTTAGGTGCATGGCGTGCTCTTCCTCGATCCTCGAGAAAACCAAGACATCATCAACAAAAACCAATACAAACATGTTGTAACAACCTGCATATTTTACGGTGATATATTTAAATATTTTATTTAAATATATTGTCTTTAATTGTGTATATGTCCAAAAAGTCATATTTTTCATACGGATGGATTTGGGCTCGAAACTACTTCCATTGAGTTCAAAATGTCGTTTACATGTTCGAAAACTATAAACTTCGATATATTTCGAGTTTGTGAAAATTGGGACTTTGGTTGGGGTTTGGGCTAGCTAACCTAGCCCACTTACTTAAGCTCCCACATCCGTCTCCCTCTCATTCGCCTTCAACACTTAAAAGAAATTCGAAATGGGGAGAGGAATGAGAAATTAAAATTCCTAATCCTAGAGTTGCTATTAGGAATCCAATTCTTGTAGAAATCAAGTGCAAAATCAAGGGAGAAGCTTGGGTAAGTCCATCTCTATCTTCTCCATCCTGTTCTCTCTTCACTTTCTGAGAATTACCTAAACCTAACTCTTACGAAATTCATTCATATATGTTTAGGTTGAAGATTCTAGAGTTCTTGTTGAAGAGAGGTTGATCATGTTTTGTTTTGGAGCTTCTCCTTCCATATTAAGATCAAAGGTGAGTTCTTTGAGAACTCACATCTATGCCTCAAGCTATATGCTTGTATAGTTAGCCCTTGGCAATATATGTTGTGTGTGCATTGTATGAATTGGTTTGTTTGGGTGATAACTCTCCAATTTATGAGTTTCGATTTCACTTATATGAATATCCTTGTGTAAACCCATGAATGGATGTTTGTACATGTGCTTTAGTGCGTTTGGGAGTGTTTTTAACATATCCAAGAGTCTTGAGCGAACATGTATCGATCCAGAGCGATTAGGTGATGTTTTCCCCTTGAAAACATTCACAAAGCAGGTCAGACGTCTGGAATAAATTTCAGACGTCTGAACCGGTCTCCGGAGATTGGCAAAGACCAATTTCAGATGTCTGAAACCTATTTTCAGACATCTAAAGTAGGTCAGACGTCTGAAAATAGGTCCAGACGTCTAATTTGGCTTGCTGCTTTATTTTTTTACTGTCTACCTGTGGAGACTACAGTCAACAATTAAGGTACATTCAGGCTTATCCCCAACCGAGTTTTGGCCTGGTTCCTCTTTTCCTTTGACTTTTTAGTTTCTCTAATCCATGTATTTCAGCAGCTCAGATAGATGGACTTCCGATTGATTCATTATAAACGAATTTACAACCAATGGTCACAGGATTTGATTTACATTATTAAAAAGTGAATTTTGAGATCGATTGTTATTGTAATCGATATTTGATGAGATTTGCCATTTCAAAACTATATAAAAGGCTTTTACATTATTAGTAGATACCAAATTCTTTTACCAAAAAGGTTTCCAATCCTACTTCATTAAACGAAGTTATTTTACAAAATCGTTTTATAAATCATTTTCCAATCTACTAGTATAAAGTTATACAGACCTTTTTCTCATTCGTACGGGATATCTAATTAAATGCCTTAGTAAAAACAAGGACTATGACCCCTTGTGTTTGCTTTGATGGTTAATTCTTGGACTCGTTTGATTGAACATTGTGGCAATGATCGTTTCGTATTTCTAGTGAATTATACAACTTGTTCATAAATATTTGAGTAAAGTAAGTGGTTACGGGACATGTAGTTTAAATCTTATATTTACTAGCTTGGGGCATCTTGCACTAATGGCGATCTTCAGATTCACGGGGAAATTCGGTTCATGTTGTTTCATGATCTTTGGATTCGCAGGGAACTTCGGTTTATGTTGTTTGGCGATCTTCAGATTCGTGGGGAACTTCGGTTCATGTTGTTAGGCGATCATCGGATTCACGAGGAACTTCGATTCATGTTGTTTGGCGATCTTCGGATTCACGGGGAACTTCGGTTTATGTTGTTTGGCGATCTTCGAATTCACAGGGAACTTCAGTTCAACTTGTATGGTGTGTGGCAATCTTCGGATTCATAGGGAACTTCGGTTCAACTTGTGTGGTGTGTGGCGATCTTCCGATTCACAGGGAACTTCGGCTCAACTTGTGTGTGGTGTGCATGGTGTGTGGGTTGTGTAGTGGGGATCTCTTAGAGATTTTGGTTAAACATTTTTTGGGTTTCATGCTTATGGGTGAACATGATCATTGTTGCTTATATGTCATTATCTACCTATACCTCTATCTCTATCCCGATTTATTATGATGAGTACGGTTAGACTGATCCATTTATTGTTTATTTTCTTATAAATAATACTCGGGTCAGATTGAGTATTGCAGGTGCCTTTTCAAGACCTCTAGTAGGGACTACTTTTTGGTTTTTGATGTCTACGTTGTTATTGTAGTAATTTTGGGTTACATGTATATGAGACATCTTTGTATACATATTCTTTTAGCTATACTTATTCTTTTGTTATATAGTGGATCGACTATGACCACTAACTGGTACTTATGCTTGTGTGTTATATTCATATCTATTTCCACCTTAGGGATGTGAATATCTGTGTCTGACTCTAATTTTATTGTTATGTATTTTATATTGATTCCGAATTATATATAGCCATTGTGTAGTAGGTTTGAACTTGATTTGGATGTGTTAGATTTCCTCATGAGAAATAAAAAAAAGTAGGACCATATTACCCGACATATTAAAAACTCGTTCAAAGCTAATATACAGATGGTCGCTCCTCAACAGCTTTATCTTTGAGTTAGTTAACACCATTGCTTGCAGTGGCCTTGGCTAACGCGAGTATAGAGGTGGGGAGTTACACTTGGTATCAGAGCTAAGTTCGGAACAATATAAGATATTATGGCAAGGGTCATTTTCCTAAGTCTGTCTTAGGAAATCAAGTTTTAGGATTTAGCTCAAGTCTTAGGACCCGTCATATCCAATCTTATATCCTGATCCTTGTTGACCAATCAAATTTATTTGATTTTATCGTTTTGAAATCTTGGTCTAGATAAAGTTAGAGTCCTGTCCCTTTCATGAGTAGGAATTCAAAGTTGTTTCCTAGTTTGAGTTGAAACTATCTTCGGGGCTTGGTTTAGAATATACAGAATTTGAGTAATAAAATTCTAATTTATTGAAAACACTTATGGTTAAAATAAATTAGATGCTCATATGTTTTCGTGACTTTGATTTGAACATCATACGTGTATGGAATTAAGTTATATAGTGATTTATAACTCAAAGTTAAAAATTTACAAGATTATTTATAAGTGAATTTTAGTATAAGAATGATATACTAAATATGAAAACAAAAGTGAATTTCTTGACTTAATCTACTTTCATATAGATTTTTGTTGGTGCTTGTTTGATACTTTTTGAGTTTTTCCTTAAGTAATTGCGGGGACGCAATTTCTTTATGGGGGGAAGTCTATAACAACCCGCATATTTTACGATAATATATTTAAATATTTTATTTAAATATATCGTCGTTAATTATGTATGTGTCCAATAAATCACATTTTGCATACGGATGAATTTGTACTCGATACCACTTCCATTGAGTTCAAAATGCCGTTTACATGTTCGAAAACTATAAACTTCGATACATTTCGAGTTTGTGAAAATAGGATTTTGGTTGGGGATTAGGTTAGCTAACCTAGCCCGCTTACTTAAGCTCCCACAGCCCTCTCCCTCTCATTCACCTTCAACACTTAAAAGAAATTATTAATGGGGAGAGAAATGAGAAATTAAAATTCCTAAACCTAGAGTTGCTATTAGGAATACAATTCTTGTAGAAATCAAGTGAAAAATCCTGGAAGAAGCTTAGGTAAGTCCATCTCCATCTTCTCCATCTTGTTATCACTTCAATTTCTGAGAATTCCCTAAACTTAACTCTTAGGAAATTCATCCATATGTGTTTAGGTTGAAGATTCTAGAGTTCTTGTTGAAGAAAGGTTGGTCTTGTTTTGTTTTAGAGCTTCTCCTTCCATATTAAGATCAAAGGTGAGTTCTTTGAGAACTTACAACTATGCCTCAAGCTATATGCTTATATAGTGTGCCCTTGGCACGTGTATATTGTGTGTACATTGTATGAATTGGTTTATTTGGGTGATAACTCTCCAATTTATGAGTTTCGATTTCACTTATATGAATATCCTTGTGTTAACCCATGAATGGACATTTGTACATATGCTTTAGTGTGTTTGGGAGTGTTTTTAACATACCCAAGAGTCTAGAGCGAACATGCATCGATCCGGAGCGATTAGGTGATGTTTTTCCCCTTGAAAAACATTCACAAATCAGGTCAGATGTCTGGAATAAATTTCAGACATCCGAATCGGTCTCCGAAAATTGGCAAAGACCAATTTTAGACGTTTGAAACCTATTTTCAGACGTCTGAAGTATGTCAGACGTCTGAAATAGGTCCAGATGTCTGATTTGGCCTGCTACTTTAATTTTTTACTATCGACCGGTGGAGATCACAGTCGACAGTTAAGGTACATTCAGGCTTATCCTTAGCCGAGTTTCGGCCCGGTTGCTCTTTTCTTCTGAATTTTCAGTTACTCTAATCCATGTATTTCAGCAGCTCAAATAGATGGACTTTCGATTGATTCGTGATAAACGAATTTACAACCGATAGTCATGGGATTTGATTTGCGTTATTAAAAAGTGAATTTTGAGATCGATTGTTATTGCAATCGATATTGGATGAGATTTGCCATTTCAAAACTATATATAAGGGTTTTGTATTATTAGTAGATACCAAATTCTTTTACCAAGAAGGTTTCCAATCCTACTTCATTATATGAAGTTATTTTATGAAATTGTTTTATAAATCATTTTCCGATCTACTAGTATGCAGCTATATAAACCTTTTTCTCGTTCGTATTAGAAATCTAATTAAACGCCTTTGTAAAAACAAGGACTATGGCCCCTTGCGTTTTGCTTTTGACAGTTAATTCTTGGATTCATTCGATCGAACAATTCGGCAATGATTGTTTCGTTTCTAGTGAATTATACAACTTGTTCATAAATATTTGAGTAAAGCAAGTGGTTATGGGACATGTAGCTTAACTCTTATATTTACTAGCTTGGCGTATCTTTCACAAATGGCGATCTTCGGATTCGCGGGGAACTACGATTCATGTTGTTTCGCGATCTTCGGATTCGCGGGGAACTTCGGTTCATGTTGTTTGGCGATCTTCGGATTCGCAGGGAACTTCGGTTCATGTTGTTTGGCGATCTTCGGATCCATGAGGAACTTCGATTCGTGTTGTTTGGTGATCTTTGGATTCGCGGGTAACTTCAGATCATGTTTTTTTGGCGATCTTCAGATTTGCGGAGAATTTTGTTTCAATTTGTACGGTGTGTGGCGATCTTCGGATTCACTGGGAACTTCGGTTCAACTTGTATGGTGTGTGGCGATCTTTGGATTCGCGGGGAACTTTGGTTCAACTTGTGTGTGGCGTGCATGGTGTGTGGGTTGTGTAGTAGGGATCTCTTAGAGATGTTGGTTAGACATTTTTGGGGTTTCTTGCTTATGGGTGAACATGATCGTTGTTGCTTATATGTCATTATCTACCTATATCTCTATTTCTATCCCAGTTTATTATGATGAGTACGGTTAGACTGATTCGTTTATTGTTTATTTTCTTATAAATAATAATCGGGTCAGACTGAGTATTACAGGTGCCTTTTCAAGACCTCTAGCAGGGACCACTTTTTGGTTTTTCATGTCTACATTGTTATTGTAGTAATTTTGGGTTATATGTATATGAGACATCTTTGTACACATATTCTTTTAGCCAGAACTTGTACTTATTCTTTTGTTGTATAGTGGATCAACTATGACCACTAACTTGTATTTATACTCGTGTGTTATATTAGTATCTATTTCCGCCTTAGCTATGTGAATATCTGTGTCTGAATCTGATTTTATTGTTATGTATTTTACATTGATTCCGAATTATATATAGCCACTATGTAGTAGATTTGAACTTGAATTGGATGTGTTAGATTTCCTCATGAGAAATAAAAAAAAGTAAGGCCATATTATCCGACATATTTAACACTCGTTCAAAGCTAATATACAGATGGTCTCTCCTCAACAGCCTTATTCTTCGGGTTAGATGACACCAGTGCTTGCAATGGCCTTGGCTAGCGCGAGTATAGAGGTGGGCCGTTACACTTATTAAGGTGCTCCCTAAATACTCGGCTCATTACATCCACAAAATAGGTCGATGCATTGGTTAGCCTAAAAGGCATAACCAGCCACTCAAAGAATCCGTCGGGAGTCCTAAAAGTAGTCTTGTTTATTTTGTCATCTGTTACCCTAAGATGATGAAAACCTATAGCTAGATCCAACTATGAGAAAACCGAGACACCCACTAACTTGTCCAATAAGTCATATATCCATGGCAGTGGGTGCCTAATCTTCTTGGTGGGCTTATTCAACCCCTTATAGTCCACACATAGACGAAGAGAGACATTTAACTTGGTCGCGAAGACGACTAGTGCTCTCCACTCAAAAATGCTCCGTCTAATAAACCCCTTTTTGAACAACTTACCCACTTGCTTACTAAGCTCCCTCCTCTCTCTAGGGGCCATGTGGTACACTGGTAAAGCGACAGGCTTAGCATTCTACACCAAGTATATCTGGAAATTTATCTCACGTCTGGTAGGTAACCCTCTCAACTCATCGAATACATTCGAAAAGTCTCTAACTATTGTTACCAAACTGAGATTATCAATAGAAGCATCTAGGGAATATAAGAAACCGAGCATAACTGACCCTTGCGGGTCACAAGAAATCTTGAGAATCCTACTGTGGCATGTCAAAAGCCTAACAACTCTCCTCGCACAATCAAGGACGGCACCATACATAGCTAGCCAATCCATCCCTAAAATAAGTCTGTAAGTCATAAAATCCAAAACATATGCGTCACACTCAAACTCGACACCAAGAACAGAAAACCTCAAACCCCTACATATCATAGACAAGTGAGTCATACCACCTATAGGGTTTGAGACAATTACATGATCAGAAACTATAGAAGTATCTAGGTGTAGACTATCAACAACAGAACTGAATATGAAAGAATGAGAAGCACCGGAATTGAACAAAGTCCTAATAAAAGAGTCAAAAAGAGAAATCAAAACTTCTACAGTGACTTTCCTACCTCGGTCCTGACTACCAGTTTGAGTTGCTTCAAGCGCATGAACTTGTGCTCCGTATGATCTTGCCTCCGGACCCTGCTTCTAAGGGCATTGCGTGATTTATATCCAATCTGTCTGCAATGGAAACAAGCATTCTTAGTCTTCCTACACTCTTTGACAAAGTGTCCCATCTTTCCATAGACACGACACTTAACATTTGTCTTGATTTGCGCCCTCCCGTGTTTTTCTCCATTCTTCGCTGCACCCTTCTTGGGCCATCACCTTTTCTTTTCAGTATTGGGCTTGGCCTCTTTAGCCTTATTCTCTTGCTTGTCCACTTTTAAATCTTCTTGCATCAGAGCCATTCCACTAGCCTCTCACATGTAGCTCCAATAGGGATATGTGTCATCGCCAGTCCTTGGAGGGGTTGGTTCATCCCTCTTGCAAATCTCAAAGCCTTCTCATGAGCGATGTTAACTAGATCCAAGCCAAACCTTGCCAATTCATTAAAGCTATTCACATACTCCTTCACAATCATACTTCCTTGCTCAAACTTAAGAACTTTTCCAATTACATTCCTTCCTCCGCTTGTGATAAGAACTTCATTTCGAATCTATCCTTGAACTCATCCCATGTCTCCACCATCATCCATGCCTGAGCCACCTCCCACCAATACGATGCTTCCCCTTTAAGTTGCCAAGCGTCCAACTAAATCCTCCTTCTATCACCTAGCTCCAACAATCCAAACACACGTTATGTCTCCCAAAGCCAATTGCGAGCCTCCACATAACTCTATGTTCCAAGAAATGGCATGCCACCCATCGCACAAAAATCCTTACAGAGCTTAGAGAAGTTAACTACCAGATTAGGTGGAATTACCACGACTGCAGCTCGGGGTAGGGCATTTCCTTATGCTTTGGCAGGTGTCGTAACTTCTACAAATCTACGGAACCATGTCGAAATGGGAATGCCCTCTGGAAAATTGGGAACCCAAACATGCTGAAAAGAGAATAAACAAGAACTCGAAAAGAGACCAAAGTAATATTGTAATTGACTTGAAGGGATATATTTTTCAAAAATAGGTTTTACTTGAAAATTCTTTACTTTGAAAATACATTTTTGGAAACTTTTCCATATGCTCAAGTACCAAATGTGACACCCCACATCACTTAATTTCACCCATATGAGGATGCATTAAATTTTGTAAAACGCGATAGGTATAAAGTAACAACACATAGTCTAAATTCGCAAGATAAAATGTAAACACAGCTAAAACTTTTTAAAACATTTATCATTAAATCAGTCGCATCATTACAATTCAAAAAACCTTAGAATCATCATCATAAAACAAACTGTCTCATGGAAAGAAAAACATCATTGTACAAGAATAAAACCACAAAAGTCATCTCCTCCATAAGTCATTACAATAGTCATAAAGCAAGTACTGAAGCAATACATGAAGTAAGAAATGGTCTGAATACAAGCTGAATCAAAAGATCAAAAGTCACTGTTGTGATCTTCCGCTCTGAAAAACTAGGGGAAAAGGGAAGAGAGAGAAAACAAACTAGGTCGGACATAAGTTTGGTGGTTCCAGTAAATTTTATCATGAGCATAAGATAAAGAAGTATTTAGATAGATGAATAGTAATGGACAAGAAAGTATAATAAAGTAGAAAACAATAAACAAGACATGCTTCTCATTTATGTCCCAAGAATTTCTGCACCAGCCATCAGAATATCATAATTAGGCTTTACCTAATTTCTACCTAGTAACCAACTTCTTTACAAGATGTGAATAACCTTTGCCAACTACGGAATCTGGGGTTATCAGTCCTGAACACATCAACTAAAAAGACATGGCCTTAATCACAGGTGTTACGTCGTCTTATCTTCCCTGTTCGAAAAAATGCACGCTAATGGTTTTGAACCTCTTACTATCCAGATAAGTAAAGCATGCCCTAGCCTTTACCTAGTGCACGACTTTGATGATAATAACAGGGATACTAATTAACAAGGGTTCCGCACAAGCAAGCAATTGACACAAGTCACCCCTAGACTTGGTCCCTAGGTTAACTAGGATTTCTATGAGCCTTTTATATCTCATCGAAATGAACCCCTTAGCTTATTAATCACGGGATTTTAACTTAACATTTTTAAGTTCATTAATCAGCCTAACATAACCTCGTGTCATATTTCTAGGTTGTAATCAAAGAATGTAATCTATAACCCTTCCCCATGTCACTTATTGTCCAATTAAATCCAATACATCACTATTTGCATGTTTTACAGTTACAAGCGACTTAACGTACAATTAAGTGTACTTTATTCCAGTTCACATGTTTTCTAGTAACATTTTACTTAATGTATAATTAAGTATAACTTATTCCAATTCATAAGTTTGCATATTCTTCCATCATATTTTAACCCAATTTACAGTCTATAAATTGAATGTAATATTCACCAATTCTCAATATGCCTAAAATCCTCTTTTTGACATTCTTTCATATTATTAAAATTTCTACGCAAATTAAATGGTAAAGATCTAGGTTCTTGTCGGCCTAGGATCGCCGTAAAAACAAAGAAAAAGATCCTAGGGCCTAGACATAGAATTGAACAAAATAAATAAATAGGCATTACAAGACTGTAAATAAAATAAAACAGATAAGGAGATAAAGAAGAAGAATTTTCTTATAAACAAATAACAATTGAAAAGGAATAAACAGTAGACAATGAATAAAATGAACAATAACTTGTAAAAGACAAATTATAAACACTGTAGTTGTCATACTTTCAGATCCAATCTATTTTACTGTCTTAATCCTTTTTATTTAGGTTGTTGATCTAAAAATAACATAAAACTCATAGAGAAATGTTGTAAATCTAGAAAAAGGCCTTTGGAAGAGAAGTGAAAGAAGAATATCTTTTAAGATCTATAATTTGACAGCACTCTAACTTGTTCCCCAATTTTATTTCATTTCAGAGTAAATGGGGTAGAGGCTAAGAAGATGAAGAAGAATAGGTGTGGGGGAAATAGTGAAGAGTAGCAGATTATTTATTGGTGTGGAAGGATAGTTTAAGCCTTAGGATATTAGGTTTTTTATCTCATCTTTAGAAGACGCCTCAGCAACACATCAGCATGAATTATCTAGAAGAAGCAAAGTAGGCTCGACATCATCCAGTCAAAGGTTCGTGCCTGGCTCAAACTGGGTCGACCCACCTTATATGTGGGTCGACACAGGGATCAATGCATATATGGACTGGATCGCCCATTTACCGTTGCTTTATTCTAATTATTAATTAAAATTTTCTAATTTAATTTCAAACTTTGCTTGATCATAACTTGTTCATTTCTCATTCGATTTACGCAAACTAAGAGTCTATCTGAATTATAATTTCGTAATGAACACAGCGATGAAATCCATTTTACCTAATTCTGAATATTATTTCAATTAATATTTAATTTATTAATCTTCTTTTTGTAATTACTATTTATTAAAATTTGGAGTGTTACACATTGCTTACTTTGCTATCACTCCAGCTCTTATAGAGAAAATTGCTAGCAAGAAAAGTAGAGACGAAGTTCTACAAAGAATTGCTAAGAATATTCGACAAGGTGAAAGTTCAAGATTTGAAATCGATGATAAAGGCATTCTGAGACTGAAAGGGGGATTTGTGTTCCAAACATTAAAGAACTCCTTAAAGAAGTATTGGATGAGTGCCACAAGTCCAGATTAAATATCCACCCAGGAATTAACAAGATGTATCATGATATCAAATGTTCTTTCTGGTGAAAAACAATAAAGATGGACATATCTATATATGTCAGTCGGTATGCTACTTGCCAAACATTTAAAAGTGATCACCGAAAAATCGTAGGATTACTTCATCCCTTGGAAATACCAAAGTGGAAATAGGATCAAGTTTTGATGGATTTCATCAATGGTTACCTCGTACCTGCATAAGGAATGAAGGTATATGGGTTATTGTGGATTATTTAACCAAGAGTGCCCATTTCATCCCAATAAAACCATCTAGAACCATTGCAAGCTTAGCATAATTATATATAAAAGAGATTGTTAGATTGTATGGGATACTAAGTAGCACAGTGAGCGACTGAGATTCGATCTTCACTGGTCGATTTTGGGAAGCTTTCGAGGCTGCCTTAGGAACTAAATTAAATTTCATCACTACGTATCATCCACAGTCAGACGGACAAACGGAAAGAGTTAACAAAATATTAGATAATCTTTTACGAGCATGTATAATTGACTTTGGAGGATCATGGGAAAGCAATTTACTTTTGGTTGAGATTTCTTATAACAACAGTTATCAAGCTAGCATTGAGATGGCATCTTTCAAAGCATTTTATGGTCTTCCCTGCAAATTACTCGCTTGTTGGATAGAGTCTGGAGATAGACTTGTTTTTGGATCCGATATGATCAAAGAGGCCATAAAGAAGGTGATTTTGATTAGAAAGGAGTTGAAAACGTCACTGGATACAAAAAGATTATGTCGATCGTTGAAGAAGAGCTTTGGAATTCACCATTGGAGACTTGCTATTTTTGAAAGTTTCTTTGATGCGTGGAGTTAAAAGGTTTGGAAAACAAGGAAATTAGCACCATGATGTATTGGACTGTTTCCTATTCTGGAAAGGATTGGACCCTTGTCTTATAGAGTTCAGCTACCAGAATGGTTATTCGGAATACATAATGTTTTCCACGTATCTAGTCTATGGAAGTATGTGCACGATCCAGACCAAATCATTAAAGAGGCTGCTCAGCAGGACTTAGAGATTACACCCAACTTAGCAGTTGAAAGAGTGCCTATCAAGATTATTAATCGTGATGAAAAGAGATTGAGGAAAAATATTGTAAAGCTTGTCAAGGTACCATTTAGTGGCGATCTGAAAGACTGTACTTGAGAAACTAAGGAGCATATGAAGAAGTTCTATCCCACATGTCGAATGGATATCTAACTCCTTCGTAAATTTATCTCCTTTATCTATTTCCTTTTTTCTATTCCCTTCTTATTCAATTTCAAGGACGAAATTTCTTTAAGTAGGGGAGAATGCAACATACCATAATTTTTGTTAATTTTTTGTCAATTTTTAAGGAGATTGTCAATTTAAGAACCAAGATTTTAATTTATAATACTCGATTTGAAAATAAATATGAAATTGAGTTTTAATTAAGAACAAAAAATTTTAATCAACTAATAACAATCTTAGAATTCGTTAACACCATTTGTCGTTTGATCGAAATTGACAAACATTGACTTGGGTTTGTTACATAGAAACAATTAACAACATGGTTTTTGAAACACTTAGGAAAAAGTGTGATAAAAGGTGTGACAATCCCTTAGGAATATCCTTAAGCACTTTCCATTTATGCTCATTCACAGAACAAGGTGCTTAGCCCATGGTTTTAGGTAGTTGTGATGGTAAGAAGACACATGTCCAATTCGTGTCACAACCTCTTTTGCTCCCTTTTCCTATAAAAAAGGTCATTTCCTCCTTTTCCATTCATCCCTCTCCATTTCTTCCTTTCTATCTTATTCCTAAGCTTAGTGGCCATGGTCTCCTAGTTCCTCCTTCCACTCCTCTTCCTTTAGGCCTCCATTAGCCTCCACCTCCCCCGCACCCAGTGCACCCTCCTACACCTACCCCCGCTAACATCCTCCCTACCCCCTCACGGCCCAACTACCCCCCTCACGTCCCACCTACCCCACATCACCCTCCCCTAGCTCACGACTCCTCTTCTTCTTCTTGTATCCCCAACATCCCCTCAGCCTCCTTCTTAAATAAAAAAGAAATTCTATTTTTATATACTACATATATAATTATTGAAGAAACAATCAGTCCAGGTAGTTTTCGTAGGCTATAGGTCCTTCAATAAAAGTTTGGTGGAGTGGAACCCAAAGATAAATTCGACACTATATTTGTTGATATTGGATGTTTTGACAATGGTTTTTAATGTGTGGTTAATTAGCTATTACCAAAAGTATAAGCATTGATTAACAAAACGCTTATGTACATGTTGTGATCGATGAATGGATATGGATATGGATATTGATATGGTTGTTAGTAGTGATAATACGTGGGTTCATCCACATGTTACACCCACATATATGGAAATTTATGGGCATTGAATAAGTCTTGGATAATATAAATGATTATTTTATTCATTTAAAAAATAGGTAAAAATAAAAGCTAGAATTTTGAATCCAAAATAGTTTGGAAATGAAATTAAGTTATTTACGAAAAACTTTTATAAAGGTGGAAATTTAATTGAAAAAGATTTCAAGTACATGTGGCATTTTTAAATTTGAAATTGATTATGAATAGTAAATCCAAAAAGTGAAGTTAAGTTCGATATATAAATGATGTTGAAAATTCATTATTTACTATTCCAACTATCTTACATTATTTTTAAATGGATTTCAGGAAAGATCGGGTTTGAAAGAATTAATTTCGAAAAATAATATTATATTAATGATAAAATAATAATATAATATACATTTAATATGAATATTTGAATTTGGAAGTTAAATTTTGAAATGTTGTTTTCAAATAAGTTTAAATACGTTTTATAAAGATTATAATCTTATTTGAATTAAATCAGATGAGTTTTGAACTGAAATTAAAATATGGTCTGAATTGGACTAGTCGCGTTGCGGTGGTTCGTGAATTTCAACTATAAATTTCAAACGCTTATAACAGAAGCAACTTAAATCGGATTTCTTCGAAACGAAAAACATTTGCTTCCTAAAGATAATAGTTTTATAACGGAAAAGGAATTTTCAAAATTCAATATATAGATTCCAAGTTATGTGTAAAACTATTTTTGGAAAAGTCATTATAAGTGCAGTTTAGTGGCTAAATTTGGAAAACGATTGAAACAACTATTTAAAAATTATTTAAAATAGGGATTTTTTTGATAAATCAGAATAAATGATTTTATAGTGGTTTGGAACAAATTTTTGAGATCTAAAGTTGTTTAAACAAAATTTGTAAAATTGGTTGTTTTGGAATACCCTTTAGTAACGCTTTTTGAACGCTATTGCTCAATATGGAGTTTTAAAGGGTTTGAAACTTAATAATTGTATTCTAAACCTTGGAGAATGATTTCAAATTAATAATGAAGCATTTTAACTGAGCTTAAGCTAAGACTTAATTAAAGACCCTATATATCCATGTGTTTTAAATAACGATTGTTATTTGGAAAGTCTGGGAATGAAACTTATGTCCGAAGACCATTGTAAAATAAGAATATAATGTAATAAATAAGTCAAAGATATTAAAGATGGTGTTGAAGACCGGAAATCTTCACATCGAAAGGACTAGCTATTGACTTTCTCTTTGCTGGGTTGCTCCAGTATTGAGATTTTTATTTAGTGGTATGTTCAGACGTATTTGGAGAACTTCCAGAATTGCAAGGGCTTCTCTCCTTTTTCGACGAGGAATAAAGAGCCTTCAGATTCAGTTAGACCCTGAATGGACTTGTAAGGATGTGTGTCTGACATTATTTTGTGATATACTGATTAATATTTACTAAGCATATTTATGTTGGTGGCGGAGGGGTTACCTCTTAGCTTAACACCCTTCTTTGAGACATACGTGCTCAAAGGTGATATGGTTAGTAATTTTCAGTCGTCTATTATGAGATGATAGTGTGGCATACTAAGTTATTGTGATATTGATGATCAAATCATGGCTTTGTTAAGCGTAGCTTTGTGTAACGAGACTTCGACAAGCCTCACACCCCGGAAATCGCCAAAACAGTAAAGATGCACCAAGGTTATGGGTTTTCATATCCTATCTATATAAAAAAGTGTACCATGGTATGGAGCCCAGGTATTACTTAAGTGGAAACTTCTACTTTTGTGGTTGTTGATGTTGTGGGGTCTTGGTTTAAGGTTGGTAACGACCGGGAGATGATTCTCAGGTGTGATCCAAGTAGGGAGATCTCGGCCTTATGTTGGTAGAGAAATTGTAGGTTGTTATCGGTACATTCCTCCAGAGATGCACCCATCAGTAATGACGTTCCATAGTCTGGTCATTTATTGGAAATACATTCTCCACTACGAGTTTGTGCGGTTTTAGCTGTAAACCTATATGTCAACATAATGTGATGGGGCATTATGCTGGCTAGGATTGATACATTTATTTTTGAAACTGATTTCCACACCATATACTAATAATAATATCAAATGATTTTTGCGTATCGAGCATATTTGGTTATCATAAGGAGAAACCTCTCCCAAGTTAGCGTTTGCATAGTGTGTGTGCCGAGAAAGCATATGGTAGCTTCATTTTACAAAAGCATTGCGAGTTTTATTGCACATACCAAATATATTGAGTTTCTCACACCAGTCCCATGACTGACCTAGAGTTTGTTGTTTTTTATTTTAAATTCTGGGTGCCCATATTTTCTACACGAGTAGCTGAGAGTCGGGTTGTAGCAGTGTTCTGGAGCTTGTAGTTTGGATCTTTTTCTGAGCATCTTTTCTGGCGCAGCTTTAGCTTTTGTAGAGTATCTTTTGGATCTTTGAGGTGAAGATGGAGCATGTTTTGGATTCACTATCTTTAGTTTATTTTCCGTCGTTACTTTTTTATCCAGTAGTTCATGTATCTGGATATGTACATTCCTCTGATACTGTTGTTTATGTAACTCCGATATATCTCATATTATATTAATGAGAAGCTGTTTTATTCCATTTTGATTATTTTTTGACGTGTGTTATCACCCTTGACAATCAGGAATCTGACATTTGGTATTTGATTTGTGTCAAATGTCGATTTTCGAAGGTCGAAATTCCAGGTCGTCACTGCTTTTATGTCAGTAGTACAATTTAAAAATCATTATAGTCATGCACATTTACTCTTGTCAAATTTCTTATTAATGTGCATTTGAATTTTGGAAATCTTTAATCACTCATTATTCTTTGTTTGCACAATGAGGGTGCTTTATACAAAAAAAATTAATTTAACAAATAATAAATTGCTAAATCAATTTATTGGGGTAGTCGTTTCCGATTTATTCTATTCCCAGTACAATTACTTCCTTTAATTCCCCTTATTATAAGAGAACTTTATTATTTCAAATTCTTACTACATATTTCTTCCTTATCTTTTCCATGAATGATAATTAAATCACCAATTTATTCCCATTAACTACATATTGAATTAGGAAGTTTCTTTCCACTTTCCAACTTTCTAGTCCTTACATCCCTTAGGTTCTTATAGACTTCCAAATTGATAAGGGAAATACTAAATCGCTGCATGGCTTCTAGGGATTTTCTATAAATTAAGTTTAATCCTTTCCTAGAAGGACCTACATATAATATTTGTAAAGGCATGCATACATTAAATGTATATAAATATAATAAAAAATTTAAAAATCCCTTTTCATAATAACAAGTATGCCTCTCATACGCATATATTTCCCGTAATCGGGTAACTTATGCTTTGATACCATTTATAACAACCTAACTGGAATAGGCCTATCTTTCGATCTAAAAAGGCCAATCGAAACTTCGAGCCATTCTAAACAGTTCATTGGTTTATATAAGTAAATGGTATAATAGGTATAACAAAGCATACTAAAACAAATTTAGAATCTCACATAGCAGTAGGGATAAAATATAATAACTTAAAATAAATGTATCTTTAAATAAAACCATCATAAATGTCGGTTATAACGAGTCTCATGCAATAATAGGTACATCAACATTAAGTATCCCAATATAATAGTACTTCCATAAATAGTGCCTAATAGCTATGAATCATCCATCGTCAAGCTCCGTGTCCAAGGTATTAATGATCCAAGCATTCCCACTTACTATCTTGTTTATATGTTAAGAAGAGGGAGGTCAAAACATAAAGTTCTAGTGAATGAAAATCACATAGGTTTTCAGGAATAACTATCTCCTATATTTGGCAGTATAAATTCTTACGGTATGTCTACGCAAACAAGCATACACACAAATAAAAATATGAGGCTGACATCCTAGAAGTCACTTAATACTCCAAAGCTAATTCAAAGGCAACACCTCCTTTGATCACTTAATACCATATTTTTTTAAGGAGGACATCCATCTAGTCACTTAATACCTAATAGTGGGCCTCAAGCCACTTAAGACACCGTTCTAACATAAATCGGTATAAATGATAACTCTTTTGTAGGGAAAGAAATAGTAACGGCTACTTACTACCATGATTTGGGTCGAGAACACGGCTTCTTTTAAGAAGAACCCCCTAGCGAACCCTCTTGTTACTATCTAGATGTCCCTACGGATGAACTCCTAGCCACTTAATACTTCCCTTAGACAGTGGTTCCTTAGGCCATGTATAAATAATATGTCCCTAGATTAGCACTCTCTAGCTCCTAGATAAGAAGCGTACATTACTTGGAGAACTACCCTACACATTTTATTGCCTACTAGGACCATTTAATACCTCTTTAGAGTAAAGAGGACCTAATGGTCATTCAATACCTCTGTTAGAGTGGGCCTAATGACTTCGGCCGTTCTAAAGAATGAACAGTAGAAGAAACTAATGTCCTAACCACTTAATATCCAAACAATCGATAGGTCAGCCACTTAATACCTTCTCAAGGAAAGCCTACTTCACGCATACATACATACATACATACATACATACTGTAACGACCCAGATTCTACGTATCGAAGGATCGTAGAATATTTATTTCTTTCACATACGAAGACGTATGGTCATGTAACTTTGGGAGACGACTATTGGGGTCATTTCCCATGTTCATGATTTTTTTCGATTTTTAAATGACCGTTTTGCCCCTAGATGATCTTGTTTCGGCCATAACTTTTGATTGGAAAGGAGTTTTAACCTGAAACCACTTCTATTAGATCCGGATGATGGTTTACCTTTCCACAGAGTGGTCATACGTGAAAAACAGACTTACCGTTTGGGAGATATGGCAGAAATAAGGTTTGGAAAATGAAAAACTACTTAAACGGGCCAAATGAGGTGATTAGTGAATGGGCCCATAACCCATTTCGGGATTAGGGTTATGGGAAGGCTGAAATGAGCTAGGTTTTCATTTCATTTCAGTTTTCTAGCCGCCACTTTCATTCTAGGAACCATAACAATGGCCTCCAACATCTAGAATCACCTCTAATCACTTTCTAATCATGTATTAGCCTAATCTACGTCAAATCAAAGGGGAATAGCACCAAAGCAAGGTTAGAACTGCTATGTTGTCTTGGGAACAGCGCCAAATCAGAGGATAGTTCAGTTTTGAAAGTTTATTTGTGGCTAAGGTGAGTGATTTGCATAGTTCCTCACTAGTTATGGTTAATTAAGGGTAATTAGTGTTAATTAGTGAATCTAAACATGATTAAATTCTGGAAAAATATTTATAAATTTCAAAATATTGTTTTAGGCCTCGGTTAGAAAATTTGTTAATTTGGTTAAGTTTTACTAATCCTATCATTAGTTTTGCTTAAACATGATTAAGGAAAAATATGGGTTTTTGGCTATGTTTGATCCGTTTTAACATATCAAATTGTTGTTTTGGTGTTTATGGTTAGTCCTCTATATTGCTATGACTGTTTGGAATGATTTGTGATTGTTTAAAAAAGTTAGATTGGTTGAAAACGCCGTCGAATGGCGTAAACATGTCGCTGGAAAAGTTGCAGAAAATATGTAGGAACCGGATCGGATCGTCCCTGCCCCCTCCGATCCGAATCGCTCGCACTTGAGGCTCCACAATCCGACCTGAGCGTGGTGGCACGACCTGAAGAGAGCACCTGATCCGAACCGCGCCACTCGACCCGAACCGATTCACCATGGATGGACTTTGTAACACCCCACATCCATTAAGGTCACTCACAAAGGGAATGCCTTAACTTCAATGGAGCATTATGGGTAATGGAACAGAAATATTACAAGACAAAGATATATAAAACAACGGAAAGTAAAGTGGAAGTACTTAAAATCATTTATTAAATATGATTGTTTACAATAAAAGCCCATCAACTTCCAATACCCAATTACATAGTTAAAATATCTGTCTTGCTCAAAAACAAAGAAGCATAAAAACAAACTGTAGTATTCCCCAATAAAGCAAAGCAAGCCATAGCCAAGAGAAATCCAAGCCATACATGAAAGATCCTTGGAGCTTGGTAAGATCCAAACTAAGCTGTATTCCCACCCTGCGAACATGTGGGGGGGGGAACGGAAGAAAAAGAGGTGAAACAAAACGGGTCAATCATAAAGGCTGAGTAAGTCCTAGTGACTTTCAGCATAAAAATAGTTAAGGATAATATGGCATGAGTAAACTGAAAGTAAACATAGGCATGATGACAGGATAAGCAACAGGCAAGATAACTAAGGTTAACATGATGTGATTTTTGTCAAGTAATATCGCAAGGTTCCCATTCAAGATAAACTAAGTATAATTTCGTAAGATTCCTATCAAACATAATAAGATTCCTCTGCTTTGCCATTAAAATATTTCAATGAGATCTACTTGCTCTGCACCACCTAACTAGCATCCTCACAAGTGTCTTACAAGGAATGATCCGTATTCTTACTAGTACTCCAACTAGTGTCCTATGTAACAAGGATCCTTACCCCCTACTAGTGTCCCAACTAGTAGCCCGAGTTATATAATAAGGTGATCCTGCCTACTGAACATAAGTGATAATAATAATGGTAGTTTCGTGTACCCCTAGCTGCTGTCATAGGTGCCGCCCGCTCCTATCTCCACTAGTGGTACCCACTACCCTCCCCATTCTAATTACAATATTCATAATATGGTAGCTGTACTCCTAGCTGCTGTCATAGGTGCCGCCTGCTCCTATCTCCACTAGTCGTACCCACTACCTTCCCCATTCGATCAGCTCCCTAACTCGTAGATACCTGTGCTGGCCCCACAGTAGGGTGTATCATTCCCCAAAGTGGCAAACCGATACAACAGAGATGCACGGCTTATACCTACACGATGCAACAATGTCTTACCTACCAGCCCGGGTCCACACATGCATATGAAACCCGTTGGACTTGCGTTGCCACTGCTAACCCGTTTTGACCTCTTACAATCAAACCCAGTATGCGTGTCCCGTCCTCGACATGGGTCGAGCTCACAAAGATACGTAATGGGCTACTGGTCTGAAAAGGGTCCCCTTTCCTCGACACAAGCTTCCCACCTATGCTTGGTCCCCTCTAGTAATTCTTACTTAACCCCTTCTTATTCATGTCCACTTACATGCTCAAATTTTGGTTAAGTATACACCAGTTATGTCTTACATGTTACCCATATCCCCCACTTAACCCCTACATCATCCTCATGTCTTAATACATGCTTTATCTTGGTTAAGTGCTTATAGGTTATATTTTACATGTCATTCATATTACCCCCTACGTCTGGGTTTAACCAAGCGCCTTGGCTTTATCTGCCATTAGACCCTGTGTCTATCCATTAACTATGCGCTTGTGCTACCTCATCAGTCTTATCATTTACTTGGTTATTTCCTTTATACCAACCTTCAACTTGCTTATTAATTCAATTCTTAATTTGAACTATACTAAGTCCATTAATAAGCCCACAACATGTTATTTCTATGATTCACACATTAACCCCTGTTATGGTACAATAACATGTTCTTATTTAATCTTTACAACCAAGTACCCCTTAACTTACAAACACACCGGAGAGAGAGAAAAACTCCCTAAATACCAACCCCGAAGACCGGAATCAACATCAGATTGATACTCAGAGGATTATCCAACCTAACCAATGTTTTGTTCCTTTTTATAATATAACCTATGTCGCCTTCAATTGTAAATTCATTCTTGTCTTTACATATTGCTTAACCTACAATGAAGCACATCTTTCCTTATTACATAAGTTATCTCATCTTATCTATTGTTCCACCTAACTTACTTTATTCCATAAGTTATCATTCCCACTTAGGCATTAATTAAGATTTACTTAACTCTACCATTCATGTCATAACAGTTAAGTGTCATTAGCTTGGTCATATTACTTAACCCACCCACTCATACCATATTGGTTAAGTGTCATTAGCCTAATCATATTACTTAACCCTATCCACTGGTCTAGTTACCATGTTATGTTGGTTAAGTATTACTATTCGTATTTCCACATGTCACCCACATGTCACCCACTTAACCCCCATGTCCCACCACATGTTTATCTGGTTAAGTATTTCTTAATTCATTAAGGCCGTAACCCTATAAAGACCTCTCACATTAGACTGACATTTATGGCAGCTGGATTTGCCGGGTGGGTCTGGGCAGTCTTACAACATAAAAGAGTCTAACCTCGTGTCTTTACAACTGTTACGCTTTTAATTTGAGCCTAGGACCTCTCACATTGGGCTACCATTTGTGACTACTGGATTCGCCGGGCGGGTCCGGGCAGTTTTACGTCACGAATGAGTCCAACCTCATGTCCTAAGCATTGATTATCACTTATAATCATTTACCCCAGTCTTAATAATTTCCCTATTCAAATTATTAATTAATTCCTAATTTAACGATGTCCATAATTGACTCAATTATGTTCATCAATTAATGGTATGCAAAATCATACCAATTTTACCATAATTTATCTTATGCCATTAAAGGCAACTTACCTCAATTTATATTCATCCCTCCTTTAAGGCTATTACATTCCAACTACCCAAAACCCACTTAGGCATGTTCATATTAGCCCCTTTTCAAGACATAAATTATCATATGTGTTTCAACTACAAATCTCACCTAATTAACATATGCCCAAGTTCTAAATTACATGTCCGTTTTACATATGCCTAATTCATACCAAATTTACATATGTTCAGTTCATGCCATTTTATATGTATGCCAAATTCATGCCAATTTACACCTATCAAGTTCTAGCCAAATTACATATGCCAATCCCAATTCTTGCAATTACCATTTTAATGGCGATACCCAATTATCAAATTTCATATTAATGGCAATAATACCCATATATCAAATTTTCATGTTATACCATCAATTCCACCAATCACATATATTCAAATAGGTAATATTCCCATACTTTTCCCCGTATTCAATCGTACGCAAAATTGTGGTTTAGGCCTAGATCCGAAATTGATCTAGGTTCATCAAAAGAAAATAAATAGGGGAAAGCTAGAATTTTGCAATAAAACAAGATCAGAGAGAAAACAGCATAAATCATCATGATAGGCATAAAGATTGGATCTTGATAATAATATCAACATGAATCCAAGAAACTGATTTACAACGACTGAATAGAGCATGAACTAGACATAAGAATGGAGATGAATAAGTCTCAAAACCCAAGGTTCAAAGGTAAACAGGAATAGGTCTGAATTGATGAACATGCTTATATCCAATTACACTTCATTCCATAGCCATATTAAAATTAAGTATTTTAATCTAAATAGTAACTAGAACTTACATAGCATGGCTAGCGAATTAAGAACTGAAATCGATGTAGAAACGTTGTAGAGTTGTTGATTCATCTCCTTGAATTGCTGTAGAAGTCTTCATCTTTGCATTGGATTGCGTATGAAAGCTTAAGAAGAAGATTAGAGATGGCGGTCATGACCAAGAGGGATTTTAGTAGCATAACGGTGGCTAGACATGTTGTAGTGAATTAGGGTTTAGGCATCAGGGGGTTTATATAGAAGTTAGGACTAGTCTAGGCCCTTAGGTTAACCCTAGTTTAGATCTGAACCATCCAATCTCGTCACAGGCCAACAGAACAGACCCAAAGGAGCAAGGACGTGCACCAGGCCAACCTGGCCCGACCAAGGAGGCCGACCCCCAGGTCAACACCCAGGTCAACTGCCCAGTCGACCTGGTCCTGGGGGGTCGACTCCGCAGTCGACCTGGGGCTGGGCGGGAAATTTTCTCGCCCACTCTGTTTGGGGCTAAATTCGAAATTTGAAAATCTGTTTTCGTTTTCTGATTTTTCGTGAAACTTCTAGAGGCCATATCTCGGTCATACGGACTCCGATTTACGAAATTTAGGACTCGTTTCCAACCAGAATTCCGAGACGAACGCAACGGCGCACCCCATTTTCCCTTATTCTTACTTTAAAATTTAATTCTGCCATGATTCTTGTATTAACATGTTATAAAAATTCGGGTTGTTATAGACTTGAGAGGCTCGACCCGATCCAGAGTGCTTGGGAAGGAGAACCGAACCGCTTGCCTGAAGTCACAATCTGATGCTCTGGAGATGACCCGAACCGATCCGAAGTAGGAGCCACGATCCGACCCGTATAGGGTATTCCGATCCGAACCGAGATGCTTGGGTTTGAGGCGTGAACCACGATCCAAACTGGAAGTACGAGTTGAAGTGAAGAACAGGAATTGAACCAATCCAGAGAAGACCAAAACCCGAGATGCAAAGGTAGCCCAAATGGAAAGTTTGTACCCAGGATCCAGTTGGGAACCAACGGGTCAACTTCATGAGTTGGGCTTTGCTGCGGGACATGTGCAAAGGAGTTATCGACGTCCATAGCTTTGATTCACCACCGAGACGGATGTTAGGCTACGTATCAGTGCAGTGGGGTAATTATTACTCCATGGGGCAGAGTGATCGTAGCATGGCTATGAGCCAGTGCAGTGGAGTTGTTATGACTTCATGGGGGCAGAGTGGACATAGCAAGGACTAGTGGCTATGGATCAGTGCAGTGGTGTCATTATGACTCCATGGGGCAGAGTGATCATAGCAAGGAATGGGTGGTCACAGCGGTGGATATCGTATGCTTTACGCACCGAGTGAGAGATGTGAGGATGGTTGCTATGCTTGATTGTTTGTTATCACTATGACATACACACCCCCTTCCCCGTATTTTTACACCATATGTTAGTGGCACCTTAGAGTATTGAGCGGTATGTTCTGCTAACTCTTTGGTTGCAGGTCCATGCTCAGGTATGGTTTAGTATACCGGTTATTGCTCTGTTTTGTTGCTTATCGCTCATACTAGACTTTTGTCTGACCTAGAGTTTTATGTCTCTTCTTATTACTCTGGGTGCTCTTAAACGGGCAGACTAGAGATAGGTCAGGTGATGATGCACGAGTAGCTGTACCGGAGACGAGTAGGAGGCTCCTACGTATTATCTACATATATTCTCCCTGTGTCGTTGTTGGTCACTACTTTGGGCATTAGTAGTGTACCTTTCCTTTCTTTTGCTTTAGAGATGGTTTTAAAGTTGTGATAATGATGATGTGGAACATAAGCTGTATTTGGATTTTTCGCTGCTATGATGTTTAGTTTTCAGCTTATGCACTGTCTGGCCTGTTTTATGTCAAAGTTATGCTATTATTATATTTCATTCCATGCGCTGTGAGACATTCTACAGGTTCCTTGTTAGATCAAATTCCCTTTTTCTTTCTTTGGCGACTGTCCCGTGCTAGTTGGACATTGGCACAGCGCACTTTCATGGGAAATGTCGGCTGGTGCGGGGCGGGCTGTCACATTTTGTATCAGAGCTCTAGGTTGCGTGGTTAACCTAGGGAAAGACACCAGGGAGAGATAATATGTATATGAGAGTGCGTATTTGCGATTTTTTGGTTTTCAAAAGCTATTTATATATATACTATTAGTATAACTAAGGATGAAGTCGCAATGCACTGACACCACAAAAAGGATGGTTAATCGTTTCTCTTTACAAATTGAACGATGAGCCGATATACGAGGGGTGCTGGTAGAGGAGCCAATAATTGGAATGCTCCTGACATGAGGGCTATGTTCACTGACTTCATGAGAGAGATGCTTAGAGATGTCCGGAGGGTAGTTCCCAATGCTGCTAATGGTGGTGGTGTAGAGGTGCAGGTGCCTTGGGCCGATTTCACCAAGCTCTGTAAGGATTACACTAGCCTTGGTGGAAAGCCGTTCCATAGAACGGAGTCGACTACGGATGTTCAGGATTGGTTGGATAGCTATGAGCGTATCTTCGAATATTTAGCTATCGAGGATGCGATGAAAAGAAAGCTAGCATCCCGTCAGCTGCAAGGAAGGGCAATGAATTGGTGGAACGCTATTAAGGCAGCTACTCCCGAGGATCAGATTACTTGGGATCAGTTTAAGACTCGCTTTAGCGACAAGTTTATTCCAGCTGCTCATAAGTCATTATTGTTTAAGAGGTTCTCGGAGCTAAAGCAAAATAGTAGAGCTGTCTCGGAGTATATTGCTGAGTTCGATACTTTATTAAAGTATGGATTATCCCTCATTGACACTCCCGAGAAGAAGAATGAGAAGTTTATAACAGGCTTGGATCAGTACTTGGGGGAAAGGCTTATTAACCACATCGATGAGACGTTTGAATCGATTGTGGGGAAAGCTTTGAGATCAGAGAGTCTATACCCCAAGTCAAAGACTGAGGTTACATCTGCAGAAGAGCCAAAGCCGCAAGTAAACGGTGGAGGCAAGAATGGTTCTCAGAATAAGAGAAAGCAAAATCAGACCAAAGAAGGCCAGAAAAAGAGTAAGAAAGATGTTGAGTGCTTCAGCTGTGGTAAGAAGGGCCACTATGCCAAAGAATGTTGGTCCAAGCCAGCGGATAGGAAGTGCTTCAACTGTGGCCAAGTGGGACATCACAAGGACAATTGTTCGCAACCCCCTAAGTAAAAACAGATTGTGAAAGCATATGCTCTCAATGTAGTTCCTTCTTCGTCGAATGCCCAAACTGCGGCGGAGAAGGGAAAGAATGTTGTTATTCAAGGTATTCTTTCTGTTTATGATGTTCCTGTTCGAGTATTTTTTGATACCGGGGCTTCCCGTTCCTTCATATCTAGTGACCTGGTAGATAGGTTAGGATTGGAACCCGAGATAGTCGATAGACCTTTAGCAGTGACGAACCCGATTGGTGGTTCAACTAGCCTTAGCATGATTTTTCGTAATGTGGTCTTATCGAGTCATAGATGCATGTTTGTTTGTGATTGCTTTGTTTTGGGATTTACTGGGTTTGGCATTATTTTGGGAGTCGATTGGCTCCAAAGATACGGGGTGGTGATAGACTATGCGGGATTTTTGGTGACAGTTAGAGCGGATGATGGGCGGAGGGTAGTGTTTGGTGGTCTACCTAGTGATGGGGTAATGGCTAGTTTTCTAAATTCCCTCGACATCCCGCATAATGAGTTGTCAGATGTGCCCGTGGCTAGACAGTATCCGAACATCTTCGAGGAAGTGACTGGACTTCCGCCACACCGAGAGATTGAGTTCCGTATTGATTTAGTGAAAGATGCCAGACCTATAGTGATGCCACTTCGTCGTATGGCACCAAGGGAGCAGCGAGAGCTCGGGGTGCAAGTAAGCGATTTTTTGAAGAAGGGATTTATCAGAAGAATTGTTTCTGAGTGGGGAGCACCAGTTGTGTTTGTTGTCAAGGCAGATGGTTCCCTTCGATTGTGTGTGGACTACCGCGAGCTGAATAAGGTGACAAGGAAGAATAAGTATCCTCTACAGTGGATAGATGATTTGTTTGATTAGTTGAGTGGCGCGAGAGTATTCTCCCAGTTGGATCTCGCGACAGGTTTTCATCAGCTTAGAGTGGAAGCTGAGAGTATAGCTAAAACGGCCTTTCAGACGCCGTCTGGATTTTATGAGTGTTGGTCATGCCATTCGGGTTGACCAATGCACCAGCATATTTTGTGGATCTTATGAATAGGGTATTCAGAGATCAATTGAATAAGTTTGTTCTTGTGTTCGTGGACGATATACTTGTTTATTCGAGGACAGAGGAAGAACACAAGGAACATTTGAGGATAGTTATGGAGGTGTTGAGAAAACACCAATTGAAAGAAAAGTTTTCTAAGTGTCACTTCTGGAGAAGGGAAGTGAGATTCTTGGGCTATGTTGTTTCAGAAAATGGTATCGCCGTGGACCCTGCGAAGGTGGCTACGGTACAAGATTGGTCTATGACCAAGAATGCAACGGACATAAGAAGTTTCATGGGATTAGCTAGATATTCTCGTAAGTTTATCCAAGACTTCTCCAAGATAGCGGCACCGTGGACTCAGTTGACCAAGAAGAATCAAGCTTTCGTGTGGGACGAAAAGTGCGAGGATGCATTTAAGAGACTAAAGGAAAAGTTTACATATGCACCAGTGTTAATCATTCCTAAGGGG